>JALIZH010020508.1:0-327269 GCA_030522465.1 Rhipicephalus appendiculatus | reverse complement strand
GCGCAGCAAAGTGCGAACGGAATTCAGAAGGGTTACTACTCGGGCATGTTGCTCATTCATAAACGTAGCCTTTGTTAGTGCGGTAGATAAAAGAAAGAATTACGATGCAGACGTCCAGATAGTCTATTTGTACAGAGTACAAATAAACTTCAAATTGTTTATTTCATGGCCTTGACACCCGCTTTATACACGGGCGAGAAAACAGAACTCCTCTTGTTCGTGTTCTTAGCCAAAAAATTATATCTGGGATTTTGCGTGCTAAAACCACGATATGATTATTAGGGATGTCCTATTTGAGGGGTCCGGAAATTTTGACCTTCTGGTGTTCTTTAACGTACACTTCCATCGCATGGTACGCGGGCCTCTCGAATTTCGCCTCCATCGAATGTTATTAATCCGTGGTACGTCATTTCCTTTCCCGACAGGGAAATTGATGACCAGCAGCAATTGGACTGCAATCGACGCCTTTCTAGCCATGCATTACCTATTATATGCATAACCAATAACAAGAGGCCCCGCTGATGTTTTACAACTCTGGTAGCTATCTTAGTATGACCTATCTTGTATAATTTATGTGCCATAATGAAGATAAACTTTAACATATAGCTAGGTTAGCGCTCTCACTTTGGCCGGAATAATCTACAACTCCGAGAGCCCTAGAGCTGCATGACGTCGATCACTTACCACGCCCCCCACAGTGAAGGGTATCACGGCTTGCTTGAGGAACATACGAGAAAACATGGCGCCGCTTGAGTTGATCCTGCACAGGTAAGACAGGAATTAGGCTTGGCTGTGCTGCTTGCGAACTGGTTATACAAGCAGCATTAACTGATTAGTGCAGTACTTAGAAGTGTCATTGAGCGTTCTTGTCGCCTATAAGTAGGGTAACGCAGCTTCAAAAAGTGTGATAACTGTAAAGCCGCTGACGTATGAGATTGTTGGAGGACATCATGTGCGGTTGTTCGTGCATTGAGAGGCAGCTGCTGCTTCACGATATGGCAGTACTGGTTGGTTGTGTCGGGTTTTCTGGTGCAAAAGCGGCAATGGCTATGTTGCGCCAAAGGCATGGTGTTGTTTCTTGATATACATGGGAAGTTATCTAACATGCCTTGACGTATATGTGTACACAACACATGTCGAGGCGTACCTCACTATTTTGTTTTAAATGCGAATGCATTTCTTAGTCGGGCTATGTCAGGCATCCGGCGTTGTCCACGGAGGAGGAGGATAGGTTGAGGAGGTGTCCGCGCGCCGGCAGGTGTTATCTCTCCGTTTTCACTCCCTATCCCATAGCAACAGCTGCGGGCGCGCGCGCTTATCCTCGCCCCTAGCAACCGGAGCAGGTGGTGCGGGTGGAGTAGCGGAGAGCGAGTGGAGAGGAGGAGCGCGCTCTGGAGTGTGAGGGCGCTCGCATCGCGGGAGCTCGGCGGAGCTCCCGCGTGTGTGGAGAGAGTGTAGGAGAGGGTAGGTGCAGTGCTTCGCCTCCTTCTCTTGCCGTTCGCTCTCTCTCCTCCCTGCGCCCCACTCTCCCGTCCGCTCGCTCGCACGTATATATAAATGGAGTGAAGCGCGCGCGAAATGCATTCTTATTTCCTCACGATTCCCTTCGGGGAGGTGGGGGCATTTTTTTTTGTTCTGCCTTACATGTAAGATAGTCTTAATTATTTCTATACGCTTAGGTCACAATACGTTGTCTATGGTACTAATACATTCACGGCATATTCCTCCTCCTTCAATATGGAGCCGACGCTGTGATGTAAGGTTGGCAAGGGTGGAGGCTTGGGCCTGTTGGAAATCCATGAGAGTAGACTTACAGCGCGAGGACACGATGCCAAGAAAGGGCTGTGATCTAACAGCTAATAAACAGACAATAAAATGTTGTGATGTCAGATCCAATAATTTGTCATGGCTTTACACGTGTATCAGTGTTATAGCATTAAGCTATTAAATTTGCAACGACAAATCACTTGCGTGGTTTACAACCAATGTGTCAAAGATGGTTACCAATGAAAGCAAGAAAACGGGCCATTGGGGTTATGGTAGATGCACGCATTTCTCCTTAGCATGTAGGCCAGTAGATTAGCCATAAAAGGGAGTCAACAGTGTGAATTATAAAGGCGGTTATGTCCCATAACTGAGTATACAACAAACTATCAGCTAAAAACAGCGATTCTTTGAGTATAGCACACTAAATGGGTGACCATAATGTTAAGATGGTGCTTTTCAATTCTTTGAACTCAACTCCCTTGAATAGTTAAAGTTGTAAGCATCGATTAGGGGACTAGAACAGGCTGCGTTGAGCTTATTGAAACTATTGCAAAAACTTGGCTGGGAATGGTTTAGCGTGAAGAAGATGATACACTAACAGCGGAACTGGCACGTTGAGTTGCAAGTAGTGCCCAAAAAGCGGAACTGCGAATGCTCAGTAGTAAAGAAACGCTCACGAAAAAAGCACGCGTGTTTGCGTGCGCATGCGGAGAGTGAGCAGATGATTAGGCGCACCGTCGGAGTGGCCGATGAGAAAGCATCAGCTCGTACTTATTAAGGCGAAAGCCTTTAATGTCTCATGCTAAGGTCCATCCGGTGTCCGTCCATCCGGTGTCCGTCCGGCGTCCGTCCGTCCGTCCGTCCGTCCACACCCCCCACTGCGCATGCGCCAACCCATTAAACAAAATAAAAATAAAAAAACCTCCTCTCCACCTCTCTCTCCTCTAGGCATCCCTCCCTGCGGAGGCCACACCCTCACTGCGCATGCGCGCCCCCTCCCTCTCTCCCTTCCCACGCTCCCCCCTCTCTCCCCCTCCTACGCTCCCCCCCCTCTCTCCACTAGGCATCCCCTCCCCGCGGCGTCCACACCCCCCACTGCGCATGCGCGTCTTGCCCTCTCCTACGCTCCCCCCTCTCTCGCGCGTCGCGACGCCGACGCAGGCAGCGTCTGCTAGCGAGTTTCTTGGTTGAAAAAACCGACTGCTCGCGCTGAACAACCGTTCACTGGCCACCCCGTATATATGGCAATGGATCTTGACCTGCAAGGTAGTGCCGGTGGGAGATTTCTCCTGTGCGTTGTCGAACGATAAAAAATTCGCAGCGTGCGCGTTAACTAAAAGCGGACTGCGGGTCTCTGTGTCCAGTCCGAGTCTTCTGTCTCTCATTGCCCATTAGCAGCGATTGGAATGTTCCAGTAGGAAACACCGGTCCATCACTGCGTGCTTTGCGCCCCCCAGGTTTCTCTCCTGTGCAACGCTGCGATGAGCGCCAGCGTCAACGCCGCCGCCAGTGTAAGCATTAGCGCCCGCTGCTTCGCATCTACACATCGTTGCCTTTAGCGGGAGATGGTGTAATCTTTAAGACGAAAGCCTTTTAAGACGAAAGCCTTTAATGTCTCATGCTCACGTCCGTCCGGTGTCCGTCCGACCTCCGTCCGGCGTCCGTCCGTCCATCCGAGCTCTGGCACGCAGCCAGGTGGCCACCGGGATGCGCAGACGGAACGCCGGTCGCGTCGGACTCTATAGCGCTCGCACTTTGCTTGCGTAGCGTCGCTGTGCCCAGAGTTTGCAATCATTCTGACGGACGCCGTCTGAATGGACCCAGGCGTTCACGGAATACACTTTCCAATTTACCAAGGGTCCGTCAATTTAAGAGCTGGAACGCGGATGGCGTTAGCACGATGCGCAAAGTTTCGCTGCGATTCGCGGTAAAAAATTAAAGAAGAAAACACGCACCCATTCGGTTTGTGTCTTATCCCACTGAGAGTGTAAAAGAGAAAAGACATGGCATAATCAGTGGAATGGCCACACGCTTTCGCCGAACGCACTTTGGAATGTACAAAGAGTCCATCAATTTTTTAACAGTACAATCGACGTGAAACAAAACGCGATCACGCCGTCGTGTGCAACATGTGGAGGAGGCGACGCGTCGTAACTATGTCAGGCCACACAACTTTTACACTGCACACAGCCTGTAGTGAGTGTACAAGTTCTCGAAAAGACTTCTGTGCCACGTTGACCAAATTCTTACAAAATGTAAGTGGCTCCAAATGTTTGCGCAGAATCGTTGTAGAAGTAAAAGGCGGTGTAAAGTACCGCATCTGGCACATTCCGCAATTCCCTAAGAGCAACTTGTTAAGCCACGCGTAACGAGAACGCGAGAGCACGGGAGAGATCTCCATGAACCAATGGAATTTTTACGCACAAAGGCGCCTACATTAAAAATGTGAGAAGTTCATTCGATATTTGGAGGGATAGCTAAAGACATCCTTGACGTGTCTTGACCTAACGGTTGGCGATAACGACTACCATGCAGGTTTACAGCTAGTAAGTTTGACGTTTGGTAGAGTGATCAGATAAACGAATCTGAAAAATAATCTTACAAAGCAGTGACACCACACGGTGGTTAATCAATTTGTATTAAAGCAGGCGTTGTGGCGACGGCAAAATAAATGCGTAGGGCAGCGCTCTGTCACGTTCGAGAGCCTTGGTACATGAAACTTTTTGAATTTTCGCAAAGAAAATAGTTCCAGTGTTCGGGGGGATCACTTCTAAAACGCTTTTTTTTTGAGGAAGTAAAGACCTAGGCATTTGTTGACGTATACAGAAGTCCTTGTGTCCTCCGTAACGTCACCTACATTAGGGTTAGCGTCGTGATAAACGAACAAATGGTTGCCACACATATTCAGGTGACAGCGCAGATCACCGGACAAAGTAGCAGTACACGACGACTATTAGACTTTACTATGAGCAGAACGAGTGATATGTGTACATATATAGGGAGTTTTCTTCAAGGATATATTTTGGAAGTTATATTTAGACGAAATTCTTACATTACGCAAAACCTGAATGTCAAGATTAATGTGTGAACATATTGATTCAAGAAAGACTGCTAGTTCTTCTAGCACTGCTAATATGTTTACGCTGACCATGACTCACCACGATGTGACTTTAACAAAAAACGACCTTGAAACAGCAATGTTTCTTTTGGTAAATGAAATCGTAAACCGTTCGCACTGATTAATAAAATGGCGCTAAAATCAATAATGGCAAGATTTCGAAGCAAGCGTATTGTGAAGAGCTCTTCCTACGTGACCTTTACACACTTGCCACGATGAGCGTAATCCTTCTGCCAGATGTATTTTAGCGATCTGACAATATAGAACTTCAGTGTTGAAGATTAGAGCCTGAAATTCTCATTTGAGGTTTCGTTCATCGGCTCTGCCAGATAATTTTGCGAGCCTGCACGCATTATGTACCCGGCGGGGGCTGAATTCATTCCGCATTCGGAAACATTTGGCAACAATTAAGTCGCATATTCGCTGGCTGAGGGCTCATTATAATAACGGCTCTAGCGTAACGACTAGAAGTTATATGAAAGATGGATTCCAATTTATGAAGGCTGTTCTCCAAGTAGTAGTGAGCTTGTGCTCTGATGATTTTCCAACTGTAAATAATTTCGAATATGCTCTCCTTAACTCGGTGCTACCAAAACGCACACACGCATGTTTAAATCGGGCTGTTGGACACCAGTGTTGTCTAGGGTGCGGCTCACCTGTGTCAGTAAGCAGAGGTGGAACAGGCGCCGCCGTCTACCTCGGCTGTGTCACGGGCCCACAGGAGCGGCGGCTGCCCTGACGTGTCTCGGGTCGTAGACGGCGCGGCTGTACCTCGGGCCAGGACCTCGCCCTCGCGTCGTCACCGGAGACCACACACCCAGGGTTCGCGCATGCGAAACGACCGCTCGCTCGAGAGATCCGCCGTCTTCTTCGTCGTCCTCTTTGACATCGCGCCAACTTGAGGGAGCCGTGAGGCGAGATGGAATCGCCCAGAAATAAACGACGCCGTGGCTTCGCCGTGGCTTCGCCGTGGCTTCGCCGCTTTAGCGATGCGTTGCATTGGCGACACTTTTTGAAGAATGGGAATGGCCATAGTGGTGGCGAGAATCACTGAAAAGGAAGTAGAGCCAAAGTTAAACAAAACTGGAAGGAAGGAAGAGGAAAACGAAGGAAAAGCAGGAAAAAAATTTGCCTTTTCCCCTGCATAGCACTTAATTTTTTCACTTAGATTAACCGCCGGCTTCTTGGCCTATCCCCCTTAGTGGGTAAGAGCCACAATAAAGGATCAAGCAAGCAAGCAAGGTCAACCAGACGGGCGTCTGGTTTGCTATCCTACACTAGGGGGAAGGGGAATGAGGGACTAAAATATAGGGAGATAGAAAGAAAAGAGCGTACAAAAGACAGGTGCTGGATGCGTTCAGTACAATGGAACGCAACAAAACTGGTCAATTCTCAAAATGCCTGCGGGCTCGTGACCACGGCCGAGTTTCCGGAGAAAACTTTAGGTTAGCAAGATGTACGTATGACTTAGTCGACAAAAATGGTTGAAAAGAACACAAAAGTATTGTCGGAAATTCGAGATGATGCAAAAGAAGAGCAAAACGTCAACGGTCCATTCTTTTCCTACCGGTTCTTGTTTTTAGGGGCGAAGCTCCTTATGGTCGAGGCTTGTCTATCACTCCACCGGTGTCACTCGGTGTAGCCACGCTAGTGCGATGACGATGACGTTGCCATCACGGCACAGCACCTAAGGTAACCATTATATGGCATGACGATGATGATAACGCTGATGACGATGAAGAATAAGCGCGTTCCAGAGCACATTCTCTTTTAGGGGCGAAGCTCCTTAAGGTCGAGGCTTGTACATCACTCCCCCGGTGTAGCCACGATAGTACTTGTCGCTCCCGCTAGAGGCGCAGCTGTGCTCTCATTTGATTTGCATGCCACCCACTAGATGGCTCTGCGGTGCTCGCTCCACTCTCGGTTCTCGGCACGCTTCCTCTGTCTTTCGACGGTCGTCACTCAGTGCGCTTCGATAGTACTACTGCTATGAAGAACGAAGAAGACAAGGCGGCGG
This sequence comes from Rhipicephalus appendiculatus, assembly GCA_030522465.1. Taxonomy (NCBI): domain Eukaryota; kingdom Metazoa; phylum Arthropoda; class Arachnida; order Ixodida; family Ixodidae; genus Rhipicephalus; species Rhipicephalus appendiculatus. The sequence continues at coordinate 320,367 of JALIZH010020508.1, read as the reverse complement.
CGGAGGGCTCGCAAAGCGGCTGCAGCGCGGGCTCTCATGTTGTTCGAGAGAGAAGTAGGCGCCGGCAACGCAGACAAGCGGATCCAGATTTCCGCACTCGCGCAGCTGCGGCGGCACGGCAGCGCCGGCAAGCCGATCCAGAGGCGGCGAGGGCTCGCGTCACGACGTGTCACGTCTTTGCATGATCGAGTGGGCAACTTACGGGGGGATTCATGGTTACCCGAATGAACCCCCCGCTGCTTCGCCCACTCATCATCATTCACTCCGTGGATATGCTGTGATTTTTTTTCCAGCATGCCTTCATTCGTTACCCAATGGTTGCTCAGAAACGACAAAACATTTACCTAGACATAGTAATCCTAAATCATTTGTCTCGTTAACTGTATGTAAGAAATAGAACTTAGGCCGATAATCTATAATTTCAGGCCATTGTAAGCAAGAGAGACAACACAAAAAGGGGAGAGGTAGGGCGATTTCTCATCGAGTGAACTATTTGCTGGCTTGAAGTGGTGTAATGAAAGAGGGAATAGAAGTAGGAAAATAGTCAGACAGTGGGTACGCCAACCTCGCAGTAGGACGGGCAGGAGTGCTGTAGTCAGTAGTAGAGGTGTGCACGGGCTCCGGGTAGCCCGAAAGCCCGAGCCCGGCCCGGCCCGCGGGCCGGGTTCGGGTAAGCTGACGTCTTCTGACCTCGGGCCCGGGCCGGGCTCGGGCTATATTTTTTTTAATTCGGGTGGACCGGGCCAGATGAAAAGCCCGAATGAAGCTTACGACGCATTATTTCTTCACTTTCGGAAAAGAGTGTACAAAATTGTGGAAAGTAGCCTGCTTTCAGAAAAGCAATGCTTAGAATTATTTAATGAGTAGAGCGACAATAGCAATAATTTACCGTTCACACAAGGCGAGCTTCTTCATTATCTATCGATGGAATCATCCTCCTGTCCTGCATCTGAGGTACTTAACTCCAGGAAGAACAAGAAGCCTAAATATTCCAAGCTTGCTAGCTTGCGAAAAAGATATTGGCAATTCCTGCTACCAGAGGGAGGAGCGAACAGAAGTTTAGTCTGGCTGGATATGCGATGCAGGAGCGCCGCACTTCACTAAGCCCGAATCGTTGGATAGCTTGTTATATATACGCAACTTCTAATTTGTGTTTATAGTGACTGTCATGTGTCGAGTGCGTATGTTTCGCTTTGATATGTTGAATAATATGCCTCATTTTCGGAAATAGATATATTGTATCCGTAGCGAAACTTCATAAGATCGGGCCGGACCAGGCCGGGCCCGAACATTTGTTTTTGTACGCCGGGCCGGGCCGGGCGGGCCCACAGCCCTTTAGCGTCGGGCTCCGGCGGGCCTTCGACGCTGTCAGCGGGCCCGGGCCGGGCTCGGGCTCGAAAATGCGGCCCGTGCACAGCTCTAGTCAGTAGTCGAAACCAGTGTTCCTGATGCGCTACGGTAATAGGCAAGCAGTATAAGTGCTCAATACCGCTACTGGAACAGTAGATCTGGCTAAGTGAACGAACTGCATTAATTATGAATGCAATCTCATCAAAACACAGATACAGGAGAAACAAGAGCGCGAACGAGCGCCTCAGTTTGTTTTCTTACGGCCTCGCTTCCTTCCTCATGCGCTGCAATTCACCACTATGTTGACAGCAGGTCGTCGCTTATCTTACGGGCACACAAAATTTGCGAAACACAGGAAGGAAATAACCGTGTTTATAACGGAAGCTTAATTCGTAAATGACTTGTCCCAACACTCATGGCTGATCATGGCTGTTTTCGAATAAGCGAAGAGAGCACAGCAAAAGTCGATACCATGGTTATGTAGATCTGTCTTTAGTGCAGTTGCGCCGTTCATGGGATCCACTACATTTGAAATTAGCCTCTCAAAAAAAAAAAAAAAAAGAAATGCTTTTTGAATATTTCTTCAAGAATATGTAGTCATAAATGTAGAGTCCCTGTGTTATAAGCGTATACTCACTCTTGGTGATCGGCCAAGAACCGAGTAACATAAGAATAGAAGATGTTAGATGTCTATTAGGCAACAATAAATATGTTACTGGCGTGGCATGTGAGGACACAGATCTTGTCTGACTGGTTTACTGATTGATTAATTGATTGATTGATCGATTGAAACAACTTCACTGAGGTCCAGCGGGACGCGCCCGAGCGCGGCGCGGGCGACTCCCATGTCGGGACCGTCGGGACGGGCTAGGTCTCAGAGGTTCTCTAAACATAAACTCGCAGGTAATGAAGTTATGAAAATAAAGTTTTGTCATAGCCGAAATTTATTTGATCCGTAAAGTACCGTTCGCTAGCACAGCCAGCCTTCCTCGCGCTACATTCAAGGGTTGATGCATACAAATAGTGTCCTGATGAATTCGACCACAAAATAATGCGCCTCCATGTATACAATTGTGGCTCAAGTTCACTACGTTGAGATAGCCTAGGGTGAGATAAAACGATGAAATCGGATAGATAAAACTCCTAATAAAGCACATATGCACGCGCTAGAACGTTGAGATCACCAAATGACTAATATTAAAGCGTAATGTCGCACGATTTAGGCAAATAAACCATTCTGAGTCGACTAGAAGCTCTGCCATGGCCAGCAAAGACATGTTAGCGAGTTAGTTGGCAAAACAGGCGTTCCAATGATGATGATGACACTGCTGATCAAAACATGCTTTACTGAAGTGCGACGAATACGGGGAAGGTCCCTATTCCGGGACTCCTATGACAGCTTCAGCGATAGCCCGGGCTCATCGGACGAGCGCCCGACAGACCTCGGGGGCGCCGTCGGGAGTGCCCTCTGCTCGAGGTAAGGGGGGAGTGAGTCTGTAGGGAAAGAAGGAAATGTCAGAAACTGGGTTGTGGAGCGCACGATAACTGTCTCTCAAGCGAGGACACTTCAACCGATGCACTCGTGTGGGAGCGGGGATTGAAGGGAGCCCCTCACGCTGCTGCCATGAGTATTTGTAGCGAGAGCTACATTGGCCGGATTCTTGCTGCTTTGCTGTGCCCGGTGGCCACACCGCTCACGGCGTCATCTGGAATGACGCCAGAGGAGGAGCTAGTGAAACCGCGTTGTAACAGCGTTTCCAGTGGAAAGTCAGCGTTGTGCGTGTGCGTGCGTGTTCTGCTCTATCCGCGTTCAGTTGCGCTGTTCAAACTTAACAGAGGAGGAGCCGGCCTAAGGCTTCCAAACCAACGTCGAGCGGCGCCACTGCTCTAATCGTAACTGGGAATAGTCACGGAGCGTTCTGTCGCCACAACATTCCCGCCCCCGCTTCCGCGCACGCGCAGAGCTCTCGGATTGCACCTGCGGTGCGTCACAATGTAACTATTGCTGACTAGCAGTGCTCGGGGCCGAATGAAGAGCGCATGCGCGCACGTGTCTTTGCCGCCGCCGCTGCCAAGTTCGGCGACAAACCGCCTTCGCCGGTAGCGTCTTCTCCCAGTTACGCATAGCTCGGCCGCGCCCAAATTTAAGCTTGGGTTCCCTGCTCGGTGGGATCGTCGGCATATATGGAAAGTGAGTCGGACAGACTGGCAGGGAGCCGAAGAGACGGAGGAAGAACGAGCCGCACGCCTCGAGAAGCGTAACCGCAAAGAGAACCAAGCTAAACAATAAATAGATTTAGTTGGGCTTCCGCAGCAGCTCTGCAGGCGCAGCCTGCCAGCCATTTCATAAGGCAGGCTGCGTCCACAAAGCTGTTGCGGACGCTCAACTAAATCTGTCCAATAAGATTAACCGTACCTTTCGCTACACACACGCAGACATAACTGAGTTAAGCCACAGTAATTTCTTTTTTTGGCGTTGTCTTTGTTGCTCAACGCTGTGAGCGTGGGTGTCTGCCGTGTGCTCCCTTTACTCGCCGAACGAGTCGGCACACGCGGCCGACGCGGGAACTTACGGCTCTGCTGTTCCAACTTGTTTATGCTGCGATGACCTCCGCGATTTGCTCCAGCAATGCTCCGCTGCACTCAGTGGCGGAGGGAGACGCTGCGAGCGCGCGACGAAGCAAGACGTGCGGCGCATCGGCTCCGTCGATTTTCGGCTGGAGCCACGGTTCAATCTTCTGAACTCCGCCAAGACCGACGTCAGTCGATGCAGCAAACCATCTGGACCACGGAGGCACCAAGTTTCACCAGGTGGATCCAGTTTTCAAGATTTTACGGCCGATGTACACCCGACCACGGGAGCGACGCCGTTACGCCTAACGGCGACGCCGGAGCCCGGCGGCGTGGAACCGGTCTACCGAGGTAACATGGCGGCTACCGCGTCTTACCTGAGGGGTTACGATCCCGAAGGCATGGCCTGGACTACTGTTTCAACTTCTCAAGACGACAATTCCGCTGTCCCGAATTTTCGGCATCAGTCGCTGAACGCAGCGGTCGCGCGTCGCGCGTCCGTTCAAGCCAACACAGCGGCGTCCAACGCCATCCCGGCCTCCGGAACACCGGCCGGCAAGACGCAGCCTCCTGCATCGCGCGCTGCAGGAGGCAAAGGCAAGGCCCTTACCAACTGGAAGCCTCGCCCATTCCCAAGACCAGGCCCGGACGACTTCGTGGTCGTGCTCAAGCCACGCGAACCTATGTCGCTACAACAAGCCTTCTCGCAGAACCGCTACGGAGCTGCCTTTACGGCCTACCTCGGGCCCGAGGTGGCAAAGTCTGTCACGGTTCTGCCGTCTCGTGAACAAAACCTCGTGCTGATCTACACCCCGAATCCGGCGGCGGCAGATCGGCTTCTCGGGGAATTTTCTATTAAGACCGAGCGTGGGGTGGTTCCGCTCCATGGATACCTTCGACAAGACGGAGGCGATGTGTGCCACGGCGTCATCGTCGTTAGCAACTCGGACACCACTGAATCGCTTCGAGAGCAGGTGCAGTGGAGAGCTGGCACCATCGTTGAGGTGAGGAAATTTGGCTCCTCGAACAAGGCACGGGTCACCTTCGCCGGGAAAGTGAAACCGCGTTTTGTGCACTATGAGAACATGCTTATCCCAGTGCAAAACTATTATCGAACAATTCCAGCCTGCGGCCTGTGCGGTTCCGTCGGTCACCGAGCGGATGCCTGTCCCAACACGCAGCCCAACACGTGCGGACTCTGCGGTCAAGAAGCCCCGCTTGTGGAGGGGGTGCGGGCCCCCTCACGAGTGTGTTCCGCGGTGTTCCGTTTGTAGTGGTGGACACGCAACAAACTCGAGGGAGTGTTCGGCAAAATTTCGTACACCCAAGATGCTCGCCCTGAAAGGTGGGACAAAAAAGAAATCGGCAGCCAAGAAGAAGAGCCGCCATCTTGGACTCCCCGGTGAGTCACCGAAGTGGGACGACAGCAACACCGACAAGCCGGCGCCATCTACCGGAGGCGTCGGGAAGCGGCCGCCGACGCAGCCGCTACCACAAGGCGACGCAGGAAAAATGTCGACGACGCCACCACGCGGCGAGGCCAGGGCCTGGGCCAACGCTGCAAAACGCGGAACGCAGGTGAGCGGTACGGGCAGGGGCTGCCCCATCCTCCCTCCCCGCGGCACGCAGTGCTGAGCAAACCAAGATAGCAGCTCTCGAGGGCAAAATTGAGATTCTGCTAAAAAAAATCGCCTTCCTAGAATCGCAATCAAAACAGCTTACCACTCCCCCCCCTCACCCCCCGCAACTGAGGCTATGGAGAGTCACCGAATGCAGCACTGAGCGCGGAAGCTGCACTTGAGGCCCGTCTAGAGGCCCGCATTGACGCCCGTCTTAATGCCTTAGAAAATCAAGTTTCCGCTGCAATCACCTCCGCTATCGCCAAAATGACCGAAACGATTCCCGCAATCGTCGCCCAGCACATAGCACAATCGTCGCGCAGCGTCCGACGAACCGGCGGTCTCATTAAAGACGTGTCCGGCCGCTATCCGAAAACGTCGCGTCGCGCCATAGAAAATGAAGTAGACGACGACGACAGCTGCTCGCTCTCAGGAATTGAGGACGCCCCCCCTCGCCGCGAGTGCTGGCTCGGCAGCTGCGTCCCTACAGCCGCTTCTTCACTTCAGTGACCATGGCGGGCAACCCTCAAGTTAGACGCTTTCCATATTACAATTCGGCCACCCCCATTCAAATTACTCAATGGAACTGCCGGGGATTCCGTTCCCGCGCCAAGCGGGCACACCTCCGGCTTTTCCTCTCAAAACTCACTTCACTTCCCGCCGTGGTTGCTCTCCAGGAGCCAGGGAGCGGCGCCAGTCTTACAAATTATTCCACGTTCCAGCAGGATCCTTCTTCCTGTATATTCGTGCACAACAATTATACAGCCAACCAAGTTGATCTGGAACTCAATGTTGAATATTCCTACGTGATGGTCACCCTCCTTCCGCTTAAGAAACAAAATGCACCATTACACATACTCAACATCTATTGTTCTCCCAAGCTTAAAGATGTGTCTTTCGCAGCACTTTTCAGTCGCGCCCTGAAGGCTGCGGGCAGGGATCCCCCTGGTGATCGTGGGTGATTTCAACGCTCACAGCACACTCTGGGGGTACGTGCGTGATGAGAAGCGCGGGCGCAAGCTAGCGGAACTTGCGTCCACGCTGGGCCTCACTCTTCACACTGACCTTGCACATCCAACGCGGGTGGGTAACTCCGTGACTCGGGACACGTGTCCGGACCTTACCTTCACCGAAAACATTAGACACGCAGACTGGGCCAACACCGAGGAAACCCTCGGCAGTGACCACTGCTTACTCAACACCACCGTCACAACCAAACCATTGGCAAGACCCCACGCCCAAGCCCGCCTACCCGATTGGACAAAGTTCCGGAAAAACTACACTAATTTGGCCCCTATCCACGAAGCAGGTTACCACGCGTGGTCACAAGAATTGGTTACACAGCTTCGTTCGACGGAAACTCAAGTTCAACTCTCGGAGGCTACGCCGGCGGTGGACAACCACCTCTGCACCTCTGGGAGGCGCGGCACAGCCTCGTCCGCAGATGGCGCCGCCAAAAACACAATCGGAACCTCAAAATTCGCATTACCGAGCTCACCCAACGAGCGGCAGAGTACGCGGCCCAGCTCGCTGACTCGAATTGGGTGGACCGATGCAACACGGCTGCTAGACAAATGTCCACCCGGAACACTTGGCGTCTCTTTCGCGCCTTGATTGATCCGACCCAAACCAGAGCCGAGACACAAAAACATCTCCAACGGGCTATCCATGACTTCGACGGAGACACCTCAAAATTAGCATGCAAACTACGCGATCAATACCTCTGTGTCCAACATGACACCCAAGGGCCAGCGTTCTCGTATGCAGGTTCCGAGAACACGGAGCTGGATCAATCGTTCCGGCTCCATGACCTGAAGGCGGCCCTGACTAAAATGAAGCGAGGAACGGCGCCGGGGAGAGACAAAATAACTGTTAAATTACTTGCCAACCTTCCCGACTTGGCCAACGACGCACTCTTCGCGTACATAAACTCAATTTGGCTTGGTGGGACACCCCTCCCAATTGAATGGAAGACTGCCCTGGTCACTTTCATTCCGAAAGCCGGCAAAGCCATAAACACGGACAACCTTCGCCCCATGTCCCTCACGTCTTGTGCGGGAAAGCTGATGGAGACTATGGTGCGAGATAGGCTGTCCGAGTTTTTGGAATACCAACACGTATTTGCAGACACCATGTTTGGGTTCCGCCCGCACCGGTCCGCACAGGATGTCCTGCTTCAATTAGACCACGAAATTCTAAATCCCGTCGAATACCCCCTCAATGACAAGGCAGTACTCGCACTCGATTTGAAGGGGGCTTTCGACAACGTTACACATGACATCATTCTGACGCACCTTTCCCAAACCAACTGTAGACACAACACGTTTCAATATATTAGACAATTCCTCTCTGAACGACAGTCATATATCCGGATACAAGATGAAGAACACGGCCCCTACCAATTAGGCACGAGAGGTACCCCACAGGGCGCGGTCCTCTCACCCCTACTGTTTAATCTGGCCATGATGAAACTACCGGCTCAGCTGGAGAATGTTGCAGGCATACAGCACGCGCTGTATGCCGACGACATTACCATCTGGGCTAAACACGGATCGGTAGGAGACATAGAAGCCAACCTGCAGCAAGCGGCGGAGATCGTGGACGCCTATGCCCGCCGCTGCGGCCTTCAATGCTCCCCGACCAAATCGGAATTTGTGCACATCCGCCCCTCGCCAAAGTGCACTACCAAAATTCAACTGTCCTTAGAAAGCGGACCCATCCCAGAACACGATGAGATAAGAGTACTGGGTCTGTTTATTCATAAACACCGCCGAGTCGATACAACATTGGCCAAAGTGCGTAAGGTGGGGGGACCAGGTGGGCCGTATGGTCCGCCGGGTTTCCAACAAGCGCGGGGGGTTACGTTGCAAAGACGCCTTGCGGCTGGCGCATGCATTCGTAACCAGTCGAGTCCTCTACTCGACTCCTTACCTCCACCTGCGCAAGTCTGACGAGAACGCCCTCGAGGTGATTCTCAGGAAGATGTACAAGCGTGCCCTCGATCTCCCGATTACCACTTCCAACCAGCGCCTTATGGGCCTGGGGATGGTAAACACCTTCACAGAGCTCCGGGAGGCACACTTGACCAACCAATACACGAGACTTTCAAAGACTACGTCGGGTCGCCGCCTATTAGCCCGACTACACATCCACCACCCAACAGAGACGGAAGAGCGCGTACGCATCCCAGAAGTCTGGAGATACGCCCTGCACGTGCGCCCTCTTCCGGCCAACATGACACGTGACGACCACAGTGGCAGGCGCCTTGCGCGGACGGAGGCACTGGCCCGCCACTATGGGAACAAACACGGCATCTTTTACGTGGACGCCTCCGGCCCTCACCATGGGGGGTGGTACACGGCTGCAGTCGTCCACCAAAACGTCGCGGTGAATGGCATCACATTCAGAGCACAGAACATAACACATGCGGAGGAAGTCGCCATCGCGCTAGCTGCCGCAGACGGGAACTCGCGCGTCATCATTACCGACTCGAGAGGGGCCTGCAGAAATATTCAACACGGGTACGTCCCTCACCTGGCGTATCGCATTTTACAAAACAGCAATTACGTCGGGGCCCCCGCGTCCCGCATGATCATATGGGCTCCAGCTCATATGGGCCTCGAAGGCAATGAAACGGCAGACGCCGCTGCCCGCGCGCTCACTCTCCGGGTAACGCCTTCAGACCCTTCCGAAATGGATCCCGAACCTAATCCGGCCTTAACGTTTCGAGAAATTACTGAATTCTACCGATTCGGCGACGCAATTTATCCTAAACCCTGTAAGGGCCTTACAAAGGCAGAGGAACACTTACTCCTCCGCCTTTACACCAAAACACTGCTGTGCCCGGCAGTTTTAAAATATTTCGATCCTGCCTGTACAGGAAAGTGCCCGCACTGTGCGGAGAAGTCTTCGGACATCCTCCACATGGTGTGGGCATGCCAGTCAACCCCTCGCCTCACCCCCAAAACCGCACCCCACCCGGGAGCACTTGGAGGCAGCCCTGCTCGGCTGTTCCGACCTGGCGAGCCAGAAGGCCCTGGTCAACCGAGCCCGAGTCGCGTTGGTCGCCAATGGGCTTCTGTAAAGAGGAGCCCACCTGGTGGTTCTGAGGGGTGGCCCGCACCGGGCCATCTCCCACCTACTCCCTGTATATACCTCAAATAAAGTATTTCTCTCTCTCTCAGTGGCGCGTTCTCGGAGCTCATCGCGGAGGCAACGCTGCTGCCACCGCGAGCGGAGATGCACAAGGAGTAGCCGCTCGCGACGCATACAGCGTTCTTGCTTGCTCGCTTTATCTGAACTGCGTGCGTGACTCTTTGCGAACGGTGATCGCTTGGAAAGAATTTTTTTTTAATTTTATATCTGTGACAGGTACAAACCCGAAGAATACCATCTTTTTGCTCCGAGTTGCACGAGTGGCTACAAAAGGCACACCGGTCATCACTTCGAATCACGGCAGGAACTCGCAAGAAATATCTTGAGATTCGGAACGCTGATCGCGCCACGCTCGTGAAGATGGGAACCAACTTCATTAAATTTGACTATCCGAGTTAGGGGATTCAAGTACCTCCTTCAGCCGTCGCTCGGATTGTACGCATTTCTCATGAAAGCTGAAAGCGTAATTTGCCATACTATGGACAGTGGTCCTCTCTTTGCCAACTTGTTCTGGGTGACAAATCTAACTATACGGGCCACCAGTATTTTCCCCTACACTGAAAATGCGACCGCCGGGGGGCGCAATCGAACGAACAGCCTTTGGGTCAGCAACCGATCGCCGAAATTACTGTACCACTTTGACGACTAAACGGTTGGCGGCATGTGAATATTCGTACGAGTGGACAGCCAGACGTGTGAGAATGATCTATAGATCATGTCTGACTATATATTGCTGTTTATGGAGGAAGATTTGTGAAATGTTTGCTTTTGAGGCAGCCGAGGTTATTGAGAAAGCTTTAATATTGAATCTCGGCTGTTACGACCGGCAAAAGCTTGGACGACAATAGCACACGTGGTTACTGCAGCAGACGACGCGTGATTTGTCTTGTTTAGTTGCCCAGGGAAACTGGCTGACACCCACGAGGGGGAAGTGGCCTCACTCTCAATTTTAAGGGGAAGTCAGTGAGATGTGAATAAATAAATACTAAACGCGCAGTGGGAGCCCAGGCAGGGATGCCCAGAGGAGAGAGGGGGGAGCGTAGGAGGGGTGAGAGAGGGGGGACGCGCATGCGCAGTGGGAGCCCAGGCAGGGATGCCCAGAGGAGAGAGGGGGGGGAGCATAGGAGGGGAGAGAGGAGGGGAGGCGCATGCGCAGTGAGGGTGTGGTTGCTGCGGGGAGGGATGCCTAGAGGAGAGAGAGGGGGAGAGGAGGTTTTTTTATTTTTATTTTTTTTAAAGAGTTTGCGCATGCGCAGTAAGGGAGGCCACGCCGCACACCACCACCGGATTAAGCTTCGCCATAAGATGCTTCACATCTAATTGGTGTAAATGAGTGTAGTATAGTAGGTGAGGCTTAAATAACGGTGGCGTCTTTGTCTTCTTCGTCTTCCACTCCTGTTCCGTAATATCGGAGTGGTAATGAGCATCAACATCGTATACAGTCTCACGAGGGCCCGTGTCCAGTAGGCTTCAGTAGCTAGTCAGAAATTCCCCTACGACTTGTGCCTCCCCTCGCGTCCTTCTTGAGATCGCACCATTCGTCGAGCTAAGCGAACGCTTCACGCCCTTTATGCTAGACGCGTCGGTTTTGCCAGCCGCCGTGTTTCCTCGCTTTGCACCATAGCTTAATTATTTCGTTGATCGTCGCGTCTTATCCTTCGGCGGGAAAATATCGCGTCTACGGTTCCTCCGCTCTGCGAGCAACCTCCAAGCCATGGCCGACAAGGTGACACTGATGAAGCTCGAAGAGGGCTTCGCGAAGCTGCAGAGCGCTCAAGACTGCCACTCGCTGCTCAAGAAGTACCTGACCAAGGACATCTTCTACAAGCTGAAGAGCCGCAAGACAGGCATGGGCGCCACTCTGCTCGACGTCATTCAGTCGGGTAAGTGGACTGCTTCAGTGCAGGGGATGCGCCAAAGTGCCAAGCGATAACCTTTCGGATAACCTAAGTGAACCGACTTGTGAACGAGTTAGAGGTCATGCCCTTGCGCAGTTTCTGGTATTACGCTCACCGATAACTTCCCGCAGGAATTTATGCAGAGGTTTCACTTGTGTGTCACTGTGCTAATAATTTCGGCAGTAATGGTTTTCTTACAGTTCTTACGTTTTTTGTTAAACCTGTGGGTACACTTGCGCAGTTTTTTGTCGCATTTGCCCAAGCGGGGCAGAACAGGGAGCCAGAAAAAAATGTCAGTGGTAGAGCTTCGAATAGTGTGCTGTCTGAAGTCCTGTTGCACCCAAGACATGCTTTCTGCTTCCCAGATTAAGTACCGTGAAGAAAAATGGGAATCAAAGTAGTGTTTGTTTATGTCTAGTTATTCACATTCTACTGTTTAAGAACGTCCGCCTCGGTGGATCAGTGGCTAGGGTGCTCGGCTGCTGACCCGAAGTTCGCGGGTTCGCTCCCGGCTGCGGCGGTCGCATTTCGATGGAGGCGAAATGGTAGAGGCCCGTGTACTGTGCGATGTCAGTGCACGTTAAAGAACACCAGATGGTCAAAATTTCCGGAGCCCTCCACTACGGCGTCTCTCATAATTATGTCGTGGTTTTGGGACGTTAAACCCCACATGTTATTATTACTGTTTAAGATCCACATCGAAGAGCAATGAGTAAGTGGGGAGGCGGGGTCATAAAAATCATAAATAAAAAGATAACTGTAAGAAGTAAGAAGGCAGTTGTATGCTAACCACATCTTCTCGTATATGACCATATGCAAGCGCGACTTCTCAGGCAGGAATTTAGCGTTAACATAGGAGTACAAATGGCACTGTTCCATAACACTACCACACTTTTTACTCCCTGTTGTGCCGTGTCGACGCTACGTCACTCTAACCATGTGATGGACCGATGGTCACGGGAGCTTTCTCGCATTGCTGCGTCGTTGAAGCAGGCGTATTGAAAGCTTATTGCAGACGGAGTGCCCGTGCTCAAAAACTTAAACCCCCCGTATTCAGAAACTCTCCTTGACTTGAACTTGCCACCACCTCAAGTCAGCGTGTTTGAAACGCGTTTGTGCTGCCTTGGCACCGCCTAAAGCCAGCGCGTTCGAAATGCGTTTGTGTGGCATTGAAGGCGGTGGCATGTCAAGTACAAGTCAAGGAGGATTTCAGCATACGAGGGTTAGACGCAGTTGTTTCAGAGACTGTATTAAAAATAAAGCGACAACAAATCAGGCCCGTAGCCAGGGGGAGGGGGGGGGGCTAGGGGCCCGGCCCCCTCCCCCCCGAAATTCGGAATTGAAGGGGGTGTTTTACGAAGGAAAAATAATAAAAATTGGTGTTTTTCAAAGCTTTCAACCAGTGCCCCCCCCCCCCCCGAAAAAAAAATTCCTGGCTACGGGCCTGCAACAAATGCTGCATGGCATTTCAAACTGAAGCTTGAGAATATATACGAGGTAGAAGTAGCAGTCCGCTCGAAGTAACAGTAACACACTGCGCGACAAGTGGCCGCAAATAATCACTTCCCAATGCCTGTTATCCCATCTTAACACATTGTTCTATGGCGTTTCATTGATCACATTTTCGCACTAGCGTTTCTAGAGGAAGTAAAGCAGATTTCTTTGAACATGATTTGTTGGTCGTTATCACCCATCAGTTTTCGCGCCATAATTCAAAAAAAAATTATGGATGTCTGGCACATGTGGCTATTACTTAGCCATTTGTGCGAGGCTGCCATACCTTGTTTTCTGAATTTTGGCGTGGAAACTGATGTTTGATAATGACCCCAGAATTATGTTCAAAGAAATCTCGCCCTCCTCTCCAATCCTCCTATCTTTATTTCTACATTTGTCTCTCTCTTTTCTCCCCTTCTTTCTCTCCTTTTGTTTTTCTCTTTCTCTCTTTCTTTTCCTTTGTTGCTCTCTGTTTTTATAACACGAAAGTGTTTTATGCCGGGGTTCACCTAGACATCAGTGACGTATTTCCGTCACGGAAGTGATGTCGAAAAAATACGCACGATCAGAAAGCAAAGAAAAAAAAGGTTCCGTCAACGGGAGTGGAACCCATGACTTCTTGGTCCGCGAGAAGAGATGCCGGGCACGCTATCCACTGCACCACGGTCACATACTCTTAGACTTTACAAACGCGCCTTTTATATCTCCACAGTCCTCTCACAGTGAAATCCACGATTAGCTTCTTCAAGGCGTTGCTTATACGGCTCTGTCCCATTAGGCGCGTTTGGAATAGGAAAAGTGCAATTTTGTCGACGCCTTAGCACACCTCGAGGTGGTAACATTATCCCAAGCGTCGGCTTCGCTCATAGTAAACAATCCACCCATACCGAAAATAGTCCTGCGACGCTTGCCTACTTCGCTTGGCTGTAACTCGGCGTGCTATCTGCGTTCCAGACTAAAGCCGTGTTCAGACTACGTGCGCTACGTACGGATCCTTGGTAAGGATCGTAAGCGTAAACGCAAGCAACGTAATGGCCATGTTCAGACGTTGTTGGATTTAGAGTAACTTACGTAACGTTGAGGGCGTCTATGTTGGCAGGTCCGCGACTTTTACGACAACTACTGATGCGACCGTTACGTACGACCAATGGACAAAGCAGTTTCGGTTTTTAGTTTCCGTTGGCGGGGCTTCCGGCCTTCCCAGATTCTGCGTCTTAATGCGCGTCTTGAAAGCCATGCAGCAGCGTGTGTGCGCGGTTGGTTTGCCAGACTAGAGGGCAGATGCAACGTTGTGTTAATGAGAGCGCTCGTCGCGTCTCCCGTTTAGCTCAACCAGCCCAGCCATGGTCAAAGACGCGAACCTTGCTAGGCTGCAACAGTTATAGCGAGGATGCAACGCACATTCAGTGTGGTGACTGGCGCGTCGTAAAAAAACGTATCGTACCGGAAAGATCAATGTGAGCATACGTGTTCGCTAGCTACGCAAACGGACGATACAGTTGTTACTCGATACGACATTTATGAAAGATGCGACTGCAGTCTGAACGCGGCTTTACGCTCGCCCCATGAAAAATCGCGGCCGGCCAATAGGGAAGACACAACGCGTGTTGCGTTTCCCTCTATTCGGGCAGTAGCGTTTTATACTCTAACATGCCGCGAGCAGGCGGCCTTAGCCCAAGTTCGCCGTCTATTCAGTGACGCTCTCACGGCTGTCACCGCTTGCTGTGATTCTCCTCTCACCGGTGCCTACTACAGCTACCACAAGCATCCATGACAACAAGGGTTTGTTTAATAATTGATCATGGAAGTTAGTCGCCGGAAAGGAGATGTACCACTAACCACCGTATTCATAAACGCTCCTTGACTTGAACTTCACTTGTCACCGCCTTCAATGCAGCACAAACGCGTTTCGAACGTGCGGTCTTTAGGCGGTGCCAAGGCAGCACAAACGCGTTTCAAACGCGCTGCCTTGAGGCGGTGGCAAGTTCAAGTCACGGAGCGTTTCTGAATACGGGGGTAAGCGTCGACATGGGTGCATTCACGTTAACCGGTGCTATAGCCGTCAAACACCAACACACTTTGCTCGAGCTCTCATATCAATGTACAGTAAACATTCTACTACTTCTGTAAGGACACGTTTCACTTTCGTGTTATGCCGATTCCTATGACGGAGGGATCAACCATGTTTTAAGGCGAAAGCCTTTAATGTCTCATGCTCACGTCCGTCCGGTGTCCGTCCGTCCGTCCGTCCGTCCACACCCCCCACTGCGCATGCGCCAACCCATTAAAAAAATAAAAATAAAAAACCTCCTCTCCACCTATCTCTCCTCTAGGCATCCCTCCCTGCGGAGGCCACAACCTCACTGTGCATGCGCGTCCCCTCCTTCTCTCCCTTCCCACGCTCCCCCTCTCTCCCCTCCTACGCTCCCCCCTCTCTCCACTAGGCATCCTTCCCCGCGGCGTCCACACCCCCCACTGCGCATGCGCGTCTTCCCCTCTCCTACGCCCCCCCCTCTCTCGCCTCGCGACGCCGACGCAGGCAGAGTCTGCTAGAGAGTTTCTTGGTTGAAAAAACCGACTGCTCGCGATGCACAAGCGTTCACTGGCCACCCCGTATATATGGCAATGGATCTTGACCTGCAAGGTAGTGCCGGTGGGAGATTTCTCCTGTGCGTTTTCGAACGATAAAAAATTCGCAGCCTGCGCGTTAACTAAAAGCGGACTGCGGGTCTCTGTGTCCAGTCCGAGTCTTCTGTCTCTCATTGCCCATTAGCAGCGATTGGTATGTTCCAGTAGGAAACACCGGTCCATCACTGCGTGCTTTGCGCCCCCCAGGTTTCTCTCCTGTGCAACGCTGCGATGAGCGCCAGCGTCAACGCCGCCGCCAGTGTAAGCGTTAGCGCCCGCTGCTTCGCATCTACACATCGTTCCCTTTAGCGGTAGATGGTGTAATCTTTAAGACGAAAGCCTTTAATGTCACATGCTCACGTCCGTCCGGTGTCCGTCCGACCTCCGTCCGTCCGTCCATCCGAGCTCTGGCACGCAGCCAGGTGGCCGCCGTGATGCGCAGACGGAACGCCGGTCGCGTCGGACTCAATAGCGCTCGCACTTTGCTTCCGTAGCGTCGCTGTGCCCAGAGTTTGCAATCATTCTGATGGACGCCGTCTCAATGGACCCAGGCGTTCACGGAATACACTTTCCAATTTACAAAGGGTCCGTCAATTTAAGAGCTGGAACGCGGATGGCGTTAGCACGATGTGCAAAGCGCGAGAAAATACTAACGCATGCGTCCGGAGGAAGATGAGTCTCGCGTCTCGCTGCGATTGGCGGTAAAAAATTAAAGAAGAAAACACGCACCCATTCGGTTTGTGTCTTATCCCACTGAGAGTGTAAAAGAAAAAAAGACATGGCATAATCAGTGGAATGGCCACACGCTTTCGCCGAACACACTTTGGAATGTACAAAGTGTCCTTCAATTTTTTTTCTATTCATATTACGTGCCCGTTCCTTTCTGTGTCTTTCACTCTCTGTCTATCTCTTTATGTCTTTATTGTCGTTCAAATGTGAAGTATTTCTTAGCAAACCAAAGGCCCCTTTAGCATTTCGATCTACGTATTTATGTACTAGCAGCCTACGTCTGTGTGCTCTCGTGAGCGCCTCCTTAATTTAGTATAGAACAAACTTGGCACGGATGTTAAGGGGGGTTAAACAAATATGACTGCTTGGTCATGACATGAGTAATTGGTATTGGCATGAATATTGTGAAAATCTTGTCGCGTACGTCGTCAAACCCTTTCCGGCAGACACGTGTGGCACATACCAGTATATGCGGGGATGAGCCACAGGTGATTGAGAGTTTATATCTACCCAGGAACGGCGAGGACAGAGATTGATAATTGACATGTGAGAGTGTTAACAAAACTGACATAGGCAGCATCGACCCACTGAATGCAATGAATAAAAATCAGGATTCCAGCAGGAATGGAACCGACGCATTCTGGTTGCAGTGAGATATTTTACGAAACAGCCATGAGTCTTGACAATGCTTTGGAAAAAAGCCTATCCGGGTATAATGTCGGTGCAAAGTCAATTGTGGCTGCAGTGCTGGCTATCGAATTTTCTAACAAGGCGATAAACATTACACCTGGATTCCTCTAATACAAAAAAGCCTCATGCAGAGTTAACTTCAACTGTGGTCCCAGTGTTGGTTCCACTTTTATGGCAGTCTAACAAACGTTCCATTTGCATTCCTATGATTCAGCCAGCTATATGTGCTCGACATCGGAGGAAAACGCTAACGAAAGTTACGTATAATATTACCATCATCGCATCGTAAAGCGCACTTCCTTTCGATAATACTGATATCTATGCTTTAGCATAAGTGCTGACGTTACGTCACACAATTAGTTACCCTTAAAACGCCAGGGCCTGGTAAGCTCACCATGTGCACACAACTACTAAGCTTACCAAAACACCTCGACCCACCTCGTAACGTTTCGTTCAAAGCCAAGAAATGCAGCATGGACAGCTACTGGGGAGCTATTCTCGAGGTGTCCACTTTGTGGACATGTCCACTTCAGCCTCCAATGATTAGCTGGAGCTCGGCGAGCAGCACGCTGCCTGTTTCCGCTCTTTCTTCCGCAACGTCATTTTGACGCCACGCAGCTTTCACAACTCTCGACACAAATGAGAAAGACGGAATGCGTTTCGCCGTAACGAATGCTGCCCCCCAGAGATCCGCTTTTGGGGGGCACATTTCGGATGCCGTGCATGAACTCTAATCACATTAGCCCTTGAATTAGGTTTAATGTGGCCACCTCCTGACGCACCTGGAAGGTCGGTACGCATTCCGTGCATCGTTCTTTAAACATCTCAACACGCTCATACGCAAGTTCAGACATGTCAATTTTATTTACTGTATATTTCGTCCACTTTCTTTCTCTCTAAGCTGCGAATGTGCTGGCGGGTTCGGTGCGTCTACGTCGTCAAGAGCGCCATGACGTCACGACTCGCCGTTTTTTTTGTGTAACTGAACGCGCTTCCCCGAAGTGGACAAAATGGACACCGCGAGAATGGGAACTGGCTCACTGCTTCGCATGAAGCCGGTTCCTACAAGGCGTGGGATCTGCCGAATTTTATTTCTCTGTATTTTGCTCTTTCTCTTTCAATCGCTTTCTTTATGTCCCTCTCTCTCACCCTCTTTCTGTCTCTGTCTATTTTAAGTTTTTTTCTATCTCTTTATTTCTCTATCTTTTCGCGTGCTCCACTTCATTGAGCTGAGTTTTCGTTTAACGCACGCACCAGCTGTAGGTGGTAGTTGTGCGTGTGCCATTTTGTGGCGCACACTTTCCTGGAGTTTTTTGCAACACCATGGCGAGCTCCAACAGCTTCGCGGTTAAAAAGCTTCGGGTTTTGTCAAGCAGGACTAGAATGTTTCGGTAGTGTTTACCAGTCGCGAAGTTTCTGCGGCGTTCTACGGGAGAACTTTACGGGCTGTCAATCCTGACCGTGCGATGGCGCCACTGGTAGCATGAAGGCGTTCGCCATGCGGCGATTCAGTTGGACAGGGATTGACATGATGATTTGGCCACAAATCTTTGTTCTATCCCTACCGTTTATCGCTTGCTTAGGAGATGAAATAGCCATCAGCACAGAGGAGAGTGATATCGTAGACTTCTTGCGTGGCACCCTCTCACTCAGTTTACGCTGGCACGGACTGAATAATATCGTTCACTTTTTTACATGATGCTGAAGGGCGCGAGAAGCTGAAACGGACTGTGCCGTGTAAGGGAACTGAGATGTTCTCTTTCAACACTTCATATGTTCGTGTGCGCGAGAAGTACATACTTATTAACGAAAAGTGCACCTTTCAAGGCATTGTTGGGACGCTGCAGCGCCAAAGGGCCAATTCAAGGACACTAGTATGATACTGAGAAGCGCCGTAGCTCGGGTCAGAAGCCGAACACTTTGACCGCTACACCACCGCGGCGGACATGCGCAGCATAACGAATCTGTTCTGTGCTTCTCATAAGTAACATGTTTAAAGGATACAATGAGTTTTAGATACTGTTTGGCGCTTACTAAACTGAAGAGGGCAGCACAGGGGCATCAGTGACAGGGCAACAGTGACAGGATGACGAAGGTGTGCTCACACATCTTTCCACTCTCCGCCCCTCCTCTGTGCGGCACACCGATACAGCTTAGTTGAGAGTAGACCTGTGCGCTGGTGCCAAAATTGCCGGCGGCGGCGCGCCGGTGTGTCCACCTCTACAGTGCCTCGATGCGCTCGTTCGCCTCCGCTCCGTTCAGGGTGGAGACAAGCGCGTCGTCTGCTACAGCGGTCGCCATTACTGATCCCAATCGTCATTGCGCGCACTGCCAGCGCGCGTATTCGCAGCCTTTTGCTCACGAGTAAAGACACTTTGGGCTGGACTTGCCTTCGCAAACGCATAATCATTCACGGATGTTGCTAGTTAAAGGTTTGTAGGCACGTATCACAGCAAGTAATCGAATGTTTCGCGCCTAAAGGTGTTGCAGGACGTAATGACCCTCACCGCCGGCGCGGCCGCTGGCTGCGGCTGAGTGGTGCACAGCTGCTTTGGATCACTGAGAGCTGGAGGCATCACTATTCACTTTTATACTTTGCGGGTGTATATGTTCGTTTATTTATTTATTTATTTTTACACCGCATACACACAGCATTTCCCAACATGTATCAGCAGTGATAAATTTGCTGACGTGAGAACCCTAAGGTTTAAATTACTCGCTGTTTAGCTAAATCTTAAAGCGAATAGAATTCGCGCGCAGGTTCTGAGGCTACTGTTTTATGTGACCGATTGCCGGATATATTCGTTCTCGTGTCCTCCTATCGAATGCCCATTTAAAATACGGCTGTATTTCCCATTTCGAGAAAATACCAGCGAAAATGCAGTAAGCATCACAATGTCGTTTAGCGATCGCAGCGGAAACGACTCTACTCTGTGATGCTTCAGTTTTTAGGAGCGAAGCTCCTTAGGCTCTCACGATGTCCGTTGTCACCATCGGACCGAAACACAGCTGTTACCAGGCCCGTAGCCAGGGGGGGTCGGGCTAGCCCCCCCCCCCCTCCCCCCCCGAATGTCTCATGGAGGGGGGTGTTTTACCGAAAATAAATAAAATAAATAGTGAAAATGGGTGTTTTTTGCAAGTGCCCCCCCCCCCCTCCCCCCCGAAAAAAGTTCCTGGCTACGGGCCTGGCTGTTACATATACCGCACAAAGAGCGTTCATAGCGCGCATATGATTTAAAAATAGACCTTACTCTGTCCATCCGTCCGTGCATATATCCGTCCATCCGTCCGGGCGTCCATCCGCGCACCTGTCCGTGCGTGCGTCCATCCGTCCGTGTATTTATCCGTGCGTCCATCCCTCCGTACGTCTGTGGATACGTCCGTCGGTCCATCTGTGCGTGCGTCTGTCCATATCTGTCCGTCCTTTATACTAGTCGGCGACTTAAACGCAGACATTATGCACCTTAGGACCTAGCTTCGCTCCGTCATCAGCATTCACTTCGTGGATCTGCAGCCATTTCTTTCAGCGCCGCAAATTGCGCGTTGAAATTAATGACCGTGTAGGGTACACAAAAAGCGTTCCTTCAGGGAGGTAATTCTGGAAAATTATTCCACCGGATAACGAAAAAAAATTTTTTTTTCTATTTGTCGTTCTTGTTCCGCAAGAAAACACAACTCGGAGTGAATAGTTGCAGTTCATTACAGACGCGACAATATTCGTAATCACACGTTCATGCATCAAAAAAAAAAAAGAAGAAGAAGAAGAAGGAGATGCCCGCGACAGCGAAAGTACGATTTCCAAGCACACCCCGTAAACAACGCCAAATTTATGAGAACGGTTCTCAACGTTCGAGGCACCAACACGCAGTCAAAACCACAGACATAACTTGTAATGGCGTTGCTAGTAATATACACGCCGTTTTAAAAATCATCCCAAAAGTACCCGACGTGCTTGCAATACTCACGCTGCATAGACGAGAGGCACTCGTCGGCTGCCACTTGTCACGCTTTATTATCATTGTCCATAAAAGTATTCAAAGAAAACATCTTCCATCCATTCCTAGAATGGTTCGTGCACTGTGGCACGCAACATCCAGTCATCTTGCGGGACTCGCGACGAATCAGACGGGCGACAAGGCGGCAGGCGCCGCGTGCACGCTCAGAAAGAGCGCGGCGTGGGGTAAAACATGGCGGACGCGCGAGGCGAGGCGGTGTCGACCCTTACAAAGAATGGCGACACTCTAAGCGAGGGCGCGCGCATCGAGGCACTCTATCCACCTCCGGCGGCGGCGCTGAACGGCGCGGGGTTCACTGAATCGTAGGCGGCGGCGCGGCGCGGTGCGGGGAGGGCGGGGGGGGGGGGGGGTATATTCGCGAGTTGCAGGGCAGATACATATGACCCTTGAAATCTGAAAAAAATCTCTTTCACCGAAGGAGCGAAGCACTGACTGCGATAGCAACATGTTGTAACGGTATACGAACTAAGGCTAGCAGCTATCTCTTTTTAATTCGATCTCGCATATCTCTACAAAACGCTGGTGCTCCCGGGAGGGAAGGGCTCTCCCGGGAGAGCCAGCGTGCAAAACGGGCGCTCCCAGGAGAGAAGCGGCTTTTGTGCGGTTTGTCGTCTCAGTGGTGACAGCACTAAGCTGTGAGATCACAGCGCGTAGAAGGGTTTACCTTCATCCTCCTTCGTCCAGCGAAAGACGGACGGGGCGTTTCCTTTCTGGTTGAGGAGCAATCTACGACAAGCTTAGCACGCGGGATGATGTTATCGCATGCGCCCTGGGTGCGACGGAGATGACCAGCTTGTTTCATCTCTGCTTCAGCCATGTTTCTCGCCAGCGCTCGTGAGCTTTTACTCGCGGGTCGAACATACGATGCGCAGATCGATGCTATCCATTTTGACTTTATTCGGAACATGACGGCGACGATGAAAACCTGCCCAGAGTGTCCATATTATTGCTATTGCGATAAAAACATACATAACCATTGAAGTGGCCTCGCCTTGTTTCTGGATATCTGCATCGTCTCCGCATAAATGAGCTTGTCCGTTGGAAGAATAAAATATTCCAGCGCCTTTTCCACTGGTTTCGTTCTCTCCTCACTATTCTTCTTAAAAACGATATTTCCTCGGCCCATATTTCTTCATAAAGCACGCGTACAATGTCAGCACTAAGGTTTCAGCCTATCAGCATTTCACGCTTGTCTGCAACACCTTGTCATCTCCGCTTTCGTTGCCGGAAACGCACAAAATGTAGCGAAATCAGTTGATCGCGCACGATCGTAATGCGA
Organism: Rhipicephalus appendiculatus; assembly: GCA_030522465.1. Lineage (NCBI taxonomy): Eukaryota > Metazoa > Arthropoda > Arachnida > Ixodida > Ixodidae > Rhipicephalus > Rhipicephalus appendiculatus. The sequence continues at coordinate 297,938 of JALIZH010020508.1, read as the reverse complement.
GACAAAAACAAAAAAAAAACAAAAAACAAAAAAAAAACGGGCGGGCAAGTGCACGCAAAGCAGGGTAGGAGACAATTCACATTTAATATTAATTCACAATTGATATTTCTGATGGACCAATCGAGAGTAGGCAGACTAATGATGTCCCGTGAAATTTTGTCCTGGCGTTATCAAGTTCACAAAAAGAAGAAAAAACGAGAAACGCGAATCGAGCATAACGCGCTCGTTCTTCTTTTTTGCATTTTGAGAGGCTGTTCTGGGACTCTAACAGCTCAAAAATGATACAGTGGTAGAAAAGAGCATAGGCACAGACACTTATCTACGCGTCTGGGAGATAACTATCAGTATCTAGGAGATACCTTTCAGTCAGGTGCGCGTGGTGGTCTACGTGAGATAACTGTTGACTCTCTCTGCTTCTCTCTTACGTCCGTGTTTGCACGTCCAGTCTTTTTAACATGAATACATAATCTAGCTGAGCTTTCTGTTATTATATCTTTTTCATTTTCTTTATTTTTATATCTTAATAAAACATTTTGTTGGGCTAGTTGGTACCTGCTTACTGAAATACAAATAGACGCGAATCCTCAAGCAAGAAAATTAAAGGCAGAAAAGAAAGGGCGTCACTCGCAACCAACTTTATTCTCAGAACATCAGCGACATATATAGCCGTAGCAACCATGCGCGCGCACATCGCCTCACATGCTCGTCAGAAGACACTGGATAAGATTCACAAAACATGACAAAAAAAAAGACGATTAACCGAAGGAAGATTCGAAGAAATCAAATTCGCCACCACGCAGAGCAACATATGTGTCACTAACACATATCTGTTTTCTTCTTAATGTAGTATGCTTCCATGATTTCACGCGCTAAGGTATGATTACTCTTTCCAAGAACGGAAACACTGGAAAACCCAAGCTCACACTTGCAGGAACCGCAGTGCACCGGCAAATGTGCCGAAAGTTTCCAATGCCTCCCAATGCCTCCCAAATCCAGGCTGTCCAATGCATCCCAAATCATCTTGATCACTTAAACAAGTAACCCCACCGCACTTTTTTTAGTTCAGTTCTACCGTGTCCTCCGCGATCAGCTCTGTCTACGGCGCGACACCGGCGCTAATTGCGGAGGTCACAATTTTACATGAACAACAGCGCTTCATTACGACAGGGCCGCTGTCCTGAGTGCACAGGTGCAGTAAAAGATTACTACATTGCTTACAAGATGCTTAATAAGTATCAATCCGCATGCAAATTAGCCGCAGGACAAGTGATTCATTCCAACGCCTGATGCTTCCTCTAACTTGTGATAACCTGCAACATAGCTACTTGAAGGGACACCAAAGGGCAAAACGATTTTTCGCGTATTAATTAAGTACAATTTCACAACCCCGAAAACGCCACTGTTATCGCGACACGACGCTTAGTAAGCGAGAAAACACGCGAAAAGAAAATCCGAGTGGAGACGCCAACTAGAGATTCCCGCACCAAACACTGCGACGATTTTGAAGGCGTCTACTGAGTCCTACGTAGCTTATAATCGATAAAAATGAGGTACATTGTCATCTGTGGGTGCTATGGACCTAGCATACGAAGTTTCAGAAAATTTCATCGTGCCAATGTTGCGAAAATACGAAGAATACATTTGGAATTTCTGACGTCACGCGAGCAGATATCAGCGCCAAATTTAAAAATAAAACTTCAACCTTGATTTTCTCCGCTAATAATGAAGTTATGATAGTGAAACATATGGCATTAGAGTTCTCAGAATGCAGTTTTTCAATCTAAACCAAGTCGTTGTTTCGCTTTAGTGTCCCTTTAAGTTCAACGGACTTTCACTTTAACAAACTTTTCCCTGAGGTTCCTTCAAGTTCGTTCATGTGAAGTTTCACTACATAGCCAAGCCTGGTAACACTGCTTCCACTTCGGTAGAGCGCATTCGGTTTCTCGAAAGAGTGGTGAACCGTGATGTCAACTCGCTCTTGACCACGTCGGCGCGCCGAACCCGCTAGCACATTCCCAACGTATGAAGAAAGGGGATGAAATGTACAGAAACAGGAACATGTAAAGTCTAAACTTGCATATGAATGTATCCCAGATGTTCGAGAACGATGCACGGTTCGAGAACGATGCACCCACCATCACAGGCGCGTTAGACGGACGGCCGCGTTAAACCTAATCGACGGCTAGGCGCAATGATTGTTCATGAACGGCCTCCGAGATGTGCGCCCAAAAGCGAGTCTCTGGGGGCTGCGTTCATTGCGTTGAAGCGCATTCCGTCCCTTTGATTTGTGTCGAAAGATGTGAAAGCTTCGTGTCGTCAAAGTGACGTTGCGGAAGAAGAACCGGAAACTGAGGGCGCGCAGCTCGCCGAGCTCCTGCCAATCAGCGGAAGCTGAAAAGCACAGTGCATTACATCAAATTACTTGTAAAGCATGAAAGGGATTTTCACTGTATTTCCATGCAGAGGAAGTTATTTTCAATGACATTCCAAGAAGACGCGTGGCTCTGTGGTTGAACACGTGCTTGCCACGCAGAAGGCCTGGGTTCGATCCTCACTCGGACCCGGAAGTTTCATTGTTTATTTTATTTGCATATTTCTGGATTTTTTGTTCACGGACAAGATGTTGATTTTTCGCTCACAACCAACGACGCCGCCGCCGACACCGACGCCGACGCCGGAATTTCTGCGAAACGAGATCTTTAACGCTATTGCGTTAACAATCGGGACCCCAGCAGGAATCGAACCCAAGCATTCTGCTTGCAGTCAGGTATTCTAATAAAGATCCATGAGTCTTGAAACTGCTTTAGAAAAAAAAGTCACAGCTTCACCGCAAGGTTGAAGCAATGAATGCGATAGCAACAAATTCTAATGTTATTCGAAGTGAGGCTGGTAGCTAACTCATTGGATCCTATCTCACGCAACTCTACAAAATGCTGGTTTGAGAGCATACGGCCGCTCCAGGGACAAAATCTCCTCGCGTTGAGAGCGCAGCACGTAGGAGCCAGCCGCACGCTGTCGACTGCTGTGATTGCGAGATAACGCGTGCGTCAGCGACGACTGCGCTCGTAAAACCAAAGGTCGCAGTGGCTGCATGAGGGACCCCCCCCCTCGCGTCTTTCCACGCTTGTTAAAGACACGCGGGGCGTTTCCTCTCTTCTTGAGCATTCCCCGACTGGTCGAACAGGCGGGGGGATCTTCTCGCATACGCCTCGCAGCGACGGAGATGGGCCGGCTTGTTTGATGTCCGCTTCAGCCACGTTTGTCGCCCCCCGCTCCCGCGCTATTACCCGCGGATACAAGGTACGATGCGCTGGGAGATCTATCAATTTGGACTTTATACGCGAAATGACGGCGGCGGCGACGGCAGAAACCCATCGAGACTGTCCATATAATTGCTATCGCAATAAAAACCCTATACAGGCATAATGTCAATTGTCGTTGCAGTGCTAGCTATCTAATTTTATAACAAGGCGATATACATTACACCTGTATTCCTCTGATACAAGCCTCCTGCAGGGTTAACTTCAACTGTGGTTCCAGTGTTGGCTTCACTTATATTGCAGTCTAATAAACGTCGCATTTGTATTCTTATGATTCAGCCAGCTATATGTGCTCGACTGCCATATAGCTGGTGGAAAATGCTAACAAAAGTTACGTATAATATTACCGTCATCGCATAGTAAAGCGCACTTCGTTTGGATACTATTGATATCTATGCTCTAACATAAGTGCTGACGTTACGTCACGCAATAAGGTACCCTTTAAACACCAGAGCCTGGTAAGCTCACGTTGTGCACACAACTACTAAACTTACAAAAACACGTCGCTACACCTCGTAACGTTTCGTTGAAAGCCAAGAAATGCAGCATGGACAGCTACTGGCTGACTGCTTCGCATGAAGGCGGTTCCCACAAGGCGTGGGATCGGCCGAATTTTATTTCTCTGTATTTCGCGCTTGCTCTTTCAATCACTTTCTTTCTTTCTCTCTCTCCCACCCTTTTTATTGCGATAACAATTATATGGACAGTCTCGACGGGTTTTGCCGTCGCCGTCGCCGTCATGTCGCGTATGAAGTCCGAATTGTAAGAACCCCCTGCGCATCGTACGTTTTACCAGCGGGTAATAGCGGGCGAGCGGGAGCGGTGAACGCGGCTGAAGCGGCGATCAAACGAGCCGGCATCTCCGTCGCTCCGAGGCGCATGCGATAAGATCCCCCCCAACTGTTCAACCGGCCCCGCCCGTCGTTCGCGAGCGTGAAAAGACGCGAGCGGGGGGGGGGGGGGGCTCCCTCGAGCGACCTTCGATTTTACGACCGCGGACGTCGCGGGCGCGCGCGTTATCTCGCCATCTCGGCAGCCGATGGCGGGCGGTCGGTGTACCCTTCTACGTGCTGCGCTCTGAACGCGAAGAGAATTCTCTTAAACAAGCGTTTTCTAGAGTTGCGTGAGATCGGATCCAAAAGACATGGCTGCCAGCCTCACTTCGTATAAAATTACAATTTGTTGCTATCGCATTCATTGCTTCACCCTTGCGGTGAAACTGTGACTTTTCTGTCTCCGTCCTTTTTTCTTGCTTAAGTGAGAATCATTTCATTACAGTCAAGAAACCACAAATGGCTCCTATGCTTTCGTAGGCCTAATTCTGGGTGGGTTTCATTAGTTCTGCAAAATATAGAAAATGAGACCCTCGGAGAATGAGTCCCTCACTTTCGCGTCTACAGTGTAGTATGACGGGCAGTCTTCTTTCGGCAGTTACCGAGTGGCGTGTGGTTACACGAGCGCAGGTGTGGAGAACCTGGACAGCGGGATCGGCGTGTACGCACCCGACGCCGAGTCGTACACCATTTTCGCCGAGCTGTTCAACCCCATCATCGAGGATTACCACAAGGGCTTCAAGATTACGGACAGGCACCCGCCGACAGACTTCGGCGACATCAACACGCTGGTGAACCTGGACCCCGAGGGACAGTTCGTCATTTCCACTAGGACGCGCTGTGGGCGATCGTTGGTGGTGAGCTGCCAATAGAGGATTAAACATGTGCAAGGTCTTAAAGGGCCCCTCACCAGGTTTGACAATTTTGAGCTGACGAGCGCAATTCATACATTGAGCGTTCACGATCACGTCTGCCAAATTTTGGAACGCTACGCGCCGCGGAAATGGGTCAAATTTCAAGCTGAACGCTGCTTGCCCTTACTTTCGCGTGCTCGCGCGTAGAGAATGAGGGTATGACGTACACGGCGGAATGGCCCTACGCAGATGGCAGTGCTGTGACGTCGGTCGCCTACGTAGACGGCTGTGCACTGACGTCCACAGCAGTAGCCCGTGACACTGCGAAAATTATTTGCCACGACATGTGTAGTTTGTAGAATTTGTTGCTTGAATAGATTAATAAAACTTGAGAGAAATAATGAGACGCACAAAGATAATGTGTGCGTGTTTTTCATATTTGTTCAGTGAATTGCAGCGATACGCGGGGCTGATGTGCCTCCGTTTCGCATGCGTTCGTGTCCCCGCGGTTAGCGCATCGAGCAGACGCCAGCCCTGGAAACGAAAGTAATGTTCTGGCGCGTTCGAGCACTCATTATGCTCATTTATTAAGGCGAAAGCCTTTACTGTCTCATGCTCACGTCCATCCGGCGTCCGTCCGTCCGTCCACACCCCCCACTGCGCATGCGCCAACCCATTAAAAATAAAAAATAAAAAACCTCCTCTCCACCTCTCTCTCCTCTAGGCATCCCTCCCTGCGAAGGCCACACCCTCACTGCGCATGCGCGTCCCCTCCCTCTCTCCCTTCCCACGCTCCCCCCTCTCGCCCCTCCTATGCTCCCCCCTCTCTCCACTAGGCATCCCTCCCCGCGGCGTCCACACCCCCCACTGCGCATGCGCGTCTTCCCCTCTCCTACGCTCCCGCCTCTCTCGCCTCGCGACGCCGACGCAGGCAGCGTCTGCTAGCGAGTTTCTTGGTTGAAAAAAACCGACTGCTCGCGCTGCACAACCGTTCACTGGCCACCCCGTATAGTATATGGCAATGGATCTTGACCTGCAAGGTAGTGCCGGTGGGAGATTTCTCCTGTGCGTTGTCGAACGATAAAAAATTCGCAGCGTGCGCGTTAACTAAAAGCGGACTGCGGGTCTCTGTGTCCAGTCCGAGTCTTCTGTCTCTCATTGCCCATTAGCAGCGATTGGGATGTTCCAGTAGGAAACACCGGTCCATCACTGCGTGCTTTGCGCCCCCCCAGGTTTCTCTCCTGTGCAACGCTGCGATGAGCGCCAGCGTCAACGCCGCCGCCAGTGTAAGCGTTAGCGCCCGCTGCTTCGCATCTACACATCGTTCCCTTTTGGCGGGAGATGGTGTAATCTTTAAGACGAAAGCCTTTAATGTCTCATGCTCACGTCCGTCCGGTGTCCGTCCGACCTCCGTCCGGAGTCCGTCCGTCCATCCGAGCTCTGGCACGCAGCCAGGTGGCCGCCGGGATGCGCAGACGGAACGCCGGTCGCGTCGGACTCTATAGCGCTCGAACTTTGCTTGCGTAACGTCGCTGTGCCCAGAGTTTGCAATCATTCTGACGCACGCCGTCTCAATGGACCCAGGCGTTCACGGAATACACTTTCCAATTTACCAAGGGTCCGTCAATTTAAGAGCTGGAACGCGGATGGCGTTTGCACGATGCGCAACGCGCGAGAAAATACTAACGCATGCGGCCGGAGGAAGATGAGTCTCGCGTCTCGCTGCGATTCGCGGTAAAAAATTAAAGAAGAAAACACGCACCCATTCGGTTTGTGTCTTATCCCACTGAGAGTGTAAAAGAAAAAAAGACATGGCATAATCAGTGGAATGGCCACACGCTTTCGCCGAACAAACTTTGGAATGTACAAAGTGTCCTTCAATTTTTTCTAGCGCGTCCAAGTAAACGTAAATGCGGCCCTGGCTCATGATACCACCACTCTCGTGCCAGCGAAAGGTGAAGCGAACGCGCACCGAGGCATCCATCCCGCAGAAACAGGCAGTAGACCACAAAATAACGCTGGTTAACAAAACAACGCCGCACGCGTGCTCGGGGGCTGGGCTTCCCCGGCACGTCATGCACACGTGACCTTGCGTGCCATGACGTTTTGCCCTCGCCCGCATGCCGGAGAAGGTAGGGAAGAGATTTGGCATGTGAAGGCTACGCGGGGCGAGCGGCAAGGGTTTCGAGCTCGCCTCCTCGCATGATGGTTTCGCGCCGCATCAAAATATCGATTATCTCAGCGCCTAATGCACCGATTGAAAAAAGTTTTGTGGCATAATGCTCCTCATCGGACACACAAGAACTGCCAGCGTCTAACTAAAATTTGTTATGGGGCCTGGTGAGGGGCCCTTTAAGTGCGAGCCATTGATTGACACATAAAGAAGCGAAATATTTTTAACTATATATGTTAACACGAACCGACATACGTACAGCAACCAGCGGGGTACCTTATTCGAATAGTTGGCACTGCAGAAAGGTTCTACACAAAGGAAAACAAAGCTTAGTACTACAAAATGTACTCAACTTCAGGATTTGGCTCTCTGGCCACGTATCTAAAGCAGTGTATTGGTGTACTTACATAATTTTGTTTTATTCCGATAGCAATTATATGGACAGTCTCGACGGGTTTTGGCCGTCGCCGTTGCCGTCGCCGTCATTTCGCGTATAAAGTCCAAATTGATAGATCCCCCCCCAGCGCATCGTACGTTCTACCCGCGGGTAGCAGCGCGGGAGCGGGGGCGATGAACGCGGCTGAAGCAAACATCAAACGAGCCGGCACATACGGTGCTCCGAGGCGTATGCGATAAGATCCCCCCCGCCTGCTCGACCATCCGGGGAATGCTCAAGAAGAGAGGAAATGCCCCGCTCGTGTTTAACAAGCGCGGAAAGACGCGCAGTTAGGGGGGGCGGGGGGGGGGGGGGAGTCCCTCATGTAGCCACTGCGACCTTTGGTTTTACGAGCGCGGTCGTGGCTGGCGGACGCGTTATCTCGCAATCTCAGCAGCCGACAGCGGGCGCCGAACAGCGTCCCTGGAGCGGCCGTAAGCTCTTTAACAAGCATTTTGTAGAGTTGCGTGAGATCGGATCCAAAAGAGTTAGCTGCCAGCCTCAGTTCGAATAACATTAGAATTGGTTGCTATCTCATTCATTGCTTCACCCTTGCGGTGAAACTGTGACTTTTTTAAGCTTTTGAACGCCGTTTGATTGCGCTCGTGTCACCTACATCTCGCTTGACCCGCCACGGTGGTCTTGTGGTTATGGCGCTCAACGGCTGGCCCGCAGGTCGCGAGATCGAATCGCAGCCGAGGCGACCGCATTTTCGAGGGAGGCGAAAATTCCTGAGGCCCGTGTACTTTGATTTAGGTTTATGTTAACAACTCCGGCTGGTCGAAATATCCGGAGCCCCTACACTACGGCGTCTCTCATAATCATATAGCGGTTTTGGGATGTTGAACCCCAACCATTTTTAATTATACATCTCGCTTACTGCTTTTCTTTTTCTTGCGCCCTTCAATATGAGACGCTAGTGAGGCGTGCCAAACTTTTGTTAGCCAGAAAAAAGGAACTGAAATAGCACAGCACTCCTATTGCTACGGTCCGCTTACACTGTTCTAAACTTCAGAATCAACAAACTAACGGAAAATGAGTTTTTGCGGACGTCCTATAATTAAAACTTCAGGCAAATTTGGAGTGGGACCATTTCGTTAGTGCCATTCAGCGGATGAAGAATAATGGCACGACAAAGCGTGGTAGTCCTTCATAACATGAATGTTTGCATTGGCAGCGAAAAAATGCGGGCAGTTTGCACAAGTCGCGCTAAGCTGGGCACAGCGAAGCACGGCCCATCGCCGCTCTTACTCCCCGTCGACCGACACGTCTATAGCTTCGACGTGCGCTGGGGCGGTATCTGGTCGCTAGAATACGCGATGCTTGCTTCCTCTTTCTTTCTTTCTATTTCTCTCTTTCTCATTCTGTGCTACGCTTTACTCTCTCCCCTCCTCCTCTCTCTTCTCCATGACATCTATTCTCCTCACACTCAATTCTCTTTCCCACCCCCTTACATCACTATACTCTGCAAGGCTATGCTGTGTTCTGTTAGCATGCTGAGTGAGGACGCTCGCCTTCGGATCGAGCGTACGCGGGTTCGAACCCCGCCTCGTGCGAACTTCTCTTTCAGCAAAAAAATGTTCTCTTTCTTGATATCTTTCTTTCCGTCTCTCTGTGTTTCTCTCATTCTTTCGCTCTCCCTTTCTCTCGTACTTGTTCTCAGGGTTACTACAGGCCACGCCGTATCGGTGAGAGGTGGGATTTGTCCAAATCCTGTGGCGCATACCCATTCTTGATTATGATGGTTTTCGTGCACTGCCACGCATTTTACGGCCAGCTGGAATAGCTTCCCTGGTAGAAAACAATTTACCACTTTTGGGTCGCAGAGAACATTTGATTCAAGAAAAGCAAAAGCAGAAGTGGACCTGGGATAATAAATTGGGGCTCATCGTTCTTAGAGTACACCGGATTAATAATTGAAGGACACTTTGTACATTCCAAAGTGTGTTCGGCGAAAACGTGTGGCCATTCCACTGATTATGCCATGTATTTTTTTTTTTTTTACACTCTCAGTGGGATAAGACACAAACCCAATGGGTGCGTATTTTCTTCTTTAATTTTTTACCGCGAATCGCAGCGAGACGCGAGACTCATCTTCCTCCGGCCGCATGCGTTAGTATTTTCTCGCGCTTTGTGCATCGTGCAAACGCCATCCGCGTTCCAGCTCTTAAACTGACGGACCTTTTGAAAATTGGAAAGTGTATTCCGTGAACGCCAGGGTCCATTGAGACGGCGTCCGTCAGAACGATTGCAAACTCTGGGCACAGCGACGCTACGCAAGCAAAGCGCGAGCGCTATTCGCCTCGTGTGCGACCGATGGCGGCGCTGCGAACGGCGCTCCGGTGACGCAAAGGCGGGGATTCGGCTTTTGTCGTCTGCTACGCTCTGGCTAAAACAGCAGCTTTTTTATTATAGTTCGCTCGCGTCGCACGGCGTTCCTCGACTACTAGCTGCATTTTCTTGTAATGATATTTATTGAGATGACTGCTAGCATTACATGAGTTTAAGAAACGTTAACATTTAACATATCTTCTGTATACCGACAGCCATCGCGGTCAGGTTCATGCCCCCGAGTTCGTAGCGTCGCTCACTGGGCTGGACGGCGTTGAAATAGCTTACATGAGAGCGCGAACGCCCGCGCCGAGTGAGTTAAAGAGAGTCTCCGCTGCTTTGAAATCGCAGCGCGATCAATTTTGCGGCTTATTCGCAAAAATCAGCGTTGTGTAAACAGACTTGAGATGAACGAAAATTCACGCTCCACTCCCAATTGTAGTCATGTGGACTTGTGCAGACACGACAGCCGACAAAATGAAATCGATAAGTTCATCGACCAGCGGGTTATTGCGGACCACTAGCATAGATTGGGCGAGCTGGATGCAAATCAGATCGCTCGGAATGAAACGCCAGCAGTGGTGCGCGTGGTACAGTTCGCCTCTTATGATTACAGATAGATACGTTCATGAGCCGCATTCATGTTTTCGATCGCGCAGTGCTGCCTACTCGACTGTGCGAGCCTGCCAATGGTAATGACAGGATGACGCGCACTATATTTCTAATGCTTGGGCAACGCGATCCGCTGCAGTGTTCGCGTTTCACTTGACACCGATAGTACAGTTTCGTAAACATTAGGGAATAGGCGAATGTGTCCAGGAAGAGGAGAAAGAGAGCTCTTTCCCACCATTCTTTTGGCCCCTGTGGCTGATCATTGTGATTCTTTACCGTGCTGTAACAAGATTGAATATTTTAAGGTGGCAGCCTTAGATTCCACATAAATTGCGAAAATTGACCGTCGGCGTTCCGCGTCGCCAGCGTCAACACGAGTGATGCGAAAATTCATCACATGATCACGTCATCATGACATCCCAGACCGACAAAGTTTGTGACGTCATAACGTCATGTCACATGATTACGTCATCACATGACAACGTCGCTTTGTATTGCCTCCGTGATTGGTGGGCCGATCTCGGAGGCGATGCAAAACCAGGTGATGTGTAGAAAGCTTCAATGCAAAACCACATTACGTCCAGAAAGCATTCGGAGGGGGGGCGGCGAAGGAACAATACATCGACTCAAGAAAAAGATGGCTTTCGCCTTCGAGTCAACTTAGGCAAATGCATAAGGAACTCGAGTCTCTTTAGTACAGTAATCGCACCAAGCCACATCAGGAGTCGACCGTTGAGACTGATTTACAGTATTTTATTGCAAATACATCTTTCGATGCGAAAGCTTTATATTTGTCAACGTTAGTATGATTACACTAATTCTGTTCAGCATATCTTCAGACCCCCGTGAACGAGTGAACAAACGTCGATTTATTAACTTCAGGATTAAAATATGTTGCAAAAAATATAGAACAAAAACAAAAAAAAGTCACTCCGGACAACCTACCGATGTTTCATATCCCCGTCGTGCATCCCCTTTAGACTCACCCTGTTTATTTCGTGTTTCAATTTAAAGTACTTGCGACGCGCTTACACAGCAGCTGCTAAAAATGTATTTAATCAAACGTGGTTACCGGTAACACCACTTAATTTATTTGAATGACATCACACGTCGTTTGTCATGCGCTAAAAACTCCGAAAAGAGGAATTGAACCGCAGGCACTGGCTTGGCAACCGAACACGCGCAGCACGCGGTATACATTTATTGCGCTTTAACGCAGACATGGAACCTGAAGCCAGAACGCTGAAGTCAGTTATCGAAAACGGGCAGGAAAGTCATTTTGAGTGCGCCACGACCATAGAACAGTCGCGAAAAGAAAAATTCACCATAGAAGCAGATGTACACATGGATGGCTAGCAGACAACAGGAGCAATCGACACAGAACGTGCTCCTGACGGCAACTCCGCTCGATTTCGCTGTGCATTTTGCTTGAACATTCAGTACAAATTGCTTTATCAACTCGCCCACCAATGTTTCAATAACGCGAGCACGATAGACAGGCCGGCAGCGTCGAGCAGCCTTCACGTAGCGAACGCGCGCGCGAAGAGCTGCATCCGAGTCCTCTCCCTGACGTTACACGCGAGAGGGCGCCACTCCAAGATCTCGAGGTGAATAGAGTCCGACGCGACCCGCGTTCCGTCTGCGCATCCCGGCGGCCACCTGGCTCCGTGCCAGAGCTCGGATGGACGGACGGACGGACGGACGGATGGATGGACGGACGGATGAACAGACAGACAGACGGACGGACAGACGGACGGACGGAGGTCGGACGGACACCGGACGGACATGAGCATGAGACATTAAAGGCTTTCGTCTTAAAGATTACACCATCTCCCGCTAAAGGGAACGATGTGTAGATGCGAAGCAGCGGGCGCTAACGCTTACACTGGCGGCGGCGTTGACGCTGGCGCTCATCACAGCGTTGCACAGGAGAGGAACCTGGGGGGCGCAAAGCACGCAGTGATGGACCGGTGTTTCCTACTGGAACATCCCAATCGCTGCTAATGGGCAATGAGAAACAGAAGACTCGGACTGGACACAGAGACCCACAGTCCGCTTTTAGTTAACGCGCACGCTGCGAATTTTTTATCGTTCCACAACGCACAGGAGAAATCTCCCACTGGCACCACCTTGCAGGTCAAGATCCATTGCCATATATACGGGGTGGCCAGTCAACGGTTGTGCAGCGCGAGCAGTCGGTTTTTTCAACCAAGAAACTCGCTAGCAGACGCCGCCTGCGTCGGCGTCGCGAGGCGAGAGAGGAGGGAGCGTAGGAGAGGGGATGACGCGCATGCGCAGTGGGGGGTGTGGACGCCGCGGGCAGGGATGCCTAGAGGAGAGAGGGAGGGGATGCGCATGCGCAGTGAGGGTGTGGCCTCCGCGGGGAGGGATGCCTAGAGGAAATAGGTGGAGAGGAGGTTTTTTATTTTTATTTTTTTAATGGGTTGGCGCATGCCCAGTGGGGGGTGTGGACGGACGGACACCGGACGCCGGACGGACACCGGACGGACGGACACCGGACGGACGTGAGCATGAGACATTAAAGGCTTTCGCCTTAATAAGAGCGGCGAGTTGGGTGGGTTGGTGAAGCTGCATGTTGAATAATTGAATAGCGCAAAAGGACAACACTTGAGCAAACCTTCAGGGCATCCATTGGACAGCGAGATGATCTGACAACAATGTAATGCTGCTCTAAAGTTGTTTACTGATTCTATAAATCCAATTCCTTAGTTTTTAATTTTACATCGAAAGCTGTTATGAGATCACAACAAGGGTCGTTTCTGCGCCGTAGATGTCCGCCGCCGCCGCCGACGTCCTTAACCAATATCGTTCGAAATAAGAAAAAAACTAAATAAATGAAAAACCCCTATGACCGAACGGGAATCGAACCCGGGTCTTCTGCGTGGCAGCTCGGCGCTCTACCACTCCGCTACGCTGCTGCTTGGAACTGCGGTGCAAACTGACCCTATGCAGGCTTCATGTTGGGTAAGGGATCGCGTTAACGTGTGTTGTAAAGCGTTTGAGAACAGTAAAGTAAGAACCAGGCGTCACACAAATCGAATTGCGTGACGCGTGGGTCGTTCAATGCTCCAACCCATTACAAAAGCCTCAGGCAAAATTCTTCATTGTCGTCAGCCACAGCATCAAGTGCACATAATGAGTTACAAGAGTGTAGCGGGTACCGCGCTTTTCTGAAGAATGACGAATAATGGCATAGTAGGCGCTTCCCCACTACACAAAAATTATGATTTATGGCGTAGTGGGTACCATGCAAGTGCGCTTGTAGTAGTAGCCCAAGAGTGTTTAAAATAGGCTCTAGAAAGGTCGTACTTGAAATCAAAAGGTTGCGCGAAAATTGGACACGATCACAAGCGAGGGTACAGGGACAAGCGCAAACTCACACTACTTTATTCATGGGCGGAACCACTGAATATAACGGAAATAGAAACACTACGATCACATGTGCATACGCCAAGAATGTCACAAGAATCACACATGCGCAGCCAGAAACCCCCCTCTCTCACCATTATACAGGCCGACAGAAGAGGTGATCAGTTTCCAATGAGGTGATCAGTTTTCTGCAGGGTAGTATTGGTGTCGGCCTCGATTTTTCAGGTTGATATTGAGGACCTTTTTTATTCAGTCCCCCCACCACGAGTTGTTTAAGGGGGGACGTGGGGATCGTTTGTAACTTTCTGTAACTTTTTAGTTTCCTGGCCTAGGTTGATGAAATTTGGCATACGCACTACAAATCACATTACAGAGATAAATGCAAATTTTCGTAAAGATATCTTTGCTAGTTTTCATTTTATAGGTATTCTCAATTTCCTCGCTCGTGGAAAGCTTTGCACGACTACGGCTGGACCGATTTTCATTCTGTTTGTTTTATTCTAATTCATAGACTGTGCCATACTTGAAGACACTCTTCAAATATTAGTTTAGACTTCCATTTTTTTTAATATCACAATTACTGAATGGCACAATTTGCTGAAGCACATGCATATGCAAAAAATGTTCAGCAGAAAATTTTTAGGGCAGTAAAAAAAAATCTGGCACTGTCTTCGGGTACAAGCAATATGTAAGCACACATACAAAGTTGTTCCAGCACTTAAGCAAGTTTCATCACTGTGCCAGGCTTTCCACGAGCGAGGAAATTGAGAATTCTTATAAAATAAAAACTAGCAAAGATATCTTTACGAAAATTTGCATTTTTCTCTGTAATGTGATTTGTAGTGTGTATGCCAAATTTCATCAACCTAGGCCAAGAAACTAAAAAGTTACAAAAAGTTACAAACGATCCCCACGTCCCCCCTTAAGGCAGTCAGAGCTTGTATCGAGATGAACGGGGAAGTTGCTTTTACCAACGATGCTTTGATAAGTGTGGATAATTTTATGGCACTGTTAGAATTTTATCTGAAGTCCACGTTTGTCTCTTACGGTGATGATATGTTTTTGCAAAAGAAGGGTATTTGCATTGGTTCGACGGTGGCACCTGTCCTTTGTAACATCTTTTTTAGCTTTTGTTGATAGCGAACTTGACCGGGTTTTTGATAAGACCGTGATTCTTAAAGTTTTTAGATACGTGGACGACTTTTTTGATTCTTTTACAGCCTAACACTAATTTGACGCACGAGCATACGGTAGATGACACCTTAAAGGTTTTTAATGTGCATGGTAGAGGTTTATCCTTTACGCATGAGACTTCTTCTGACAATCAGCTTCAATTTTTAGACATTAACTTGACGTTCGGTGCAGAACATGTATGCTGGCGGTATCAGCCGAGAGAAAGAAAAGGGTTGCTTCCGTTCGAATCAGCCCATTCAAAAGTGGTGAAACGTGGTATTGTGATGATGTGTCTTGAATCTTCACTCAAAAAGTCGTGTGATCACAAGAAGCGTGACAGTTTTTCTGTGCAGATTGGCAGACTAGCAGAAGCTGGGTATCCTCGCTCAGTCATTGTCGCAGTAGCCGAGTCCCTGCTACAAAAGCTTAAGGGCACAAGAAAGGTAGCAGCAGCCGACAGTGCGCAGCGTGTGACGCGGCCTGAAGTTTTGCCTTTATGTGCACCGAGTGTCGCACTCTCTCAAGAAGGTCGCTGGGAAATATGGGGTTCCGATTGTCCTTTCGGCCCCAAAGAAGCTGTCCGTTCTTTGCTCCCGCATTAGTGGGAAGAAGACAGCCCTTTGCGACAAAAAGCATGTCAGGCCCTTCGTGAAATGCGCAGTCGGAGTGGTATATGAAATTCCGACTTAGCTGCGGCAAGGTCTACATAGGCCAAACGGGGCGCTGCATAAATGACCGAGCGAGGGAGCACCTGCAAAATGTAAAGAAAAAGGAAAGGACTAATTTAGCTGAACATTGCAATACGTGCACGTGTGATCCTCGATTTGATGAGATTAAGATTGTCGGTAGAAGTGGGAATATGAACGCACGGTTGGTCCTCGAAGCTTTTGCTATATCGCAGAAGGCATCTTCATGTGTTAGTGATCCTTCTGTCGGCCTGTATAATGGTGAGAGGGGGGTTTCTGGCTGCGCATGTGTGATTCTTGTGGCATTCTTGGCGTATGCACATGTGATCGCAGTGTTTCTATTTCCTTTATATTCAGTGGTTCCGCCCATGAATAAAGTAGTGTGAGTTTGCGCTTGTCCCTGTACCCTCGCTTGTGAACTTGTCCAATTTTCGCGCAACCTTTTGATTTCAAGTATGTCTAACACACTAGGCCAAGAACGAGTTTTACTAGAAAGGTCGCTCTCCCACCTTTCGCTGTGGCTGTGCTGCGCGTTCCGCGCAGGCCTGGACGTTTTTTTTTACTCGTCTTCACTTTTGTGAATCAACCTTTTGATTTTACTGAATATGACAATGTCGCGTGGATTTCGGACCTTTAATTAGCCTGTGAGACAACTTGGAATGGAGCAATATGTATTGCATCTGTGCTTCTCAATAAGTGTATGTTTTTAAGTCATCGACTGTCATGTGTAACTTTCTTCTAGTGTTCTTATGGAGCAAAGCTCCTTAGGCCCGCCCCCCGCCGGCCCCGTCGCCGCCGTCGAAATTCCCCGCCGCATCAGCGCTCGCACCCCCTCTCCTGCCTGTCTCCCTCTTTCTTCGTCTCTGCCCTCCCCTCAAACCGGCGAACGCGCGTTCCCACCACCGAGCGCAGCGGGCGCTCTCCGCGCGTGCGGCGCAAACAAGGCGCGCGGCGCCAAAAAAAAAAACACTTCGTGCTAATAAACGAGAGTTAAATTCCCACGATTAGTTAGGGCTGCTCACAGAACATGGATAGTCAATAAAACGCCGCGCGCGTCGTTCCGTCGCCGCCTTTGAAGCTCCCCGCTGCATCACCGCTCGCACCCCTCTCCCACTTGTTTCCCTATCCCTGCGCTGCGCGCGCCGCACACTCACTCGCTCAGTCGTTCCCGCCACCGAGCGCAGCAGACGCTCTCGCCACCCGTTCCCCACCCTACCGCCTTCATGAAAGCCAGCAGCGAGATCAGGCGCATAGTCGTTTGTGTCCCATTTCTAAGGAGCTTCGCTCATCGGTTTTATTCGTACACGGAACAACTGTTAGTTTTGTCTTTTGGCCCTATTCAACGACTCAATGCCAATTTAACATAAATCTAAGCATAGAGATGTTCTTGCACTTGACCCCCATTGGGATGCAGCCGTGATGGTTAGGAATCGCACCCATGTACTCAAGCTCAGCAGAGTGAAACCTTACTTGCTAGGCATATACCACAGCGGCAGATCGAGTTAGAGCTAGAGAAGTGGTTACCACAGCTTATCGCGAAGTTTGCGCACGTGGATGGTTCAGCCGCTTGACATGCGTATCGAAGACCGACGGTCTGCGGCATGTCTCATAAGCAGCTTCTAGACGCGTGTACTTCGCGGTGCGAAGTTCACTCAGTCAGTCAAGGAACTTTATTTATAAAATGTCCTGAGGAGCCGATTCCCCTCAAGAGGGATGGTCGGCTGCGGGCCGCACCCACGTGGGGACAGGAAGGGCAAGCCCCTCCGCCACACTGCGGGCCCTCTGGACAGCCCAGATTTGGACCTCCCGGTCCGAGCTGGTGATTGCCGTCCCCCAGGCGTCTTCTGTGCTGAGAGGCTCGCTATCGCGCAGCGCCGTGCATTGCCAGAGCATATGGGATAATGTGCATCGTCTCTCGTCGCAGTGAGGGCAGTGGGGCTTTATGCTGTCGATAAACCTTACTATACACTAAGGGCGACGGGTAAGTGCCCGTTTGTAACATTCTTAATGTCACTGACTGGGCCCTCGAGAGTTGCGGGTGCGGGAGCGGGAACCGTACGCCTGGCCAATTGGTAGTGTCGACATATTTCGTTTAAATGTGAGGAGGGAATCAAGCTGCCGGGTGCCTTCCCCAAAGTATGTAGAGGCCGATTGCCCGTCACGGTGGGACAGTTCGCGTGCGCGGGCGTGGGCAAGCTCATTAGCATTGGGGATAACAGGGTGGACATCCTTAACCCATGTGGGCAGGAAACCAAGTGATGTGGACCGTTGATTTCAGTGCAATTCGGACTTTTGGCAAGGATATGGGCCGCCTGCTCACAGACTGACCCCGTCATGAATGCTCGTGCAGCTGCCTGAGAGTCGGTGAAAATGCTCGTAAGCGTGGGAATCGCCACGGCCAATGCTATAGCAGTTTGCTCTGCTCTTGCCGGCGTGGAATCTCCAAGAGATGCTGCCGTGAGGAGTTTGCCATGAAGGTCAGTGACCACAGCCACGAAATTGGCTGTGCCGGGGTATTGTGCTGTGTCAACGAACGCCACAAGTTCAGGGCTGGCAGCAGCGGAACTGAGGAGTGACCTCGCTTTAGCGACGCGGCGGCCTACATTGTAGAGTGGGTGAACGTTTCTAGGAATTTGGGAGACCGTATTCTGCTGCCTCAATTTAGTAGGGAGTTGTATCTTTTTGTCTGCTACCAAAGTGGGCTCGCAACCCAGAAACTCCAGGATGTGCCTCCCAGCTTTGGAAGAGGAGAGTCTTGCAGCCTGTGCTGTTTCTTGCGCTTCTGCGATCTCGTTAAATGTATTGTGCACTCCAAGGGCCTTGAGCTTTTCCTCATTAGTTTTGTTGGGAAGGCCCAAGACCTTCTTAATGCATTTTCTGATAATCGAATCCAGTTTTCCTTGTTCTTTCCTTTTCTCCACCTATGCGCTGCGGCAATGTAATGTATGTGACTCATAAGAAAGGCATGGAAGAGCCTCATGAGGTTGGCTTCACAAAGCCCTCCACGCCTGTTGGACACCCGAAGTATAAGCTTGACCATGCTCTCCGCCTTCGCCGCAATACGGGCCAGGTTGTGAGAGTTACTACCGTGCTCCTCCAGGAACATGCCTAAAATTCGAATTCTGTCGACTCGGGGGATGGCCTGCCCTGACCGTGTGTGAATTTCGATCCTTATCTCTTCTGGCGGGAATGGGATGGTGGTGAATTTGCGTTTCTCTGGCTCTGTGTACAGAAGGAGCTCTGATTTGGCGGTCGACAAGTGCAGCGCAGTGTTATCCAAAAACTCCTCCGTGCACCTGAGGGCCTGCTGCAGAGAATCCTCAACGTCTGCATTTCTACCCCCCCGTGCACCATATAGTAATATCGTCCGCATACAGCGCATGTCCGATGCGGTCGATACGAGCTAGCGAGAGCGAGAGTTTCCTCATCGCGATGTTAAAAATTAGCGGCGAAATTACCGATCCCTGAGGGGTTCCCCGAGGTCCAAGGTGAAATTCTTTGGAGCAGAGGTCCCCGAGCCGAATGGTAGCAACGCGATCCCTGAGAAAAGAGCGGACGAAACCATAGAAGCGGGATCCCAGCCCCAACTCAGAGATGGAGTCCAGTACGTGAGCATGTGAGATGTTATCGAAGGCTTTCTCAAGATCTAGTGTCCAGAATACCACGAACATCTCTGGTGTCTGTGTCGAGAATTTGATGTTTAATCATTTTCATAACGTCCTGTGTAGAGAGTTCGGGACGAAAGCCAATGAGATTGAAAGGAAAGAGCTCGTTTTGCTCAATTTGATGGGAAATTCGGTTAAGGATAGCATGCTCCGCGACCTTACCCACGCAAGACGTGAGTGAGATCGGCCGAAGCGTGTCGAGCCCGAGAGGTTTACCAGGCTTGAGTATGAGGACGACGGAGACCGTTCGCCACTCCTCCGGCACCTGCCCCGACTCCCAAATCCGGTTGACCTCGTCAGTTAGTAGCTCAATGGATCTATCGTCCAGATTTTTAAATAGCCTGTTAGAAATGCCATCTGGCCCGGGAGCCGACTTCCCATTGAGATCAAAAAGGACCGCCCTGATCTCCGTCGTGCTGAAGGGGGAGTCCAGCTCCGCCTCGCTCAGACCAAAGAAATCCGGGTAGTCTGCACCTGTGGAAGCCCCCCAGGGGGGGAGGTACCTATCCGCAAGCTGTTGTAAAATTTGATCGTCGGAGAGCCCAGCAGACCTCTCCCTTGTGAATGAGCCGATCAACAGTGTGTCTCTGATTAGCTTTAGTTTGCCGATCTCCGAGGAGGTGCTTGAGAATGTTCCATTTTGCCCCTGACCGCAGCTGCCCATCGACAGCGTTGCATACCTCATCCCATTGTTGTCTGGGCAGGGTGTGATCGTGTATGTAACCACCGTAAGCAAAAGTATACGGACCACTGGAGCACGTGCCGAAATCGCCATCGACACCATTTAGTGGCGATCCGTCTGGTGTTGAGAACATTGCGTTGACGGAATAGCTGACGAGAGCATTACTCTTATGGAATTCTCCAGAGAAATGCTCTCGACAGCAGACGGCTCGCGCCTAGACGGCGCCGACGACAATCGTATACGGACGGCAATGGTCCGTACACTTTTGCTCGCGGGTGTACATTTACCGCTAAAGTTGGCAAAGCGGCTTCATGCGACTTGACCAGATAGGCCTACGTTCAACGCTATCTGTTCGCAGGGCTACCCTTTCAACCCGTGCCTCAGTGAGAGTCAGTACAAGGAGATGGAGAACAAGGTGATTCAAGTGCTGAACTCGCTGGAAGGAGAGCACCATGGTACCTACTACCATCTGACCGGCATGACAAAAGAGACGCAGCAGCAGCTCATTGACGACCACTTCCTGTTCAAGGAGGGCGACCGGTTCCTGCAGGCGGCCAATGCCTGCCGCTTCTGGCCGACGGGCAGAGGGATCTTCCACAACAATGCCAAGTCGTTCCTTGTGTGGGTCAACGAAGAGGACCACTTGCGCATAATCTCTATGCAGATGGGTGGAGATCTGAAGGAGGTCAGTTTTATAAACAGTTTTCTCATTATCTTATTTTATACATGCTATGTTGGGCGATCGTAAGGTATGTTTAGTCTAATGGCATGGACGCCACGAACGAAGCGGACACAGAAGAGAACGGGGCAACGCAAGCACTGCGCTGTCTGATGTCTAGCTATATTTTCTTGTGCCCGCGTTTGCATGCCTTATGTTCTACGAAATCACATGTCCGCGCATGCGGCCTACATAACGGTTTTCATGTTGTCAGTCACGCCTGATGCACACAGCTAATACATGGCGTGAAAGGGGACCGCAGGCGTGCAAGCAACCACGGGCCACATCTATGCTGAGCTTTATTCGTGGAACGAGTTTCGAGCGACACTCCTGGCTTTCTTCCAAACCACCCTGTCAATCACCGGTGCGAGTTTCCGAAAACCCCTTAAAATTCTGATATGAAAGGGAGGGAATGGGTTAAGATAACAATTGTGTATAATAGAGAGGACACTAAGGTATGCCATAAACTAGAATTGGTGTAAGCAAACAAGTAGAAATTTGTATAACCAGAAATTAGTGTAAACGTTTCGACAAACAGACACACAATTCGTGGTTATGGTCCAAGTGAAGAGTTGTACGGCAAGGTGAAAGTGTTATGTTCCCCAGCAAACAAGAAAAGTGAGCGTCCGCACGAACAATGCACGAAGTTACGTGATAAGAAATTACGGCTTGATCGCTAAAAATCATGACATTATAGCGTCACATATGATGGCGTCACATGATTGCAGCATCGCGCGGAATCATGGAATGGACCTTTCCAGAAATCGCAGCGCCGCGCCTTCCCCTGGTGGTTCGGCGCTGGGGCATTATGGGAGAGCGGAGCGCCGGGCGGGCAGAGCAGACGCTTTCCCGCTTTCGCCTGCTTTCGTCGCGCGCCGTGAAAGGTTTTGGATGGTGTAAGGTGCTGCTGTTGTGAAGAAATGGCTACTTCTGAGCGCTCCGACTTCCATGCATGCAAACTAGACTGTGTCGTTCTTCCCAAATAGCCAGAATCATCACTGAACATGCTGAAGAAGAAGGAAAGCGGCGGACAAACCTGTTCTGTGCTTGGATGTGATAACACGCGAAAGACACCGGATGTTTCGTTTCATTGTTCGGTGATACTTGAGGACTTGAACTTTTGTGATGCTGCAGCGAAGTTTGACCTTTGTTAAGATGCTTGTGTTCTCATTCACTGTGATTACAGGGCTGGGACTTTACACGTGAAGCATGCCGTGTAACTACTCGAATTTATAAAGGTGAAAGCTTAGATGCCCTGCTAAAAACTCACAGCGTCTCTTATGCATTCGCCGAAGAAGACTCGAAGGCGAAAGCCATCTTCTTTTTCTTCTTAGTTGATATAATAAACCTACTACGCCAGTCCATGAGTGTCAGCAGGATTTTGTCTTGTGTGCTAACCCGTCTTGCATCGTGGCTGGGGGAGGGGAGAGCACTGGTGTAGCTTGTGTAGGCGGCAAGTGCTGGTGTGACTTGAGGGGGGCAAGTGCCGGTTTTGCACCCCCCCTGCCGACGCCCATGCCCACCACCATTCCACCACCCTTCGAAAGCTTGCTGCACCTAACGAGGTTTTGCACTGCCTCCAAGATCGTAGATAAACCTGATGATTCTGCATTGCCTCCGTGATAAGACCACCTTTGACCAAGCTAGGATGTTATGTGATGACGTGATCACGTGAAGTCACGTGACGTCTTAATGACGTCACAATTTTTGGCGATCTTTGACGTCATATATGGTGTCGTCATCACGTGATGACGAATTTTCGCATCACTCGACGCTGCCGACGCGGGACGCCGACGGAGAAATTTCACGTTTGATGAGGCATCTAAAGTTTTCGCCTCAAACACAAAAATTGACCGTCGGTGGCTTTGACGTCCCGGGACGGCGTTGTCTACAAGAGTGATGCAAGAATCACCACGTGATGACGTCGCCATATGACGTCGTCGTGACATCACAGATCATCAGAATGTGTGAGGTCATCATGAAGTTTCATGATCACGTCATCACACGCCATCGTCGCTTTGCACTGCCTCCGTGATTGGTGGGCCGATCACGGAGGCCGAGCAAAACCAGGTAAGGTGCTGAAAGTTTGGAATGCTTCCGGTCATAGAACCAGTGCAAAACCACGTTAGGTGCAGCAAACTTTCGCAAGGGTGCGGGAAGGACCAATACATCGACTGAAGAAAACGAAGACAGCTTTCGCCTTCAAGTCGTCTCGAGCGAATGCATAAGAAACCCTGCAAATTTTTTTATTGCACTCTTACGTAGTCTTTATTTTGCTGTTTGCTGCTTGATTATGTTGAATGGGATTAGCTTGTTATTCACCATAAACCTAGAGGCGTCACCTATCTTGGCTTCACGCATCTCATTTTTGGTTCCATGTATCAAGGCAAAGAGTGATAGTTGTAGTTTAAGCACGCAGATACCGAGTGCTTATTAGCATCATGAGAATGCTCATGCTACAGACTTTTTCCTTATGAATACGCCTGTGGCAAGTCCTTCAGTTGTTTTGTCCATTGCCCTTTTGGCAAAGGCGACAGGAACAGCTGTATGTTTTTCGACAGCCGAGGGGCATCTGCATCCAAACGACAAATCACTAAATTAGCGTAATCATAAACTGTAATGAAACAAGGGAGCTCAAACAGTAAAATGCAATATTGTGTAAATTATGCAGACGAACGCTCATTCTATTATATATTCCTTAACATTGTTAACTCGGGAGTCGCGACCTTTTGCGCAATCAGGTCCAAAATTCTTGAGTTAATTTCCAACTCATGCTAGAGAAAACAGGCACGACACAGAGACAGCATGCTTTACGTTGTTCGAAAACAAATACAGGGAAGTCAAATGTGCAGAATATTCTCGCTTCATGCAGTGCGACACTGTGCCGTGATTACGCGATCTCCACACCCGACAGCACTCACTTGATGTCTGCTCTGTGGGCGTGTCGGTAGCTGGTTTTTGCTACTCTCAGCGTCGCAAGTGCAAGGTTTCTAACACGCAGCATTTGAAGCGTAGTTGGGCTCGAACCAATTTTAAGGGAGCAACTTTGACATCGATTATCATGCGCGAAGTGCCACGGTCCTGCGTATCGTGCGGAAGGATATCACGAGCGATAGTGCCCAACAAAAAGTACTAATATTCTTTTATTGTCATGCTGACAATAAAACAAGCGAGGAAAGCTTCCGATACTTGGAAATACGATTAACGAAGCGCAGGGAACTCGGCGGAAAAGCCGTATAGAGTTTCCAATTCAATGGGCCTTTTCGCGGGTACGTGACCATTTCGCCGTGTCAATAATGTCAAGGATACTTACTGTTTTCTGGGTATTACCCATGTTGCTCTGAGTTTTGCCTCTAATGTGAGTGGATACTGAAGCAGGGTTATCACGTGCGATGTTCGTGCAACGACGTGCTAGTACGCACGCACTCTGGAAACGAGGTGAGCCAGCGCTTCCGCGAGCAGACGACACTCCGCCGGCGCTCCGGCTTCCCATAATCGCTTTGCGGCCGCCGTAGGTGGCGCGCCGGAATTTCTGGAAAGGTCCATTGTCGAAGGTGTGCCGATCGCTGAGGCAGGGCACTACTGGTTGAGGTGCAGAAAGCTTTCGAGGGTTGAGGTTCAAGGATCAATACATCAAGTGAGAAGAAAAAGAAGATAGCTGACAAGCAATCACAAGTTCACTGTCGGGGCGAGTGCCACTCTTAGAGCGCTAAGTCTTGCATGGGGGTTTCTTTACACATATACTAACGCAGCTTCTCCTGGTTGTCATATTCAATAGCGGCGTACATTTATATGAAAGCGAATGTTTTTTGCGGCCCCGGCACTTTCTGAATGTTGGTGTGGAAAGAGAGACGACGTTGAAGTCGTCGGCCTATGTTTCAAAATTCGTCCAGTGTAGCTGTAGCTTCATATTGTCCCGGTGCGCTTTCGAGATGTTCTTTCCACGCTTATTATTTGTGCCACAAGAATGTGTGCAGGGGTCTCAAACTCACCTCAGCTGGTTGGCCGCAGTCGCAAAATTTATTTCCACAATGCTCGGGACAGTGACGAAGGTGGGAGCGTAGGAGGGTGTGGGGCGGTTATGTTGCAGAAAATGTCACTTAATGTTGCCATTTGGAAAAAAGCCTTCCCCAAATCCCATATATGGGTCATTTGGGAAGGGAATTTGACGTGAGACTTCGAAAATCATATCGATACTGACTTCCACAATCACGAAAATCGCGACACTGATTCTAAAATAGTTTTCGGTCCACGGTTATGTCTCCATTCATAGTGGCCACATGGGGTGCCTCACGAAAAATAATAACGCTTAAGGCTAGCCCCATCTCTGCAGCCTACCCGAACAAAGGACTATTAGTTGCACAGGCGAGAAAATAATGCGAGTACTGTTTTGCAAAGGGACAGAAATTTATTCCGTGAGAAGCCGTGGTCCTCTACAGCAATGTTGGAGGGCCGCGTGTTTGAGACCCCAGGTCTAAGCAGTACCCCAGTCTACCATGCACTTACGCCCGGTTGCGCTCTAGCCACGAATAGTGTCAAAGAGTGTCTGCGCAGAAATCTGAACAATTGCGGCATTCTGGCGCTGCACAGGTGCAGCTGGTGCTTTCATGATTACCGGTTCGTAGAACTCATCGAGTAGGCGTTATGAGCCCGCTGTGTCTGGTTTCGTTTGCTATCTACCCAATCTAACATTGTACATATCATCTTGAGAACATTGTGTGGTGATTCCACGAGGGATCGACACGGGTCCGAAAAATTAATGTTTTAGATTTGATTGAGCATTTTATATTTTGAGCATATACCACTCAGTAGCCCGAAAGTGAGCGTTGTTTTATTAATAACTGCATAGTTTAGAAGGAAAAAAAATATCGAAGTTATTCTGCACGGAGGGACCAATTTCATCCCTCGTCGTTCTCGAAAGTTCACGACGATATAAAAATACAAATGTCAACTTTGTACAAAAAAGACTTTTTCTATAAAATGTATGCGTAATGAAGAGTGAAGCAGCGTTGTTTGAAACCTGTGGACAGAAGGAAACTGTTTTTGAAAAATGTCCGAACAGGTGACATTTTTCAAAAGCTGCGATATTTGAGAATGTTTGCTCCTAAGATAAAGCAGCTAGTGTTTCACAACTTGGCGACCTAAGGTAACATGATGTGTTCAATATTGCCTGTTAATATCATTGCTGTACCTCAAATGCATATTTCTATAAACGGCCTCAAACTTTCAATTTAGGCGACAGTTAAGCCTATAGAAAAATCAATACTTCATAAACCCCATCTTCGATTTTTTCTTAAAATATCGCAAAGAGACTCTCGCAGACCATAGAAAATGAATGTAAAAAAACATGTTGCATTATTTTGTTTGCAGCGAGAATATCGTGGGTACAAGTCCCAGCTTTTCGAGGATGCACTTTGGGCGATAAGAACGTGAGAAATCGGGATAAAAAAAGGGGGGGCCTAAATGACTGAGTCGCTTGAACGTGACAATATTTGCAGAGGAAAAGCTGTTTTGACACTTTGAGGAATACGTATTTTTAAAGGCGCATTTCTGGCGCGCATAGCTCAGCTTTAATGCCGGAAATCCAGTACAGTGACACACTCGCAGGCAATCCGTACATAATTGCATGCAAAACGATGAAATAAAATGCTCCGACACCAGGGTAGGACCTCGGAAGATAGAACATAAGCATTTGGATTGGCCCCTCCCTCCGCCCTGTCCTTCCTCTTATGCTGAGGAATTCGTTGAGCATAAGCCATGGTGCGCTGATAACTCTGCATTTTTTCCTGATGACTTATAGCAGTTCTTGACACTAACAAAACATGGCATGAAATGTATCGTCCGATGTACTTCGCCAAACGTGCCAAGAACATAGGCCTGCAACACGTGGCAACAATTTGCACTTAAACTATCTTAAAATACTGAATGGTTTCTAGGTCGTCTGCATTTGCATAGAGCATTTTGGCATTCCTCAGAGCCCTCTGCGCCACCATTTCAGATGCCGGCATAATCACTCCAGAGTTGGCAGCTCTTAGGTTGTAGAGTGTGGCGTCGTGCTTTGCTAGGCTTTACTAAAGCATGTTTCGTTAAAATTGCAGATTTCTTATCAATCTCTATAGTTTTAATCCTTTGATATAAAACATTGCCTCCTAGATGGGGGCGCGCAGTAGTTTGTTAAGCAGGCAGCCGGGGACAGGAAACGCTAAACCGTGTTCTGCTTAAGGCGGCGACAGCAGCGTTACTCAATTTCAATATTCGTTATGCTTCCATTGTCGTTTTCGCGAACCTATTTCCAGTTAAGTCTTCTGAACCGAAACGTTAAAAAGAGATGATGTCACAGCAGCCTCATGCGAGCGCGTCAATAACAGAGGTGCCAATAAGCTGGCGCTGTCAAGCCTCGATTTAAAAGGGCAAATTTAGGTATTTCAGAAGGTCGTGCTTAGAAAGGTCATTCATATTTACCAAAACAGCTTTTCCTCTGCGAATAAGGTCACGTTCAAGCGACTCAGTCACTGAGGCCCCCCCTTTTTTTATCCCGATTTCTCATGTTCTTATCGCCCAAAGTGCATCCTCGAAAAGCTGGGACTTGTACCCCCCAATATTCTCGCTGCAAACAAAATAATGCAACATGCTTTTTATATTCTTTTTCTATGGTCTGCGAGGGTTTCTTTCCGATATTTTAACAAAATCGAAGGTAGGGTTTTTGAAATATTGATTTTTCTATAGGCTTAACTGCCGCCCAAATTGAAAGTTTGGGGCCATTTATAGAAATATGTATTTGATATACAGCTAGGATATTAACAGGCAATATTGAAAACATTATGATGTCATAGGTCACCACGTTATGAAACACTAGCTGCTTTATCTTAGGGGAAAAAAATTATCAAAAATTGCAACTTTTAAAAAATGTCGCCTTTCCGGACATTTTTCAAAAACAGTTTCCTTTTGTCCACAGGTTTCAAACAATGCTGATTCACCCTTCATTACGCATACATTTTATAGAAAAAGTCTTTTCTGTTCAAAGTTGATATTTGTGTTTTTATATTGTCGCGAACTTTCGAGAACGACGAGGGATTAAATTGGTCCCTCCGTGCAGAAAAACTTCGATATTTTTTTCCTCCTAAACTATGCAGTTAATAAAAAAAAGAAAGCTCACTTTCGGGCTACTGAGTGGTATATGCTCAAAATATAAAATGCTCAATGAAATCTAAAATGTCAATTTTCGGACTCGTGTCGATCTCTCGTGGAATCACCCTTTGGTTGCCTGTTGTTTGCTCAGAATGAATACATACGATTTACGATCATAGGACACCCGTATTTGAAACAGTAGCGCAAAAAGATGTACACCAAAATGCAATAGTGGCTTTATTAGGCACTAAACTTTAGCACACCACCCCAATGAAATAGATTACTTTAAACATGCTTTAGAATCCTTCATGTCCATCAGGGTTTTTATGCAATGCATCGCATTTGTACACGAGGTATGTCAAGAAATGTGTCTGAAAGTCTCCACAAATCAGGGAAATGCGCCATTAGCTCGCTGCCTTCGCATCAGGCTTGATTGAATTGAAAAGGACGCGAACATAAGCCAAAAGCAGCCATGCCTTTTAGTTTTATTGCCAAATTTATAGTCAAATTGAAAGGAAGTGGTATTATGAGTAGGGATTTTTCCCCTCTTGCTTGGTGTTCAACCCACAGAGAAGCTGCAAATAACTGAATAAATCATAATAAATTCAGGGCACCTTCACATGGTCAGTGATGTGATAGCTGCGCCAATTGCGCCAAACTGCGCCAAGAGGTGAAACCTACTACATCCTGCTACGTCTTGGCAAAATTTTCATTATTTGCGCCAAGCATGCTCCAAGATGTCGTTTTTACGTTCTTTCGGTCAGAAACAAGACGGCAGGCGCTCCAAATCCTTAGTGACTCCTGCAATTTCGAGTGGTCATCGCAGTAGACAGGAAAGTGTTGTGTAGTTGAAGTGGTTGCAGGGCACAAGGCTTCCAAACAATTTCAACTCGCCCTTACTGCGAAGCTTACCGCCTTAGTTTTTTATTACTACTAGACCATACTGGGAGATCACGTTATTGAATGCAATAAAATAGTTTCTTCCTGATGTGCTTAAGACAGAGAAAAGTAATAATGACCAATTTGTTCTTAGACGACAGTGTTAATTGACTGACTGTATTAAAATACAAGAAAAAAATTGGAATTTAAGGGCTCGGTTTTCTTTGCTAGACACGATATTAATGAGAACTAAAAGACAAAGAGGCCAAGGAAAGTATAGGGATGTTATTAGTAGTAATTGTAATGTAAATGTGAAGAAAGAAAAGTGGTCGAAAAGATAACTTGCCACGGGCAGAAACTGAACATGCGACCTTCGAATAACTCGTCCGATGCTCTACCAAATGCGCTACAGCGGCGGTCATCCCCCCTGTCCACTTTATGGGGTATATAGATGTATTTAAACCTGGGAGTTAGTAATTCAGTACGTGCCTAATGAACCGACCATTTATGTAATTAGTTTTTTTTAATTTGTAGTGCTATTTGTTCTAGTTTACTTCTAAAACATTTGATGCAGGGTGTCTATGTTTTAACGCCATACAATAGGCAGACTTTATCAGCAATACCACGTGCCATGTAGTGACTGTTACTCTGCTGAGAAAGCATGGTGTCCCAGAATTCCGGTATATCTCAGCTGGGCTTCTCGACGTCGGCAACTGTACCTGTCAAACAGCTTGTCAAATCTAAATACGAAATACCCCTCCCCATCACTGTAGATTTTGTCAAGCACACATTAACCCTTTCGGCCCTGGTGTCCTATAAAAAGGACGCGAAGAAATTTTGCTGCTAATTGTGACAGAATAAACTAAGAAGTTGGACGAGGTGTCTGAGGTATCCTCAATACACCTGCACAAACATAGGTAGTGTTTTTCTTTGTCATCTTCTTCTTCGAAACTCTGCTAAGTGGAAAGCAAGATGGCGGAAGGTGAAAAAAACGACACTCGCCGCAACCGAAGATTTGATGGCATCTTACTGCTTAACTATCACATTGGCAGCTATCGTATTTTTTCGTGTTGTTTCTAAGATGTTTAACTCCCTATTTACAAAGTGGGCCTTCCCTAACACTAACGCGTCGCCCGCAGCAATGGACAATCTTCCTGTCCCAAATATAGGACACCAGGGCTCAGTGGTTGTCAGAGCTCAGAATTAATTCATGCTAAACCAGAGCTGTAACACTTGTGACATCCCCCGATTTCTTGTTATCCTAGTCTAGAAACCTACCCAAATCACCTAAGGGGTCTCCAATAGCGAGATAGTACGTAATGGATTTGAATTTGTTTTCTGCACTATATGAATGGTGTATGAGGGAGCTAGAAGATGACGACGATGAAGTGCAGTTCAATCAGTTTGGCCTTGCAGACATGGGTGGAAATAATTTTCGCACTGCAAAGCAGGATTCGCCAATCTTTTATGATGTTGGATCTTACAAAGCCTCCAATAATTAGACGACGGCCATTCAAGTGCAATGTATCACGAGTGCAAAAACTTGTTTTTGGACCTTTTAGGCGCTGAAACTAATTCGGGGTTATTACATACTAGTTTCACAACGATTACACCTGCTAAGAGGGTAAAAAGAAATAGCAGTGTTCAAATTCACCATATTTCACTTTACAACCACTAAGCCCTGGTGTCCTCTATATAGGAAATGGCGCCATTTTTCTTGTATACTGATGGGGTGCTCAGAATACATTATTTTTGTGCTCCTGAGGTTATAGTAAAGCCAAATCAACAAGAAAAAAAATTTCTGCCCGTTAAAAAAAATTCAGGGCTGAAAGGGTTAAATAACGGGAACAAAGAACCAGTTATGAAACCTTGTTCAGTAATTAACTGCCCATTAACCAGGACCCCAACGAATCGGTACATAAATTGCGACAGCAGACGCTTCTCCACACAATGGAGGCCTAGGTTCCACTAAAAGCACAAACGTAACCAACTTTCTATTTTAAGTGCGGAGTACTTTAGGGGCCTAGACTGTTGTATGATGCCGCATTCTATCGTCGCTTGGCATAACGCAGGCAAAAGCACGTATAAAAATAGAAAAAAAAGAGAGCAAGCGAGAAATAGAAAGGGAGAGAAGAAAGGGAACAAATAGGATGAAAACTAGAAATAAATAGGAATAAAGAGATAAAAAAAAGACACAACGGAAAAAGAGAAAAAGAAAGAGAGGAAGAAAGAAAGAAAGAGAAAACCGAAGAGAAACAAAGAAGGCTGCCCAGCTCCACACTTCCTTCAGGCTTTGCACTATTAGGGCGAAGCTGCCTTAATTTTTGGAGAGTAAAGAGAGTGCATACAAAATTTAGACGGCTTGCGCATCCAGTATTGTAACTAAAGCATAGGAAAGCCAGAGTCATTTACAAATACCAAGTGAATTCCTTGGAAGTGTTAGGTGGCTTGAGCTTGAGCTTTAAGACTTGGGGATGCCTGCAGAAAAGTTAACAGCATTTCACGGCCAGGAGTACTATAAGTGAACCTGCATGCATGCATGCATAAATGGATTTCGTTTGACAAGTGTTGCAACTGACCCGGCTGAGAGGTAAATATTTGTGTCCAAAAGTGTGCGGCAAGTAACTGCTCCAAACGGCTGTTATGCTGCTCCAAAAGGACGTTTTAGTTGCGCCAGAAGCTGCGCCAAAATGGCTCTGGACAATCACATCACTGCATGGTTTATACAGAAGAGATTGAGTTCGTGGCCGGTACAGAGTAATATTGGACCGTTTCAGCAAACAAATCAGTAGTAGCATGAAAAGTAAAAGTAGCTTGTCCTTGAAGTCGCAAACGAAATTTGATTAGGAGATTAGAAAAAAAAAGTAAATGCAGAAACACGTGGGACAAACCAAGCGGCAACACGGAGCTATTAAGTTACGAAGCGGTATTGATATTGAGACAAAGCCGATCTTACATAGATCATGCTCGCGCGTGCACCACTAAACAACAAAGTAAAGCGATAAAAACACAGAGCAAACCCCAACAAGGATGCCAAAAAAACAAACACCTGAAGAGGACAGAGGCGCTGATCACGTAAGCATCACGCGGTACGAAAGAAGTTCAGTCTGAGAGACGGAAACGGTGAACTATCACAGTCACCATCCCTGAAGCACTGCATATACAGTCCCTGCCTCTTTCAAGCTGACCATTTCTCCTACCGATGACCCTAGTCCAAGACCGTTTAGGAGAGCAGCGCCTGCCGCTACGGCAGTGGATTAGTATATCAGATATAATATCTCCATTAATATACACAGGACATGATAAGGCACAGGACACAAGACCTAATGTACACATGACATGATAAGCCAATGAAAGAAGAGTGAGTCCATGGTCCATGCAAGAAGTGACCTGGAGACGATACCCACGATATCCGCCTTTTAGCGCTTGGGGTAGCATGTCCGACAATGATATGTCACCATCATCGCGATTTTGAGAAATTTATGTTGAGTAAACGATTAAGTTGAGCTCCTCAGCAGTGTTTCGATCTAGAATAAAATTTTTAACAGACAGAGAAGCATCTGTACACTTTACGGCGATCTATTTGAAGAGGCTCAGCAGTTTCCAAGACGGAGAGAACTCCTCTTGGCATAAGGCTCATGAACAAGGCGTTATCTAAATCTTCCATACTCCGCAAGCTCCGCTTATAGCTAATCTTTTCTTGTGCTCTTGAGATAGTGCTAAACGCTCGCTTTTAGTTGTTCAACTCGGCGATAAATCTCAGGGGAATACAAGACGCGCATGCATACTCACATAGACTGTTCAGTAGTGGACTGCCGGGTTGTCGACGACACGACTGACCGTCGTTAAAGCTCTGGGGAAAGTAGATGCCGCACTGCTCACGTTTCTTTACATCCCGACTGTACACGTTAGCAACATCCGACTAATTTCTTGAAACATGCTTTATGACAAATAAACGCAAATGCTAATACAATGTATGTACACGGTAGCAACATCGTGTACACATAGGATTTCGATTGAGCTACAACGTGCGCTGCATATAAAATTAAAGTAGCCGTAGTTCCTGAAGTTTAGTGGTCAGGTTGAGTTACTCACGTGCAACACTAGACTCTTCCAGTCAATCTTTGTTTTTTGTTTCATTGATTGCGCATTATACGACACCCCTGTCGGTATCTTTCAAGCTCAAGTAAATTATGATGACGAATGAGTTCCTTCGTTGCGAACCCAGGTGTACGGCCGCATGGTGCGAGGAGTGCAGATCCTTGGCAAGAAGCTCCGTTTCTCCCGGGACAGTCGCCTGGGCTTCCTGACATTCTGCCCCACCAACCTCGGCACCACTCTCCGCGCCAGTGTGCACATCAAGCTGCCCAAGCTGGCTTCCGACAAGTCTGTGCTCGACTCCACCGCCGCCAAATACAACTTGCAAGTTCGAGGTGGGTTGTGAGAAGGCGCGAGGTTTGCTCATGAGAACGTAGAACGCGGATTTTGTTTTAAGAGACAATAAAAAGAAATTAGTTGCAATCTATTTACAAATTGCTTTTCCATAATACTAAGATCGCCATTCTTACCACCGGAACACGCCTGGTAAGCTAGAAACGCGCAAGAACATAAATGTTGTGATACCGTTCTCACCGGTGCCTAGTCGCCTGGACGTCACACA
This sequence comes from Rhipicephalus appendiculatus, assembly GCA_030522465.1. Taxonomy (NCBI): domain Eukaryota; kingdom Metazoa; phylum Arthropoda; class Arachnida; order Ixodida; family Ixodidae; genus Rhipicephalus; species Rhipicephalus appendiculatus. Next base: position 264,398 of record JALIZH010020508.1, on the reverse strand, counting down.
TAGGATGCCTTGTGTCCTCAGACAGCCAGAAGCGCAACATGGAAAAATTTAGGAGCAAAAATAAGGATCGAATTACGCTACGTCACAGCAATATTTTCGTGATGCCAATTGGGCACGAAATTGAAGTGTGAAACTTCGCCGTTATTTTCTCTTTTAATAAGGCATCTATGATCGTGAAATGAAGGGCGACAGAATTATCAAAAAATAATTTATTAGTCTAAACTGATTTCATGCTGCACTTAGTGTCACCTTTAGATTCAGATTCTACTGGAGCATAGTGAATCTGCCATCGCACTGCTGTTCATAAAATTTTGTTCTCGGGTCTGGAAACTATCCACTCACGGGTTGGTTAGTACAGACGTCATTGTTATGAAAGGGAACATGCGAGCGCGTGGCAAATACCTCGAACTGCGCATGTGACGAAGCAGTGGCGAAATGTGAACCTAAATGGGACAGAGTGGTGCCGTTCCTTCTATTGCCCTCAACCCTTCTTGCAGTTTTCCTTGGTTTTTAGCACTTTATGTTGTTGTGAGAGCCGCAGACCGAAGCGTGTTAGCCACAGTTGTTATCGAAAACGATCGTTCGCTGAAACATCCTAACAAAGTATCGGATATGAAGGAGAAAGCGTAAAATAAAGATAAATGCATTCGTGATGGTACACACTACAAGGAACGACACCACTCTCTCGTTTTATTTTCACATTTTGCCGCTGCGCTGTGCCACATGTGCGGCACGAGGCTATTTGCCACGTGCTCGCACGTTCCCTGTAATAAAAATGACGGCTGTACATTTCTTGAACAAGGATAACGTTTCGTTTCGGTCGTGGCCGCGGCAGAAGAGTTGCCATTTTAAGGGAGGACACACCACGCCTCTACCGTACCTGGGGTGCACGTAAGAAAATAGAAACAAATGGTCAGACATAAATTTTTTCCACACTTTAAGCATACACAGAAGTGGGCACAACACACCGAGTATGAGCCCCAAATACCGTGTAGAGGTAGTTTTTGTCGCCTTTGTCCAAAAGATGCGGTTAATATATTTGATAGAGACTCAACGTGGCATTCTGTCTGACTCGACAAAATTATACTAACAATTTTCGATTTTCATGAAAAAGTAAGAAATACGTTTGGAATGTTTGAACGATCGAGTAGTTAAGGACTAAATTCTCTTCCTAAATGTTTTTGAGCTCAGGAGCGGCAGCAAGCGGCATGTATTTACTGGCACTAGTGGTTGCCCTACCATAGCAAACTGGTAAGAACAATTTTTTTATAGTTTGAGTGGTATGCGTAGCAAACCGCATAATTGATGCTCGCTCCATAGCGCAAAAGGATGTAAGCTGAAGAGACGACGGAGTGCAATGATTATATGTTCTAGTACCAAATGTGGATAGCTATGGTCTAGTGCACCGAGACTAAACGTAAGAGAATTAAAGGCTCATTGAATCTTCACCAAACAATTAAACAATTTTTTAGCACCATCTTTGCTTTTGCAGAACAGCCACGCCGTTATTTGACAGTCTACAACGCAGCTGTGCCTTCACGTGGGCAGCACTTTGAAAGGACGAGCAGGGTTATAAACGAAATGGATTTATAGCTGTTGCTTTTGTTCATTCATCAACCTCCATTCACCTTGCTGGTTTCCGATTAACTTATTGGCCAAGGCATCCATTCGCATGATCGACAATGCGTGAATTGGTATTTTTCGACGAAGCTTTTAATTAGGCTGCGCAATTTTAACTTTCGTCATAGAACGCTCAAAACATGATCTTCGTTCGTGCCAAGTATAAATAACTTGTGTCGTTTAGTTCCGCTTTGAGGCTGTGCAGACCAACCACATACCTTGTATAATGCGTTAAGATAGAGAGTGAATTATCTTTCATAACTCTTAATTTTTACTTTAACCTGCTGTCTGAAACAGACAGATTGACTTCACCGGGAAAGGGATTAAACCTAGTTCTTAGATAACGCGATCACTTTAACACTTTCCTTTGAAAGAGTCATACTGTACCACTCATTTTAGCTTTGTGCCTGATTCCCGAAAGATGTATTCCGTGTACTACCGTGAATACTCGCACAAGACATTTCTGAGAGCTAATTGTCGTGCAAACAACATCACTGCGAAAATCGGTGAACGTTCAATATGCGAGAAAAGTCAAACACTACAATTGCGCGTGGTGCTAACGAGCATCCTAACGACCGCTATCAACGCAGGCACCCGAGGTGAGCACACCGAAAGCGAGGGCGGAGTGTACGACATCTCCAACAAGCGCCGCTTGGGTCTCACCGAGTACCAGGCCGTCAAGGAGATGCAGGATGGCATCCTCGAACTCATCAAACTTGAGAAGGCCATGGAGTGAACTCGGAGCTAAATTTTTGTTCTGGAAGTACAAGGCTGTAATTTTTGTTTCGCCGCGAAATTCAATGGAGCCTGAGCTATAGGCCAGTATAGCAGTAACCCTGAAATGTCCTTTGTACCTATACTCGATTAGATGGCATAGGCCGGAAGTCCCATGCTCCCCACTACGCTCCTGCTGCCCGCTCAGTTGTACGCGTTGAGTGGAGGCTCCATCGCTTTTCCTCGTGTTTCTTGTTCGCGAGTGTGGCTGACTGTGTTCTGTTAGCAGACTATAGATCAGAGTTGCCAAGTCGAAAACACAAAAAATAGCCAAGAAATTGTGACTAGCCAAAAAGTAGCCAAATTCAACCTAGAGGAGTAAATGCAGCCAAAAGTAACCATACATATTTTATTTTTATTTAAAAATTCTGCCAATCTCACATGAGATCAAGGGAGGGAGAGGGGGTTACAGCAGGAATAACAATAAAAAAAAACTCTATTACAATTGTACACAGAGTAACATAGAATGGCAACTTAGCAAGCATTCATAGAAATGGCAAAATATTACAGCAGGCTGTAGAACAATGCGCAATAGACATAAAAAGTAAGAAAAATATGGCTTATACAATATACAAGACATTTGAATAAAAACACTACACTTAAGAACACACTCGCGGTAAAATAGTTTTAGTTAAGTAAATGGGGCAATAACGCAACTTAACCGAACTGTGTTAGTAGACTTTCCTCGACTATCGTAGTAAACTTGTCTAGCGAGATGGTGTTAGCAGTTGATGGGTCGAGTTCATTCCAGTCTCTTATCACTGTCGGAAAGTAGGAGTATTTAAAGCAGCTTGAATGGTGTCTCACCGAGTATATGCCAAAACAACTGCGACATTTTTAGCCAAATGAATACATGCAATTATATTTTTGGTGGAAATTCAATTACGTAGAGAGAGAACCCGTGAAAATTATAATCGCTGAGGTTAAAGCATAGATTGTTGACTTCAGCCATCTCAACTGCGTTACGTAACCAAGAGCGCAGTCTGATTTGAGCTGCATAGGTATTGCTGCCGCCGCGGTGTGCTGCCAGTTGCCCTTGCTCAAGGAGGCTTTAGTTTTGTTTTTAACCGCCTTGCCCCTGCTCCACTCTAGAGAGCGCGCTCGTGATCACACTGAAAGTAAGCTGCGCATTCAAAAGAAAGAAGAAATAAAGTGCTCAAGAACCTGATGCGTGCTGTCTTATGGACGTAACTTCTTTACTGCTTGGGATTCCTCCCTTTGTAATTTCCAGGGAGCCCATTGGGACGAAAGAAGAGAGAAAGCGATTAGAGTTTGCGTCAAAGCCCTGTAACTCCATTCGTAGTTGAAGGATTCTACAAAATATCTGATGATGATTGTATGATTATTTGGTAGGGTTGTGCGAATATTCGAGTTTCGAATTCGAATCGAATAATAGCTGATCGAAGAATTCGATTCGACTTCCAAATAGCAAGCATTCGATGTTTCGAATCATTCGACAGGCAAAATATCTAAATCGCGACAAAGGCCAATGGTGCAACTTGGTTAGGTTAAACTAACGCAAACATCGTTACAGTAGGCCTTTCGTTAAAGCTTTCCCCAATATCTGGGTCTGCTAAAAAGATGCCGCTTGGACAGTAGTCCACGGGATGCAGTCGTCCAACAGGTGAAAATTAGGAGCAGAGTGGCGGTAGTGTCTTATCTGCACAACACGGCTCATAACCTAAAGAAAATGGCTAGTCGTGTGGACATCGAAGTAATTTTTTCAGCACCGGAAAAACTTGGCAGGTTATGTCGCTTAACGGACCCGCACCGGAAGCCAGCTGTCGGTTGCTCCAAGAACCATCGCGACCCTCTAGTAGAGTGTGTACAAGAGACAGTTTACGAGCTCCCGCTGACCTGTGGAAATAAGTATATAGGTCAGACGGGAAGATGCCTTAATGGTCGTCTACGCGAACACAGGTTAAACGTTACAAACAAGAATAAGTACGGTCGCTTGTCTGTTAATTGCTTGGAGTGCGGTTGCGCACCAATGTACGGTTCCTGCACGGTTCAGGCAAAGCACAAAGATAAAGACGCGAGAGAGATTATAGAAGCGCTAGCTATCTCTGGCAATGGTGACACGTGTGTGAGTGCACCATCAATTGACCTTTTAGATAGGCAAAGAGCCTTTCTGGTTGGCTAGTGCGTTGGACTGGTGGCGCCCCTGTGCACGGATAAATAGTCTGTTGTTTCCCTGAAATAAAATTGTTGAAATTAGCGCACTGTGGTGTCTCTCTCATGTCCTTGTTTTGCTGGCTCTCAATATGTTTTCGGGATATTTCCGAGATACTTTCGCAAAAAGTCGAAAAAAGTATTCCGGAATACAGACACAGCAATACAGATACTGAAATACTTTTAATTTCGGGGATGTTCATATTCCGAAAAAAACATTTAAGTGCAGCATAACATTGCCAATGTTGCAGCGCTATGAAACTTGCAATGTATTTATTTATCACAGTATTCTGAGCGCCGTTAGGGGCATTGCGATAAAGGGTTGCACTGTACACAATTGTTAATAACGACATATTTACAGGTATCAGTTGCAATAAAAATTAGATTTTATCACCGCAATAGTAACACGAACACGCATTCTACGCCGAAAAGGACATACCTGGTGGCACCAATATGAGCTACGCCAGAAATAGCATAGTTCAAGCAAATCGCCGAAACCACTAATGAACACCACTAAATGAAAAAAAAAGTATACATTTATTGAACACATAAATATTTCACTGAAAAGGTTGGTCTGTTAATTATACTTAAGCCACAGGAGCTTCTGTCATCAATACATTGTCGGTTCGGCCTCAACACCAGACTCGCGACGGAGAAAAGTCTCTCTGCTGCGGCAGAGGAGCACAAATTCGTGTTATAGCGGATAAATACCGCCTTCATAGCCGGATAGTCCTGCAGTATAGCGATATCCCTTCTCGGGTCATCTAAATACCGGAAAACTTAGTCGCGAAACATAGTCGTAAAAACCGTCATTAATCACCACTGATGACGACGACTCGTCGCACGTGTCCGTTTGGAGCGGTGCATGCGCCTCAGCCGCTCGCACGAAAACGCTGAAAAGCGCTTTTGGAGACCGGTTAGATAGCTGTCTAAGATGATATATCCTTGCCGAAATTTTCGCTTCATAGAAATTAGCTTCTTTTCTACCGTGAGAAGTGTTGGCAGAAGCTCTCCGTAGTAGCCGCAGCTGCTTTTCTGCAAGACATCCATTGCTGAAAAAAAATTCTATTACGTAAGCTGCTTGATTTTCTGCAGTGATGGTGATCGAAAGTAACATGTAATTAATAAACGTAGACGACTCTTCAAAACATTTATAAAAAAAAGTACCTCACCTGCAGCGATTGGGTAGAGAATCTCGCGATATTCTTCCAGAAAGTCCCACTCTACGTCTCTTATATATCGTAGGTCGAGCTTCTCTGAGAGTGTCTTAAGTTTCTCTTCGTTCGTGTGAAGTACGTCCAATGCGTGGTAGACAGAGCTTCATCGCGTGATGCAGGGTGTTGGCAGCTGTCTTCCTAGAACTGATAGCACCGTCTCTGCAGGCTTTCGCCTATTTGATGAGCCTCAGTACTGAGCACATTTTGCCATTGCACTGTCGTGGAGACGACTGCACGTAGGACTTCTGTTGAGGGCTTTCTTGACGTCAGCCGTGGCGACGAGGCTTAAAGTAGGACACGCTCACCCCAGATGATGAGGAAGCGATGACCCCGACAGTTGAAGGGGAAACGTAACATCGATTGCCCGATCTGTAAAGAAACAAGAGGGGTCAGTAAATTGCCGTTCCCTAGCTCCTTCACCAAAACAAATACGAACTATTCAACCACATATCAGGCAAAATAGCTCAGACAAAAATATTTTAAGAGAGACATTAATGCGTACCGTCAGTGGTTTCAGCGATTCCAAATTCCTTGAAAGCCTTTACAAATTTGCTTCCGTTGTTGGTCACTGTGCCTACGACTTGCTCCGTTTCCAGGCTGGTCTGCGTAGACATCCAAAAGCAGCGCTGGTACACGGTCGTATGAGTGCGTTCCAAGAAAGCATTTGCAAGCTAGAGCTGTCGATTTGCGTTCAAGCCTGTCGAAATCAATCAGCAAAGGCAGGGTAAATTGCACAGGGTTATTTACAGAATCCACTGACTGAGCAATTTGAGGTATGAACCGCACTGAGTAATCATTGAGAGAAATGATACGTCGAAATTGTTGCCAATCCGAGCATGGTTGTTAGGGCGAATCGTCTTGTTCAGTGCAACTCGAGCCTTTCAAGAAAATCAGCCAAAGCTAGAAATTTACTCCGAGTCAACGTGTCGGTCAACCTCTTTCAAAAGTTATGCTTTCTGTCTCGTGTGCGGAGTCGCGCACTGTGCAAGAACGCCCGCGTACAATAGCAGGTGCAAAACTGCAAAACTCTAATGGCCTACAAAATAATTGAAATTGCCTAGTTACCTAGTTTGCTGTTACACCCATGAAGATTTTTGTTGTAGTAGACCACACGTCTGCAGTGGTACACACATATGTCGTCGCTTGTAGCTCACTTCTGATGCTGCGAAGTTTGTCTTCGAATGCGTCATCTATCATTCTCCCCAGTGTCCTTCAAGACACCAGCACATCAGGGCAGGTTCCTGAAAATATGTGACATGCAGCATTATTCGCCTAACACAACAATAGAGCAAGAACTGTTCCCGCTAGAACGCCGTCCCTTACCTTTGACGAACTGCTGAAAAGCATCTTCCTCCACAAATTGCAGAGGGAGCATGGACTTGACAATCAAGTTCTGCAGAAGCGCATCGAACTTCTTTTGACATGGACAGATTTTGGGTAAGCCTAAATAGTTGTCCACACTTGCTGTGGATTCTAGCTGCTTGGTGCGCTCGCGTTCGTTTGTTTTCTCGCGTGCAGAACTGCACTTCCGGGGCCTCTTGAGGTACTGCTAATATTCTGATGCACAATTTTGATGTACCCTCTGGGAATGAATAAAACGTATTCGAGCTCAAAAAACATATGGCAAGTATAAAGACACAACTATCACAACTGGGATAAAGATACACGTTTCTTACTTTGAGATGCACTTTGAAGTTTGACGTCAATGTCCGCGGACCAGAAATTACTTTTCCGGAAAGCTTACATTCTGCTTTGAGCACCGAAGCATTGGATCCATCCTCTACGGGTTCAAAGAACGTGGCATCCAGTATAGACCGTGCTGCACGGCCTTCACCGTTCGCCATTGCTTGGTCTTGTGACGTGTGCTTCGGTGGTGCCTTGCCCGTCGTCGCCATTCTCAAGACTGCAACTCGTGTGACTCGTGTCGCGCCTCGAGGGCTAAACCGTCCTACTGTACAACGAGACGCCACTTAAATACAGTAGAGACAGCTCAACCAAGTGTTGCTGGGCGAGAGGTGTCGCGTCGGCAAAGGGCATCATCATTTCAGTGTGGCCGGTGCTGCGATGACAGGTCATCAAACGGTCATCATGTTAAAGGGCGCCTCGTCTGGTCGCCAAACGCCATGGGCGTCGGCAGGATTTTGTTGTTGTTGTTTTTGTTTTTTTTTTGAGGGGGGGGGGAGGGAGGAGGGACCGAGCTTTTGTTTGGCTTGGGCAATGTTTTTTAGATTTCTTGGGTAAGGGGCAACTACCGGTGTAGGTTGAGGGGGGGGCAAGTGCCCCTTTTGCACCCCCTTGCCGACGCCAGGGCTAGGACAAGTACTGCAGATTGGGCAAGTTGGTGCATTATCATATCATACTGGTATAGCGCAGCTCAGTTTGAGCATGAGGAAAAGAGTCAACAGTGTAGACAGCCCGCTCTAAGGGAGCACGTCCCAAACTTTCGGTGAAGCGCATCGCTGACTACCTGACTGCCAATTCTCTGTGCGTGGTGCCGGCTGATAAGGAAGGTGGCTTCTGTGTTTTCATCAGGGGTGTTTTGTGAAAAAGCCAGCAATGCCATTGCCAAAGTCTTCAACCGGCGTGATGATGTGTCACTGAGCAAGGTAAGTCCTCAGCTATTATGCTTTGCAAGAAGTTCAACCTTGAGAAATTACAGAAGTCCTTAGCAAGTAGCAAAAGGGGCCACCTGTTGGTTCAATTCAGCGCAAAAACGCATAAGGTTGACGTTCCCCTAAGGGTAATAGTGTCAGATTACGACTCCTGGCAGAAGCCAGTAGCACTGTTTTTACAAGCCAAGCTTAAGTGTTTGTCAACTAACGACCCCTTCATGATAAGGAACTCGGATGAGATAATCAATTTTTTTAGGAACTAACGCTGACAAAGTTTACCAAGCTTTTTCCGTTGACATCAAAGATCTTTTTTACTCCATTCCTCACAAAGACCTGCTAGAAGTAGTGGAACAGTCCATCGATGAATATGGTGCCATCAAGTTCCAGAATGATGCTTCGATATCTAGTAGCCAATTTTTGGAGCTTTTAAACTTTTATCTCGTGTCAACTTTTATTAAATGGGACGATGCCGTTTATCTACAGAAAACCGGGGTGTGTATAGGATCGTGCATCGCACCCATACTCAGCGATCTATTTTTATCCCGACGCGATGTCATTCTGTCCGATAAGCTCGCTCAGACGAAAGTGCGAAAAGTTTTTCGTTATGTAGACGATTTCTTGTTCTTTATTGAGTGTGCTTCAAGCGACGTTGAATGTCATGTTGCAGAAATTCTGCCAATCATTAAGGAGTGTCTGTTTGCCCTGGACGTTACGTATGAAATACCGCAAGAAGGTACTATCCGGTTTCTTGACCTTCGTCTGTTTTGTTCAGTAGGACACACTTGCTGGTGCTTATGAACCGCGGTCAGAAAAGCCTCTCCTGCAGTACAATTCAGCGCATTCAAAGCTAATTAAACGAGGCATTGCCAGGCTGTGCTTTAGGAATGCCTTGTTAAAGTCATGCCATCACACTATAGCCGCGAGTTTCGCAGGACAGAGCAAGAGATTATCCCTGGCAGGCTATCCAGTATTGCTGCAGGTGTCAGTGGCTGAGTGCTTGTTGGATGGTTCACGTAAGCGGGGACGTCCGCAGAAGAATGGTGTGCCCGATGCTGGAAAAACCAGTGTCCTACCGTATGTGCATAAAGTATCACACCATTTGAAAAAGATAGCCCTGAGAGAAAACGTCCGCGTAGTGTTCTCTGCTACAGAGAAACTAAGTCGATTATGCAAGCTGATGAATCCTAAGAAGGAGTCGCAACCCGCCTGTGGAAAGAGGCATGTGACTAGGTTTGTTCAATGTTCCCTAGCTGTCGTATATATGTTCCGTCTGTCGTGCGACGCGGTTTACATAGGACAGACGGGCAGGTACATTAATGACCGTTTGCGCGAGCATTGTTACAATGTAAAAAACAAGGTTTCTTCAGGTAGTTTCCTGGCCATGCATTGTAAGACGTGTGCATGCACTCCATTGTTTGACCGTTGCGTCGTGTTGGGCCGCAGTCGTAATCAGTTGACACGTGAAATCATTGAGGCGAATTCAATTTCGAAATGTCTTAAACTGTGTGTAAGTACGCCATCTATAGCCTTATCCGGAAAAGAGATCGATTTTCTTGAGCGCGTGCGGTGAAGTGCAAACGTAGATTTGTTAACGGGATGTCTGCGTAAACTGAGTTTTCTGGTCACGTGTACTGCGCCACATGCTTAGATTTTTTGGTCAGGTTTGCGGTGTCACATGGGTGAGGTGAGCCATATGAGGAGCTTTTTTTCGAAATGGGCTAAGTCCAAAACCGAAACTAGCACAAAAAAGGCTCCGTTGGCACGTACATACTCTCACCTTTTCTCTAAAGCAGTAATAAAAAGTTAATGATTATTATTATTATCTTATTATTACTGCTTTACAGGAAAGTTGAGAGTATTTACATGCCAACGGAGCCTTTTTTGTGCTAGTTTCGGTTTCGGACTTAGCCCATTTTGAAAAAAAGCTCCTCATATAATGTACTGTAGGGTCATTCAATAAACAAAAGTTGGAAGTTTAGCGCTCATCCTGTTGTCTGTGTTTCCTTCTACACTGTTGACTCTTTTCCTCATGCTCAAACTGAGCTGCGCTATACCAGTACGATATGACAGGGCTAGGAACTATCGCGATACAAGAGTATGACGGTAGTAGTTGAAGGATACTTTTGAGTATCTGTATTTCTGTATCGAGACACAATCGAAAAGTGTATATGTATCTCGGTAGTGAAATACATTTACGATGTATCGATTGTACCGCGATACTATGCAGGACACGCGTATCACGCTACATTTTTTTAGGGGCGAAGCTCCTAAGGGTGTGGGTCGTTCCCTCCTCTGTAGTAGTAGCAGTATGTATGTAGCCACCTCTAGTTTATGAATTGCTCAATAGATGGCGTTGTGTGTATATGTCCTTTAGGGAGCCTAGATGACCGGCCGTTTTAGGGTGGAAACATCTTCAAAAAGTGCCTTCAAGAAAGTCAGCCAAAACCAGCGGGTAATGGGGCACGCTGTTGCCAGCTGCCACCAAATCTAGCATAGTTTTCTGTGCGCCGCCATTTTGGTCCCAACCGCCCCTCCCCTGAGCTCTTGCGACGTAACGCTGAGCGGCGCTGACGCGAGCTCACGCAAGGGAGGCAACAGCTCACGACCAGCGAGCGCGTCTCCGTGTGGACGCGCGGACGCGTCCCGTATGTAGGCTGCCTACTCGCAATGCGTGAACGCAGCAACGACAACTTCGGTTATCTATGCATTTGCGAACACCGTGAAACACATATAACATGTCCTGAAGCAAAAAACAGTGAACGAAATGCGCAGTACTCACAGAGCAAATACGAGACGCACTGGTGGGCTCCCAGCCGTCTCGATTTATTTGAGCGAGCCAGAGTAGCCGTCGGCCCGGGATCGCTGAGAAGCGGAATATTCGCACGCCCTTTCTGTTGTGGTTAGTGCACAGCGGTACGCAGCAATCAGGCATTCTCAGGCTTCACCGGCAGCCTTTAACACGCTATCGCTACGTTCGGCGCCGCATTGTCGATGATTAAACGGAACCGGGCGTAGAAGCAGTGCGGGCACCAAGATGGCACGATAGCGCGGCGCTGCTGTCTGGCAACATTGTGTTTTGGCGGGCGGCGGTGGGTTGGCGGCATGTAGTGGGTCAAAGGCTGACATCACCCTAAAACGGCCGGTGATGTAGGCTCCCTAATGTCCTTGGAAATAATATCACTAGATGGCGTTAGTGGTTTTAGGGGCAAAGCTCCTTAGGGTGCCGGTCATTCCCTTGGAAATATCACTAGATGGCGCTAGTGGTTTTCGTTTGGTTGACAATTAAAGAGGATACATGGCGCTGTTATAATTGGGATTCGTCCGGCCGACGCGGTACTCGGAGTCGAGCACCGGAGGTGGACTCCGTGATCAACGGTGAGGTGAACTTCACCAGAGAGGAGGTAGTCAGCTCCACAGCGCTCTCGTTTGAGTCGCATGCAACACCAGGGCACCCAGTATCTGCGGAGCATGCGGCCCGGTACTCACGGCGGCATAACCCATAACCAAGGACGCGTGGCTTTCACAACTCGCAGCAGCGATCTGTGGCGATGCATGCGGAGGCGAGGCGTTGCGTCGAGCACTGGTGTGGACTTCGGCGTGTGAGTAGGTGGCATCGTCTTCCTCTGTCGTGGAACGCGAACTGGCGTTGTCGCTGAGGCTGGGAGCGCCCGGAACAAGGGTCGGCGACGCTCGTGCCCAGCTCACGATCAAACACCCAGGATCATGCAAAGACGTGACACGTGTTGTCACGTCTTTGCATGATCGAGTGGGCAATGTACGGGGGGGGGATTCACGGTTACCCGAATGATCCCTCCGAGCTTCGCCCCCTCACCATCATTCACTTCGTGGATATGCTGTCATCTTTTTCGGAATTGAGCTGAGGCGTGTTTCCAAACGGGAAAGAATTTTTTTCCTTCTGCGTGTGTTAAACAAGCAAAGGCGCGCGTCTGTCGCAGATACAGGGAGGACGGCGATGGTTTCCCATCAAGCACAGAATGACCCACGTGGCAAAGCACGCCATGCCGCCGACGGCAGAATTGCGGAGGCAGTGTTCTCGGCCTCTGCCGACGAAAGTCGCTCTCTCTCATGACCAGTGTTGCATGCGTAATTTTTTTCGGGTGGCAAACCTTTACTTCGTTACTCCTCGAGCGGGTACCGCCTTGAAACAGAGGCTTTGCAACGCTTCGTGTACCTTTATTTCTGAAAGGGGCCACACTTCCAATGTCACAATTACCATAATGTACTTTGCAGCCTCCCCCCCCCCTTCTAATGTCTTAATGGCGCTGAGGGTAATTAATAAATTAATAAGGAAACGGCAAGCTTCCATGCTCTGCAACTTTATTTACAAAATTATGGTTTCTTAACATAACACCTTTGCAGAGTAGGAGCTTTCCCGAAATAAAAAAAAAAACTACAGGCCTGCGCGGAACTCGCAGCACAGCCACAGCGAAAGCTGTGAGAGCGGCCTTTTTAGAGCCATTTTTAAACATTCTTGGGGCAACTACAACAACCGCACTTGCATGGTACCCACTACGATATAAATCATCATAATTTTTGTGTAGTGGGGAAGCGTCTACTATGCCATTATTCGTCATTGTTCAGAAAAGCGCGGTACCCGCTACACTCTTGTAACACATTATGTGCACTTTGTTGATGCTGTGGCTGAAGACGATGAAGAATTTTGCCTGAGGCTTTTGTAATGGGTTGGAGCATTGAACGACCCACTCGTTACGCAATTCGATTTGTGTGACGCCCGGTTCTTAGTTTACTGTTCTAAAACGCTTAACAACACACGTTAACGCGATTCCTTACGCGACATGAAGCCTGCATAGGGTCAGTTTGCACCGCAGTTTCAATCAGTGGCGTAGCTCAGGGGTAGAGTGCTGGGCTGCCACGCAGAAGACCCGGGTTCGATTCTCATTCGGTCATAGTTTTATTTATTTTAGTTTTTCTTATTTCGTGCGATATTGGTTACGGACACCGGCGGCGGCGGCGGACAACTACGGCGCAGAAACGACCCTTGTTGTGATCTCATAACAGCTTTCGCTGTAAAAAAAGTATTCCAGTATCCGTATTGCTGTATCTGTATTCCGTACTACTTTTTTCCTCTTTTTGCGAAAGTATCTCTGAAATATCCCGTTACGTCGAAGGCGAAGGTATCTCAGCATCTCTATTTTAGGCTTTCAACTGACGTATTTCGATATCTGTATTCCCGAATACTTTTTCGGGTATCTCTGCCCAGCCCTGGCCGACGCCCATGCCACACGCCCGTACATTCACACACGACCGGGTGGCGGAGGGCCCCCGACGGTGAGAACGAATAGTTCGCTACAATGTTACTTGGCGGGGACAACATCGACGCTTCATCACTCAGGGGAGACACCACTTTGAAACCGCCTACATACCAACTAGCCCAAGCTGCTACCCTTCCCGAGTTTCGTCGGCGCCGGGACGGACGGCTGCGGATTCGACCGTTTTACCTACGTATAGTTGAGCCCAATATGTCAAAACTACAGTATTCAAACATTGGTTTCCCAAAATCACGTTCTTCGGGGTTGAGAGAGTATCAGCCCTCCGAGGTCGCTCCTGCCAGCTCTCTCAAAACAGTAAGTGGGAACAAGGACAGTTTCTCATTTCACAGACGGCTCGCTGGGCGTTGCCTTAATTCTCTCTGGGCTGCGCTAAACAGGCGCGACCCCCCGAAATTCACTGTTGTTGCTGAGCGCAGCTCAGCATAGCGGCGTTTTTTTTTTCTGTTATACTCGGCGCCTGGGCCGAAGGGGTCACTCCTCGCGGGGGCGATATTAATGCTCGGTCAAAATTTGAATAAGGCTGTCACTACCACCAATGCTACCAGCTCCCACTCCAGCAAGCACCAACAGGTGAAGTCGGAGCCGGCGAAGCGGGAGCTCGGTGCAACAAAAGACCGTTCAACGCTTGTAAATCAACTAGGAATGCGCCGAGACTTGCTGGAGGGGTGGCTGAAAGCGCAACAGAGAGATCCATCGTCGAGTCACTTCCGCCGCAACTATGGGAAATGCTTTTGGAAGTGGTGCCGCTTTCGGAATTGAACGCGCTCGAAGTGCTGCAAAGGCTCTGTTTTAAGGCGGTATACGCACGGGTATCATGAAGAGCTGGCTGTCCACCCGAAAAAAAAAACATATTACTCGCGCTTCACTGGTCTTGACGGAACGCGACTTTCTTCGGAAGAGGCCCATCAGCCTCTGTGGTTCTGCCGTCGGCGGCATGGCATGCTTTGCCACATGGGCCATTCGGTGCCTTTGGGGAAACCATCCCCACCTTCACTGTGTCTGCGACAGACGCGCGCCTTTGCTTGTTTAACACACACAGAAAGAAAAAAGAATCTTTCCCGTTTGGAAACACGTCTCAGCTCATTTCCGAAAAAAAAAAGTAACGAGATACCCGTGGCCCGCACAGTGTCGCGATACAACCGATACACCGTAAAAGTATTTCACTTCTGAGATACAAATACATTTTTCAAATGTATTTCGATACAGAAATTCACATACTCAAAAGTATATCCGAAATACTATCGCGATACTCTTGTATCGCGATACTGCCCAGGCCTGATGCGAAGTAAGGCTAGAAGCTAATTCCTGTAGCATCCAACCTGGCGTAACTGCAATGCTTCGGCGTAAGGAAACACGAGCGGTGATCAAGGGAAGCGACCTTCGTGCTATCACCTCATGGCAAACCGAGCGGCGAAACTCGCACACGATGATCTAAGCCGTCTTCTATGCTTGTAAAGATAAACGTGAACTACCGCGCCCGGCTGAAAAAGTGCGCAGCCATGTAGCCGCACCCACGGTGTAAGATGGCCCGACCTCTACCGCATGGGCCTTTCTTGCGACAAATGATAGCAGGCGCGTTTCCTCAACGCTAGGTAAGCGTTCATCGCCTGCGCCCTCACGCTTTCACTCTCACATAGGAAATACGACGCGCAGAGCGATGTCGCCAAATTGGACTCTACACTGAACCTCCCGGCGACGACAAAAACATGCGGAGAGTGTCTGTATGTTTGCCATCGCAATAAAATGCCATAGAGAAACGGGTCACATAAGCCGATAGCATTTCTGCAATTTTGTTCACTACATGTGTCGAAGAAGAACTTTTATGCAATTACACTGAGATGAAATAGGATCAAATATACAACGAGAATAATTCCACAACCTTCGTTTTGCAGATGATATTGCGATCTTGAGCAATGAAGAATACAAATAGGAGGAAATGACTAAAACATAGACCGAGAAAGTGCTAACGTAGGATCAGTGGCGTAGCCAGGGGGTGGCACGCCGGGCACGTGCCCCCCCCCCCCCCCCGAAATGTTTTTTCGCCATGGCATACAGAGTGAAAAATGACCATTTCAAGGAGGTGCCAGCCCCGAAATCAAGGGGTTCCCCCCCCCCCCCCCGGAAAAAATTTCTGGCTACGCCCCCGACGACGTGCCCGTAGATGTGTGAGAGTTGCGAAAGCTTGGTTTCAGCGTCAGGTTCTGTCTCTGGAGTTTGGACATCCGTGTCGTGTCTGTGACTGTCTTTGTTTTAGCTCGAACCTCTGCGCTGAGAATCAACGTAGAAGCAACGCAGCATCACCTAGCTGAAGCCTAGCATCAACCTAGAAGCAACCTAGAAACAGCCTGCGTCACCTAGCTAAGGCCTAGAAATAATCTAGAAGCAACCAGATTATTCTTCAGAATCGTCTAGTTTCGCGGTTTCAAGTCTTTCGTGGCTTAGTGCAAGCTTCACCAATTTTTCTGCTTCATGACAAGCACAATATCACCAATCAGCAGGTTGTTTTCTGATCTATTCTGTTGTATTCGTATGTCTCAATGTACCACCTATCATATACCGTTCCACCGCACGCCGCGTTGTCGTTCACTTCTACAGCGAAGCTGTGTATGCTGAGGAGAAAAATATATCCGTAGCCAGGTTGTCCCTAGCGCAGGTATGCGGCAGAGAAATTGAACAGCCAGGCCCTGCTACCCACCACAGCTCCACTAAATATGTCGTTTCCGTGGGCCAGAACGTGTGTGCCACAAACATGGGTCACCACTGGCTCCTAAAGTGTCGCGAAACGCAGAACGCGGCCAAAACACCCATGCTGTTGAAATGGCTTTTCGATATCGTGCACAAAAATTCCCCATCTCCCGCTAAAGGGAACCATGTGTGGATGCGAAGCAGCGGGGAGATAATTAGCTTGAACGGGAGGAAGGTCGCCGCTCTCATTTCACGGCAGCGGTCCGGGCGCTCATCGCGGCGCTGCACAGGAGAGAGAATGAGGCGCGCGCGCTCCGTCATTTTCATACCGCGGAACTACCGTGGAATCCCCAGCGGAGTATGCAGCTGTCACACCACCTGTCGTGCGCGCCGCTCCATAGAGGATTCCTAGAGGAGAGAACGGGGGGGCACCGTAGGAGAGGCGAGAAAGGGGACGCGCATGTGCTGCGGGGGGTGTGGGACGCGAGAACCGCTCCGTAGAGTACAGGATTCCTAGAGGAGAGAAAGGGGGTGAGCGTAGAAGAGAGGGGAGAGGACGCGCGTGCTCTGTGGGGATGTCAGACGCGGGCGCGGCTCCGTAGAGTAGAGGATTCCTAGAGTAGAGAAAGGGGTGAGCGTAGGAGAAAGGGGGGAGGGGACGCACATGCGCTGTGGTGGTGTGGGACGCGGGAAGGACTAAGCCCCGTAGAGGATACCTAGAGGAGAGAACGGGGGAACCGTAGGAGACGAGAGAGAGGGGACGCGCGTGCGCTGTGGGACGCGGGAACCGCTCCGTAGAGTACAGGATTTCTGGGGGGAAAGAAAGAGGGTGAGCGTAGGAGAGAGGCGGATGGACGCGCATGCGCTGTGCGGATGCGGGACGTGGGTTCCGTAGAGTAAAGGATTCCCAGAGTAGAGAAAGGGGGAGAGGACGGGCGTGCTCTGTGGGGATGTGGGACGCCGCTCCGTAGAGTAGAGGATTCGTAGAGTAGAGAAAGGGGGGTGAGCATAGGAGAGGAGAGAGAGAGGTGGAGGGGACGCGCATGCGCTGTGGTGGTGTGGGACGCGGGAAGGACTTGCCCCCCGCCAAACACATGGGGGCAAGATCAAGGAATGGAGTCAACCTGGGCGACACAAACCACCTGCCTAGCGATTGCTAGGCATGCAGCCTCTCTGTGCTCTCGGCCATGACTCTGCTGACTGTAGTGGTGGTTGACGGCCTCATATTGTACTACAATGTTCTGGTTCGCATAGTGGGTGCTTCCTTACTTCATGAAATTCCCGATCTCATCCCCGCTCTCATTTCACGGCAGCAGTCCCCTCCAAACACATGCAAGCAAGATAAAGGAATGGGGTCAACCTGGGTGACAGATACCACCTACCAGACGCCACATAAATTGCTAGGCAGCCTCTCTGTGCTCTCGGCCATGACTCTGATGACTGTAGTAGTGGTTGACGGCCTTCATATTACTACAGTGTTCTGGTTCGCATAATGGGTGCTTCCCTACTTCATGAAAGTGGCCGGACGCGGGACGCGGGACGGGGGGACGCGGGACGGACAAAGCCCCGAGCATAAGATGCTTCGCATCTAAAAAACCAAGCGCATACGGGGAGCTGTGCAAGACGCATGCTGCTTAAATGGAAAACAATAAATGAGCATAAGGTACATTCAAAGGGGACCTTCTGCACTTCTCGGTACTTTTCATCAAAATTCAGTGTAACCTCTCCTGTGTGTCACCTCTCCGGGGGCATCGCTTCCAGCTTGGCTGGTCAATCATCTCCGCGGGGTGTCAGGGCAGCAACTTTTAGGGGCGAAGCTCCTTGGGGTGTGGGTCTGTCCATAATCTGTAGTCGTAGCAGTAGTAGTAGTAGGTAGGTAGGTAGGTAGGTAGCCACGTATAGTGGAATGTACCCACTCCACGTGATAAAGACGACGATGACGCAGTATAGTGGAATGTACCCACTACACGTGATAACGATGAAGTATAAGCGCGTTATAGTATAGTGCAATGTACCCACTACACGGGATAACGATGACGATGACGCTGATGACCATGAAGTATAAGCGCGTTCTAGACCACACATTCTCTTAGTGCCATGGATGAAAGCGATCGAGCTTCGCCCACTCATCATCATTCACTTCGTGGACTTTTTTTTTGCAATTTTCTGCGTTGTCATTCATGTTTCAGCCTCATATTTTTGAACTTCATTTTAGGAAGAACGGTAAGTGGCCGGTCATGAGTTAAAAATGTCTTCCGTATGCGCAACAATCCCTCATTACTCTTCTGCTCAGTTCCTTTAGGTAAGTCACCCTGTTAGTTAATTTCCTAGGTATACGATTTATACAGATTCTAAAAACCAGTTTTCTATCGCGAATTTTTATTCCGGCACCGGGCAGCTGAATGCATATGGAGTTGCAATCCTACGCAGGGGCGTAGCCAGAATTTTTTTTCGAGGGGGGGGGGGGGGCACCTCCTTGATTTCGGGGGGGTGCACCGCCCTGAAATGTCCATTTTTCGCTCTGCATGCCATGGCAAAAAAAAATTCCTCATCTCCCACTAAAGGGAACCATGTGCGGATGCGAAGCAGCGGGCAGATAATTAGCTTGAGCGGGAGGAACATCGCCGCTCTCATTTCACGGCAGTGGTCCGGGCGCTCATCGCGGTGGTGCGCAGGAGAGAAAATGAGGCGCGCGCGCTCCGTCATTTTCATACCGCGGAACTACCGTGGCGCCCCCAGCGGAGTAAGCAGCTGTCACACCACCTGTCGTTCGCGCCGCTCCGTAGAGGATTCCTAGAGGAAAGGACGGGGGGGGGGGACCGTAGGAGAGGAGAGAGAGGGGACGTGCATGCGCTGTCGGGGTGTGGGACGTGGGAGCAGCTCCGTAGAGTAGAGGATTCCTCGAGGAGAGGAAGGGGGGTGAGCGTAGGAGAGCATGGGGGGAGGGGGACGCGCTGTGGGACGCGGGGGGCCGCTCCGTAGAGAAGAAGATTCCTAGAGGAGAGAAAGGGAGTGAGCGTAGGAGAGAGAGAGGGAGGGGACGAGCATGCTCCCTCCAGACACATGCAAGCAAGATTAAGGAATGGGTTCAACCTGGGCGACAGACACCACCTGCCTAGCCATTGCTAAGCAGCCTCTCTGTGCTCTCGGCGATGACTCAAGGAATGGGGTGAACCTGGGCGACAGACACCACCTGCCTAGCCATTGCTAAGCAGCCTCTCTGTGCTCTCGGCCATGACTCTGATGACTGTAGTAGTGGTTGACGGCCTTCATATTACTACAGTGTTCTGGTTCGCATAATGGGTGCTTCCCGACTTCATGAAAGTGGCCGGACGCGGGACGGGGGACGGGGGGACGCCGGACGGACAGAGCCCCGTGCATAAGATGCTTCGCATCTAAAAATTACGGAGGGGGGGGGGGGAGGGGGGCACGTGCCCGGTGTGCCACCCCCTGGCTACGCCACTGCTGAGGTCCCTGTCCTGACTTATGCGGTGGCCCTGCGATCTCCTGCACCACACGCTCCTGATCCCACTATGCGAACAATGTATCAGGCTGGCCATGTATTCCAGGGCACCTCTTCGACTCCACAACCGGCGTCAACGTTCCCGAGCGCAGCCACTTATCATCCGTCCGGGTCAAGGCAGAATGCTACCAAGGCAAACGTGTGGATAACCGTCCGCTCTGCTACCACTGTGGCGAAGAGGGTCACGTGTATGGCACTTGTCAGTACCGCCAACTAGGTCTGCGCGACTTCCACCCTGATGCTCGGTGCGCGCGACACGGGTAGCGCCCTCGCGAAATCGAAGCGTACCTGACGGGCCAGCAGGTCCCTCCCCTTGTTCAACGCCGTCAATCGCGATCACCATCGCCTCGCCCCTCCACGTCACCTAGTTTGCCCTCGTCTTCTTACGCTCCTTTCAGAAGCCGGTCACCGAGTCCTCAGAGGGGGAAACTAGGAACCGCTGCTCCTGGGGGTGAAGCCGCGTCCCAACGAACTGTCAAAGAGCCTCCCTCGACGCAACGACGCGATGATGACCGTTCTGATTTTTCAGTACTTTCCGACAGTAATAAGACTGTGTCTGCTGATATCACCGTATTCGTTGATAATCACGCTGTCACTGCCCTCGTCGACACCAGCGCCGATTATTCAGTTATGAGCAGCGCCCTGGCATCTAAACTGAGGAAGGTAACCACCCTATGGCAATGACCCCCGTTGCGTACGGAAGGTGGCCATCTGGTGATGCCGACCGGAATGTGCACAGCACGTATTCGAGTACGTGCATCGACGTTCACGGGGTTCTTTCCTTTTATTAACTCTGTGCTCCCGTCCACTCATCCTGGGACTGGACTTTCTTCGCGAATACGGCGCAATCACTGATCTACATGAGTTGCTGGTGCCGTTTGAGGACCCGTTTCATTCTGAAGCTGACAATACCCACTTATCGAAGACTAGCCTACGCGAGTCCTCCGAATCTGTGACTTTGCCCCCCTCGCAGCAGCCTCTTTGTCAGCGTTGAATGTGAGCAGGACGTCCCCGACGCTGTAATCGCGGAGGGAAATTTGTCTCTCCTTCTTGCACAACAAATCTGCGTTGCCCGAGGAATTATTCAGCCCAGAAAGAGACAGGCTTGCCTACTCGTCACGAATTTCAGCGAGGAGTATCGCCATCTTACAAGACGCATCGCGATCGCATACCTTGAGGATATTACCGATGTCCCGAATCCCTCAACATTAGCTGCCCTTAGAGCACTGGACGGGCTCGGGCCTACCCGAAAACCCGGGCCCGGCCTGGCCCACGGGCCGGGCCGGGCCGGGTAAAGTAGGTTTCACGGCGGGCCCGGGCCGGGCTCGCGCATGAAGCTCCCGGGCTTAGGGCCGGGCCCGGGTTTGAGGTGCCGGGCTAGGGTCGGGACGGGCCTGGACTTTTCTCGATTCTAAAGGGACACGAAAGTGAAACACTGCAGTGGTTTAGACTAATAATGTGTACTCTGAGAATTAGAATATCATTCCTTTCACCACCATAAGTTTATTCACACAGTAAAAAAGGCCACAGTTCCATTTTAGAATTTCGCATTGAAATCTCCGCGCGTGGCGTCATGGATTTCAAACTGTATTCATCGTATTTTGGGGGCACTGGATCTTCTAAATTTCCTGAAATTTGGTATGTTAAGTCTATGGGCTACTCAGAGGTCAATTTACTTCATTTTTACCGATTAGGATCTACGTAGGCCCCAGTACACGCCGTCAGAATCTATAACGTGACGACTACTGCTGCGCGAATTTCAAGGTGGCGTCGCCACCCGCATTTCCGCTCTTAGAAAGTCTTGTCACGGCGAGCGTGGTGATTTTGGAATTGTAAAACAGTAATTTACTGTTAATAAAAAAAGATTCTTTTCTTTAGCGTCGCTTTAAGTTTATTCCAGAGAAACTGCACATGCATATATGTTTCTCATTTTATATCGAAAAAAAATGCTTCTTTTGTGTGGGGAAAGCTCTTTGGAGTTCTATGATGGACAAGTACTGAAGTTCTTTTGGTTCTTCCATATAGGGCTATTTGATTTATCTGAAACGGGCGAGCTAAAAGTAAATAGGCCAGACGCTTAGGTAGTTAAGATCTGGCTTTTCTGGGCTTTATTCACATTCTTTATTATTTTATATCCCAGATGTTATTCTGTGGTCACAGTAATTAAGGTAATATAATGAATTCATAATTTATCATCGCAAGAGCTCTAATCCTGGGCAATGATCTTGAATATTCCAGCCCTCCACTAAAACGAAAGGACTGCACGGAGTCTCGTTACATAGGATCCCTATAAAGGCATTTGTTTTCCGTGGCTCTGTCACAGCTCCCAGTGGTCATGTCACGCGAGATGGACATGCACAGCCTGCTTTGTGCGTCCACATTGTTAGCGTTTGAGCTTTCGTCTTCTTCAGCTATAGCGGGGGTCTCAAACTCGCATCAGCTAATGGTTAGTCCCACAGAGGCCAGGGCAGGGGGGTAGGAGGGGGTGGGGGTGGGGTTGTACCAAATGTGACCTGATTTTGCCGTTTGAAATACATTTCCCATATCTCATATATCGGTCATTTCTGAAGGGTATTTGCTGGCGATATTCCAACAAGATATCTATGCATGCCTATCTCCAAAATGACTAAAATCTGGACGCCGATTCTGAAATATACACTTTTCCTTAACGGTTATGTATGAAAGCATGGCGGACGCATGGTGTGTCTCACAAGAAAATACTTTAGACCTGTCATGCCTATGTAGCTTAGGAAGTACTTATAAAGAAAAAAAGACACAGTTTCGCCACTAGGGCGACGCAATGAATGCGATAGCAAGAAATTCGTCGCGAGAACCACAAGCAGCTCGATACTTGCAGCGCACCGCCGCAGCACAAAGTAGGCTCGAAAGGGACGCATACGTATACACAGGACAAGCGTTAAAGGGGTACTGACACAAAATTTCGCGGCCGAGATAGCCTGCTGGATCGATTCCCGTGTACATGCGTGTACCATCTGCAAAATATCGACAGCGAATAAAGCTTGGAAGGTATTTTATATGAATTTTGAAGTTCGCGTGCGCGATCCAGCATTATAGGCCACACCTGGCGGCATTGACACCCTCGGAGATGACCCGAGGTGACCCCCCTACTAACAAGTTATGATGACGTCGTAGCCGCCATTTCTGTTTTGACGCGCTCGCCGCTGCGCTGTTGGTGACTGCTCGGCGGCTGCTCGCGAGTGTGTGTATGTGGCCGCGGCCGAGGAGGCGCTGCCGCGGCGCACGCGTTCAAAGTTTTGTGTTCGGCGACACTACAGCTTTCCCGTTTCCTGCTCCCAAGGACTTCTTGATTTTCCCTGCGCTGCCTGGGCTGCAGTGACAGCCCACAATGCCGAAATCCTTCTGCGCTGTTTCCTTCTGCACATCGAAGTCGGGATCAGGCGTATCGCTGCAATACGTTTCCCCGCGACGAACCTCGGCGGCAGAAGTGGATCGAGTTCCTGTGCGCTTGTGGACGTCAGGAGTATCAGGACTGGACCCCCGTGCAGAACAGTCGCGTTGGCAGGCTCCATTTCGAGGCGCATTGCTTTACCACAAAGGCACTGGACTTGGCGTACATGGGTCTTCCGACTCGACCCTGTGCATCGCTCACGTCTGGTGCTGTGCTGTTACCTAGCTTTTTTCGGCACCAACAACTTGAAGGGCATCACAATGTTATCCAGTGATTCAATCGGATATAAAAAGCGAACGTACTTTGGCTAAATGAATTGCCCCGCGGAACATTTGTGCACGAATGTGTCGGGTCTTACCATTGTACATTGCCGACGCGAGGTTCATCGTGGTCGTCGTCGCCGGTATCACTGCCGCTTCCCGACCACTCCTCGCCAGCGGGTCAAACCTGAAGTGATTCGCAACGTCGAAAATTCCTTCCATCCCCGCCGCAAGAAAATCGTCGCCATAAGACGACGATGAGCCCGACGACGACAGCGAGGACAATAACGGCGACGACAGCACGCAGCATGTGTGACAAGCGAATGCAAGCAGACGATGCAGACCGTGCGGAAGTGCGTCACTGTTCTGTGTGCTCACATGACCGAGCGTTTCACTCGCTAGGTGGTGATAGTTGCACCCGGTGGCTTGTCGTTTTTGGAGCTCTGTCAAACCGAAACTGAGGCTGTGTCGGTAATGAGGAGCTTCTAATTAATTATCTGTCACGCGCTGCAGCAAACGATGTGCCGTGTTATGACTAACAGGCCCCCAGCAACACATTGAAGCAAAAAAACGCGGAGCGAAAATTTTTGTGTCAGGACTCCTTTAACTAAGAACTGTCACAGTTGTTACGTGTTTGTTTTTAAGGCGAAAGCCTTTATTGTTTCATGCTCACGTTCATCCGGTGTCCGTCCGTCCGATGGTGGTGTGCGTCCTGACCACCCTTACTGCGCATGCGCAAACCCTCCCCACGCACCTCCTCTCCTACGCTCCCCCCTCTCTCTCCTGTAGGTATCCCTCCCGCCCGCAGCTTTTACACACCCATTGCGCATGCGCGTCCCCTCCCCCTCTCTCTCCTACGCTTCCCCCCTCTCTCCTCTAGGCCTTCCTCCCCGCGGCGTCCACACTCTCACTGCACATGCGCGTTCCTTCCCACATCTCTCTCCTCTAGGCATCCTTCCTTGCGGCAACCACACCTCCACTGCGCATGCGCGTCCCCTCCCCCCTCTCTCCTTTCCTACGCTCCCCCCTCTCTCGCCTCGCAAAGCCGACGCAGGCAGCGTCTGCTAGCGAGTTTCTTGATCGAAAAAACCAACTGCTCGCGCTGCACAACCGTTCAACGCCGACGCAGCTAGGCAGCGTCTGCTAGCGAGTTTCTTGATTGAAAAAACTGACTTCTCACGTAGCACAACCGTTCACTGGCCACCCCGTATATATAAGCACTGGATCTTGACCTGGAAGGTAGTGCCGGTGGAAGATTTCTCCTGTGCGTTGTCGAACGATCAAAATTCGCAGCGTGGGCGTTAACTAAAAGCGGACTGCGGGTCTCTGTGTTCAGTCCGAGTCTTCTGTCTCTCATTGCCCATTAGCAGCGATTGGCATGTTCCAGTAGGAAACACCGGTCCATCACTGCGTGATTGCGCCTCCCTATACCTCGCGACAACTTTCTGTGGCAGCACAGCCAAAGCTACGAAGCCGAATCACGCACTTTTTTACTACGCGTGTGCATGTAGCCCGCGAACGCTAACTTTTACATACTACGTAACATAAAAGGAAACATAAACACAAAAGATGTAGTTATTAGGCTCAAGATCGTTCGCATTGTTGTCAAGAAAGCTTATTCCGTACGGAAGTTGTGTTTTGTGCTGTTTCAAGTTTTCTGGTTTTCTGGTGTCATTTCACCTTTTTCCTGCCCCAGTAAACAACGATGGCGTCGTTCGGTTGCAGCGAGTTCACATCGTGGCTTGTGAGCAAGGATGAGTGCGCGTTCGCTAGGTGATCTGTATTCATCGAGCAGAAGGAAAGGAAGACAGCTGCGCGTCGTCAAATATTTTGTCCCCACATATGCTCTCACGGAGAAAGAAGTTGTGTGCGAGTGATACCGTCAGCGCAAGTGGGTCTCTCATCGCGATAGCCACCTTGAAAATGACACCGTCGACCTGTTCGTCTTCAGCAAGACCAAGCTGCTTGAAAGCGAAATTGCGATTGGAAACGGTACGTAAAATCAATGACCGTTTTCATAAATTGCGTTCTATGTGGTCGGTATTTCGGTTGCCTGATATTGCTGATACAATAACGCGAGAGATCGCGTACACTGTACCAGTCGGCGTCTACCGCGGGAGTGGCTCTTGGCGCTTTGCGATGACAGCGATTTTGGAGGATCAAATCACCAGTGAAAAGCTTCGCCTGGGCAACAGGCGCATTTATGTCTATTAGGCAGCTAACTGCCGAAACAGCGTTCTTGACCGAGTAAGGAGTGCGTTTCACCCGCTTGGATTTACCACGGCTGTGGATTTACACACGTGAGACGGCCGCCTCTGACCAGTCGTGGCCAAGATATCTGCGACTCATCGATGATTTCGCGTCCACAAACAAATTAACGTGAGCATCTCCAGAAAGTTGTTGCGTCTCCAAAAGAAGGAAAACGACGATACCGACCCAGTATTCACCGAAATTTAGGACATGGCTTCTTGCCATTGCGTTGAATTTCCTATCACACAGTTCCTGCTCGGCCGTGCGCCTACCACCCAACTTTTTTTTCAAAAATAAATCTGACCGCTTCACTAAACCTGCTTCCGGTGTTCCTTGGCAATAATGAATACTTTTTGCTTTGAAAAAAAAATACAAGCAACCAAATGCAAGCATTACTGAATATACTCACTTTACACGCGGGCTTGAACCGCTGGCAGATTAGCTATGCTCGAATTCGCAGAACACAGCAATGATTCCACGTATTTTCTTTCAGTGCTGCGTTCATGGGTATCTCATAGCTTTCGAATAAAGCTACATATAACCTATGGTTTATTACACTATTTCAAAAATAACATCATAAACCTTGGATGTTCGTGCGAAAACGTACATGTTGGATGCGCTTGCGAAACCGAAACCGATATCGCGCGTAAACGGACTACTTGGCGTAGTAATACATGTGCAGAAGCTCCGCCCACGCAGCTTTGGCTGTGCTGTCACAGAAAGTTGTAGCGAGGTATAGGTTTCTCTCCTGCGCAACGCCGCGATGAACGCCAGCGTCAACGCCGCCACCAGTGTAAGCGTTAGCGCCCGCTGCTTCGCATCTACACATGGTTCCCTTTAAGGCGAAAGGCGAAAGCCTTTAATGCGAAATTTTAAGGCGAAAGCCTTTAATGTCTCATGCTCACGTCCGTCCGGCGTCCGTCCGGTGTCCATCCGTCCTTCCGTCCGTTTGTCCATCCGTCCGCCGTCCGTCCGTCCGTCCGTCCGTCTGTCTGTCCGTCCGTCCATCCGTCTGTCCATCCGTTTGTCCTTCCGTCCGTCCGTCTGTCCGTTCGTCCGTTTGTCCTTCCGTCCGTCCGTCTGTCCATCCGTCTGTTCGTCCGTCCGTTCGTCTATCCGTCCGTCTGTCCCTCCATCCGTCCGTCTGTCCGTCCGTCTGTCTGTCCGTCCGCCGTCCGTCTGTCCGTCCGTCTGTCCATCCGAGCTCTGGAACGGAATCAGGTGGCCGCCGGGGTGCGCAAACGGACGGCGGTCGCGTCGGACTCTACAGCGCTCGCGCTTTGCTTGCGTAGCGTCGCTGTGCCCAGCCCTTGCAATCATTCTGACCGACGCCGTCTCAATGGACACATGCGTCCACGGAATACACTTTCAAATTTACAAAGGGTCCGTCAATTTAAGCGCTGGAACGCGGATGGCGTATGCGCGATGCGCAAAGCGCGAGAAAATACTAACGCATGCAAACGGAGGAAGATTAGTCTCGCGTCTCGCTGCAATTCGCGGTAAAAATTAAAAAAGAAAACACGCGCACATTCGGTTTGTGTGTTATCCCAGTGAGAGTGTAAAAGAAAAAAAAACCGGCAGATCCCACGCACTGTGGGAATCGATGTAATGCGAAGCAGCCAGCAGGGAGCAAATCATGCTGTACATAATATGCATGTCATTATTTACATGTTAGGGCCTGTCATTTGTGTTCTTCATACAGTCACGTCGCGCAATATAAATTTTGGTGTATATCAAGCTAGCGAACTGGACGCAAGCGCGTCCAGTTCGCTAGCTTGATTGTGCTTTTGATTGTACATTTACCATGAGCGCGGCATGTAAATGGCATTGTAGATGACATGCGTGCCAAGATTTTCATGTTACCACATGCCACTTATGTTCGCTTAAATGTTTTAACTTGAATCGCAGCGAGACGCGAGACCAATCTGCCTCCGTTTCGCATGCGTTCGTATGCTCGCGCTTTGCGCATCATGCAGACGCCATCCGCGTTCCAGTGTTTAAATTGACAGACGCTTTGTCACTTCCAAACTGCGTTACTCGAACGCCAGCGCCCATTGAGACGGGGTCGGTCAGAATGGAACGTGATGCGCGCGTCTCCCTCCTTGCATGATTAGAGACGGTAGACACAGCGACGCTACGCAAGCAAAGCGCGAGCGCTGTGGAGTCCAGCGCGACCGGCGCCCATTTGCGCGCCCCGGCGCCCACCTGGCACCGTGCTGGGGCACGGCTGGAGGGACGGACGACCGGTCGGACGGACGTGGGAATGAGACATTAAGGCTTTCGACTTGAAGATTTGGTGTATGTCAAGCTAGCGAAACGGCCACGAGAGAGTCATGAGCGTGGCACACATGTCATGTTTGAACATTACATGTCATGATTTTCATATTAGCACTTATTTATGCTCGTCATAAAGTCACGTCACTCATTACCAAATTTGGTGTATATCAAGCTAGCGAAACGGCCCCGAGAGTGTCATGAGCGTGGCATGCAAGTAATGTTGCATATGACATGTCATGATTTCCATATTACCACTTGTTATTTATGATCGTCGTTAGTCACGTCACTCAATACCAAATTTGGTGTATATCAAACTAGCGAAACGGCCGTGATCGGGCCATGAGCGTGCAATGCAAGTCATGTTGCACATGACATGTCATGATTTCCATATGACCACTTGGCATTTATGTTCGTCGTACTGTCACGTCACGCAGTACCAAATTTGGTGTATATCAAGCTAGCGAAACGGCCGTCAGCGCGCCATGAGCGTGGCATGTAAATCATGTTGTACATGACATGCCGGTCATGATTTTCATATTACCACCTGTCAATTATGTTGGTCATGCAGAAATGTCTCATCGTACCAATTTTTGGATATATGAAGTTAAGAAAACGGACCTCAGGAGCACTACGGCCATGGCGTGTAAATCATGATTTTCATGACAAGTTATTCATGATTTTCATGATATGACCAGTCATTTATCGTCCCCATATAGTCATCTTGTGGCATACCAATTTTGGTACAAATCCCATTAACGATACGGCCAGGAAAGCAAAAAAAAAGCCTCCACCTCCCCGAAGGGGAATCGTGAGGAAATGCGAATGCATTTCGCGCGCGCTTCACTCCATTTATATATGGTGGTTGTGGTTTGAAGAAGGAAAAGGCGCCTAATTTCTGCAGACCGGTCGGGAGCACGGCGCAGCGCCTTTTTTTTTTTGGTTTTTCTTGTTTTTTTAACTTTTTTATTTATTTTTTAAATTTTTTTTTCATATATAGCTCCGCCGAGCTCCGCCGCAGACCGCTTTTAGTTAACGCGCACGCTGCGAATTTTTATTGTTCAACAACGCACAGGAGAAATCTCCCACCGGCACCACCTTGGAGGTCAAGATTCATTGCCATATATACGGGGTGGCCAGTGAACGGTTGTGCAGCGCGAGCAGTCGGTTTTTTCAACCAAGAAACTCGCTAGCAGACGCTGCCTGTGTCGGCGTCGCCAGGCGAGAGAGGGAGAGGGGGGAGCGTAGGAGAGGAGAGAGAGGTGGGGTGCGCATGCGCAGTGGGAGGTGGGACGCTGCGGGCAGAGATGCCTAGAGAAGAGAGGGGGAGCGTAGGAGAGAAGAAGAGAGGTGGGACGCGCATGCGCAGTGGGAGTGTGGACGGCGCGGGCAGGGATGCCTAGAGGAGAGAGGGGGGAGCGTAGCAGGGGAGAGGGGAGGCGCATGCGCAGTGAGGGTGAGGTTGCCGCGGGGAGGGATGCCTAGGAGAGAGAGAGGGAGAGAGGAGGTTTTTTTATCTTTATTTTTTTAAAGGGTTTGCGCATGCGCAGTAAGTGCGGTCACGCCGTACACCACCACCACCGGATTAAGCTTCGCCATAAGATGCTTCACATCTAACACCTGCCGGCGCGCACTCCTCCTCAACCTATCCTCCTCCTCCTCCTCCGCGGACAACGCCAACGCCGGATGCTCGATATAGCTCGACTATGAAATGCATTCGCATTTAAAAGTCGTAGGCGGCTAGATAAATAGACAGATAGATAGATACGCTCACACTCGCCGAAGTTCGCTAAGAAATGCAGAGATACGTAATTCTAAAGAGCCTAGTGTCTTTTAGGCTGTGCTGAAAATGCGAAGCTGTGCATGAACTCGACGCTTTGCACGAAAAACGCTTTGCCAACGATAAAGTCCAGCCGCTGGCAGTGGCCGTTGGTTCAGCACAAGCTGATGTTTTCTGATGGCGTCCGTATATCGTGCAGCGCCGCCTCTATTTAATCAATGCCAGCCAGATGCGGCCAATTCAACGTAGAGTAGGCGCTATCTGAGGCAATGGCAAAACATAGGAGTACGCCCGGCACAAGACTATCGTCTTTCGAAGACATTTGCAGCGAAGCACGCAGATACGCGGCCAATTTTTTTCCCTTCTACATCATGAGTGGTACACAAGGAAGCCACTTTTTCGTGCGCGTCACAAGGGCAGCTACCAATGTGAAACAAACTGTAAAAGCGTTGCGTGATGGAAAACACGGTCAAGCTGTTCCGAGATCTGCGTACCGCGAACGGCAAATGGTGCATATGAATATCTCGCCATTATATCGCCGGCACAAGCATGGCGTGTGACTGTGTTGGCTAGCGCAGCAGGCTGCAGAGCGAGGGGTCGCTGGTTCGAAATCCCCGGTCAGGTGCTTCGGAATTTTTTTTCTGCTGATTCATTTTTCTTTATGCTTTTTCTATATGTGTAAATACATATACATATCCGGCACATGACGGCGACGGTGACGGCGAAGGCGAAAATCAGCCGAGAGTGTCCATACACTTGCTATCACAATAAAAAAATCGGACGAAGCCATGCGTGTGCGGGCCGCGTGTTTGAGACCCCTGCGCTATATAGTGCGAGAGATACATGATACTATTACATGACATGACACCCATTGAAATAACTGAGGAAGGCATAGCGAGTCTCATTAATAGCTTAAAGGTTTCTACTTCAGCAGGTATTGATGGAATTAATTCTAAAATATTAAAAAATACCGTTACAGTGTCTACGAAATTTTTGCGTTATATTTTTCAGCAGTCTCTAACGAATGGAATACTACCCTCTGACTGGCAAATAGCGAAAGTAATACCGATTTTTAAAAGCGGAAACAAAAGCACAGCTCAAAATTACCGTCCGATATCTCTCACGTGCATCTGTTGTAAAATGCTAGAGCATATTATTGCATCTCATATTTTCAATCATCTAGAGCACAATAAGTTTTTTTACCATAACCAACACGGGTTCAGGAAGAATCACTCCTGCGAAACACAGCTATTCGAGCTAACCACTGACTTGCATTTTAGTATGAATCATAACCTACAAACTGCCTGCATATTTCTGGACTTCGCCAAGGCCTTTGACCGTGTAGCTCATTGCCGCTTGATTTCTAAATTGTCAACAATTCGTTTAGACCCATTAACTTTACCATAGATACGTAACTTTCTTTCGAACCGCCAACAATTCATATTTGTTAACAATCTGTCCTCTAAGCTTTCACCAGTCACCTCAGGCGTACCGCAGGGCAGCGTGCTGGGTCCATTATTATTTCTAATTTTTATAAATGATTTACCCAATAATATTTCTTCCAGCATGCGAATTTTTGCAGATGATTGCATTCTATACCGCCCCATTAGAATCTGCTACTGACCACTTGGCACTCCAGTGTGATCTCAATCTTATTAATGAGTGGTGCAACACATGGCTAATGACCCTTAACACAGCAAAATGTAAAGTAATCACATTCAGCCGTAAACATAATAATTCTAACTATATATACCGCATTCAAGACGACTTACTATCATACGTGTCCCATTACAAATACATTGGTGTTAACCTTTCTTCTGATCTGTCATGGTCCTTTCACATTTCATCGGTATGCGCTAATGCTTCAAAATCATTGGGTTACATACGGCGTAATCTCAGAAATTCACCCGCTAATATTCGTAAACTAGCTTATCTCTCCTTTGTTCGCCCACAACTTGAGTTCGCATCATCCATTTGGTCTCCATATTACAATAACATGACCACCGCACTAGAATCTATCCAAAATAGGGCAGCATGATTCATCTCGCGAAACTATAGTTATCATTGCAGTGTCACGCGGATTAAAACCGATCTTTGCCTACCATCATTAACTACGCGCCGTGCCATAGCCCTACTAACATTATTCCACAAGTATGTTCACTCTGACAGGTCATGTTCATTTCATCTTGATGTCCCATCCCGAACATCCAAAGATTGCACAATAATTTGAGTTTTTCACGCATATATGGTCGCACATTAACATTCAATTCATCAGCACTTCCACGCGCCATTACATTATGGAATAACCTGCCCGACAACATAGCTTCATTGTCCAACCCCGACACATTCCATCACCAACTAATTGCACATTTTCACTGAGGTCGTCCACCAAAAGGCAAAATCTGTGTATATTGTGTTAATATTATGTATTAATCATGTATTTATTTAGTTTGTATTTGCATTATGTTCTTATTATGTATGAAGTCTCCAAATTTTTCTGTGTGATGTATATCGTTTCTGTCTGGTGTTTGATACCTTTTGTTATTTTCGTACTGATTGATGTTTTTTTTAGAGCCCCCCTAACACAATGCCCAACAGGCCTGTAAGGAATTTCAAAGAAATAAATAAATAAATACTGCCGCAACAACGTTGGAATGTGCAGGAATAGGATAGGTCCAATAAACAAGGCCTGGGGCAAAGTATATTTGTTTACGAAATGCCTGGCTTGAAAGAAGGCAATTACGAATTCCGTGCGATGTGATTGATGTCCCTTGACCTCGAACCATACGAATAAGAGTCGAAAAGCTTTTTCGTGCCTTTATTACCAAACTGGAACAAACCATGAAAATAGATCGAGATCTCTTCGTCCTCCTCCTGTGAGTCGTAGAGTCCAATGACCGCCTTCTATACCAGCACAACATCGTTAGGAAGGCGTACACCATTATCATATGAAAAAAAAAGAGAGCGCGGTGCAAAACATGCATAACACACACTGCTGAAAACTGCAAAGAGAAACCCTCAAAGAGGAGTTTCATAGATGACATTGAAGACCGGCACGACGTTCGGGAGCGAGAGAAATGAAGGGATGAGCTGGACAGCTATGTTCTTTGTGCAGAAGTCCGGAGACATCCTAAATTTTCTCCAGTGGCGGAAGTTAAAAAGAAAGACAGGTGACGCCTTCACAATTGTCAAGGCAGATGTACTCCCCTGCTAGCGTACTGAGCAGTGCGACAAACTTTAGCGCGGCACGATATGTGATGCAACAGCGCATAATTTGATTTTTTTGCACAATGACATGTGAAGAAACAAGCTGTAAAATATGCCACAAACAACTGCTAGAGAGTATATACTAGCAGCGGTGGGATAAATGAAAAGAATGCTATGACAAATATCTTTTTCTTCCTTTCGGTTGCTTATACGTATTTCTAAAAGTAAACGTGATGCGCAAAGTTCACTATAATTTTTGTCTAGGTTAGTGTAATTACAAGAACATAATGAATTTTTTTTCTTTCTCTATTTTTAATGCTGTGGCAAGGGGCTACTATGCTGAAGACAGGCGCTACATATCATGAAGGGTGCACGATTGGCTTTGTCGTTAGAGGAAGCTTTAAACTTTAATACATCGCAATGTAAACAAAGGGAAGAGAGCGTTCTGTTCCTCGTGTCCTCTGTTTTTATTGCGCTCTGTATTGAAACTGAACTCATGCTGCAAATCACTTTCCTTGCTACGATATCTGCTGCGAAACGCTCTTGATGATCCCCATGGTTGACGTTTCGGCACCCAGAACGGGAGTCTTGTGCAAAACGATTGTGAACAAGGCTCCCATTATGGGTCCCGCAACCTCAACGCATTTTTACTCTCTTGTGGTCAGTGTCCTCCTCTATTTATTCAATGATTCTTCCCGACCAGACGGGCGTCCAAGCCTTGATTGCATCCCAATAGTGTTTGCAGAAAAAGTAGGTACAGTGTACCACTGCCAATAAAACATTCATTGCATCCACTATATCAGCTCAGCTGTTTCCACCGTGAGCCATTTTAGATGCGAAGCATCTTATGCTCGGGGCTTTGTCCGTCCCTCCCGCGTCCCCCCTTCCCGCGTCGAGCGTCCGGCCACTTTCATGAAGTAGGGAAGCACCCATTATGCGAACCAGAACACTGTAGTAATATGAAGGCCGTTAACCACTACTACAGTCATCAGTCATGGCCGAGAGCACAGAGAGGCTGCTTAGCAGTGGCTAGGCAGGTGGTGTCTGTCGGCCAGGTTGACCGCATTCCTTGATCTTGCTTGCATGTGTTTGGAGGGGGGCTTAGTCCGTCCCTCTTTCCCGCGCCCCACACCACCACAGCGCATGCGCGTCCCCTTCTCTCTCTCCTACGCTCACCCCCTTTCTTTCCTCTAGGAATCCTCTACTCTATGGAGCGTCCCGCAGCGCATGCGCGTCCCCTCCCCTATCCTCTCCTATGCTCACCCCCCTTTCTCTACTCTAGGAATCCTGTACTCGACGGAGCGGCGTCCGCGTCCCACATCCTCACAGCGCATGCGCGTCCTCTCCCCCCTCTCTCCTCTGGGCATCCTCTACTTTACGGAGCGGCTCCCGCGTCACACACCCCCCACAGCGCATGTACGTCCCCTCCCCTTCTTTCTCCTCTCCTACGGTCCCCCCCATCGTCTCCTCTAGGAATCCTCTACGGAGCGGCGCGCACGACAGGTGGTGTGACAGCTGCATACTCCGCTGCGGCGCCACGGTAGTTCCGCGGTATGAAGATGACGGAGCGCGCGCCTCATTCTCCCTCCTGTGCAGCACCGCGATGAGGGCCCTGACCGCTGCCGTGAAATGAGAGCGGCGACGTTCCTCCCGCTCAAGCTAATAATCAGCCCGCTCCTTCGCATCCACACATGGTTCCCTCTAGCGGGAGATGGGGAATTTTTTTTACAAGAAATTACCATAGGTTACAGTACAATTGTTAGCGAAGCATGCGCCGCCAAAGCGTAGACATATGCCACTTAAAACACCTTGTCGATTTCGTGTTCGGGCGACACCACCTAGATTATTGGCTCGGGCCTCGGTCGGGCCCGATCTGCTGTCGGGCCGGGCCAGGCCGGGTAGGCGAATTTTTTCCTCGGGTAAAGGCCGGGCCCGGGTTTCGCTTTGAATCACCGGGCCGGGCTCGGGCGGGTAAGTGGAAACAACATCCGGGCCCGGGCCGAAAATCACGGCCCGTGCTGTGCTCTAGCTGCCCTTTCGTCGAGCGGCCACTCCACCATGGCATTAGCGAGCACTCTCGACGTTAACCAGGGTTTACCTTCAGCACAACCGGAAGGTCTTTTGGAAATACTCGATTCATTTCGAGACTGCTTCGCTACAACCTCGAAGGGGAACCAGACGCCGCTAGCCAAGTATCGTATCATCACCGAGCCTACGGAGAGACCCGTTCGACAACATGCCTACAGGGTGTCGCAAAATGAACAAGACGCTATACATCAGCAAGTCAAGCAGATGCTCAAGGACGATGTAATCCAGCCATCGACCAGTCCCTGGGCTACCCCCGTTGTGTTAGTTAAGAAAAAAGATGGTACCTTGCGCTTTTGCGTCGATAATCGAAAGTTGAACAAGATCCCGAAGAAAGACGTTTATCCTCTACCTCGAATAGATGACTCGCTCGATCGTATACGGAACGCTCGATACTTTTCTTCCGTGGATCTACGCAGTGGTTACTGGCAAATTTCAGTTGAGCGTGACCGCGAAAAGACCGCTTTTATTACTCCTGACGGTCGCTACGAGTTCAAAGTACTTCATTTCGGCTTATGCTCAGCGCCAGCTACATTTCAAAGAATGATGGACATGGTTCTTTCTGGGCTCAAATGGCAAGCATGTTTGTCTACCTAGACGACGTGATGGTCTTCTCGGACAAGTTTGAACAGCACATCCAGTGCCTACAGACAGTTCTTCTGGCAATTCGAACAGCTGGACTTTCTCTTAAACCTGAGAAGTGTCATTTTGCCTCTGAGGAACTCAAGTTCCTTGGTCACGTTGTGAGCCACGCCGTATCCAGCTACGAAGCCTTCAGGTATGCTACCTGCAACGAGCAGAGTAAAGTCATCGTATATATCAGGTGCGAGCTTACCTATATCGAGCACTCTGTAACACCTGATAATAACAACCAGTACGTCTGCTTGACAGTAAAACGCAGGAACCTCAGTTTCACGCTAGTAGGTACGTATATATCACCTTCAAGCCGTTTTGACTCTGCAAGACTAAGTGCACTTTTGGCAGGTACACCTGGACCATGGATCATCACCGGTGATTTCAACGCTCACCACCCACTATGGGGACGTCGGAAGATAGATCGTCGTGGAAGGCAAGTCTTCTCCTTTGTCAGATCAGCAGCTGCTCTGTGCAAACGACGGCAGTCCAACGTTTTTATGGGGATCGACATACAGCAGCTGCCTCGACTTAACGTTTGTGTCACAAAGCCTAGGTGATAAGGTGCAGTGGTTTGCAGATTATGAAACTCACGGAAGTGACCACATACCCACCTATTTAAAAATCAAAGGCCTGAGCAAATCAATGAACAACAACGCTTCGACTCGCATCGATTGGTCAAAGTTCAGGTCAATGACAGAAGAGCGGTGTCAGGAAAATGAAGCGCCTCCTCTTGACACCCTCGAGGGTATGATCAGAGATGCAGCTCAAGAAGCTACTTCTAATTTTGAACCAACGCCAAAATTTTGCGAGTATGAAGCGGAGTTGGAGCGGCTCAGAGCGATCCGTCGCCGTGCCGAACGATGATATAGGCGATGATATAGGCAAGACGTCTGCAGAAGAAGATTCAGCGGCGAATCAACTCACTTCAGTCTTTTCGGTGGAAATCTTCGTGCGAGTCGCTTGATCCTCACAAGCCTTTAACGCAAATACGGAGGATTGTTCGCGGCTTACGAACATCGTCGCATCAACATCGCCCCTTCAAGTGTCTCGCCGTCCACCAAGGCCGCCCCGAAATTGAAGTAGCAGAAGATTTTTCCGTGACAGTTGCCGGTCAAGGGTCCACGTCCACCACGCGTCACATAGGAAACGCACCAATCTCAAGAGATTCGAGAATGGACAACCTCTTCTCCCAAGGGGAGCTCCAGGCAGCCTTGACAGCATGCAAGCGATCTTCATCACCTGGCCCTGATGGGATCACGTACATGGCTCTTTGCAACCTCGGTCAAGCTGCTCGGCGGGCCCTTCTATTCGTGTATAACGACTCGTGGAGCAGCGGATTGGTCCCTCCTTCATGGAAATCCAGCCGCCTTGTCCCGGTCCTCAAGCCAGGTAAATCTCCTCTGGTATTGACCTCCTATCACCCTATCACACTTGCCAGTTGTTTCGGGAAAGTGATGGAGAGGATGATATTGACACGCCTAGAGTGGTACATGGAGCACTATGAAATATACCCTGTAGCTATGACCGCTTTCGGCGTGGGCGGTCGTCTATAGATAACGTCATTGACCTGGTTTCGTCTGTGCAACATCAAAAAAGCCTGAAACGACTATCTGCGGCGTTGCTTTTGGACGTGAAAGGCGCATACGACAACGTATCACATGAATCCATTCTGGATGTCTTAGAATATGTAGGATTGGGTGGTCGTGTATACCAATGGATTGACAGCTATTTGAGGGGCAGGACCTTCTTTGTACAGACTGAGGATGCCACAACAACGCATCATTGTATCAGTCGTGGTGTGCCTCAAGGTGGAGCTCCTAGCCCCACACTTTTAGATGTGAAGCATCTTATGGCGAAGCTTAATCCGGTGGTGGTGGTGGTGGTGGTGGTGGTGTGCCGCGTGCCCACCCTTACTGCGCATGCGCAAACAGTTAAAAATAAACATAAAAAACCTCCTCTCCCCCTCTCTCTCCTCTAGGCATCCCTCCCCGCGGCAACCACACCACACTGCGCATGCGCCTCCCTTCCTCTCTCCCCCTCTTACACTCCCCCCTCTCTCCATCCCTGCCCGCGGCGTCTAACTCCCCCCTGCGCATGCGCGTCCCCCCTTTCTCTCCTCTCCTACGCTCCCCCCCTCTCTCCTCTACGCATCCCTGCCCACAGCGTTCACACTCCCACTGCGCATGCGTGTAATCCCCTCTCTCTCCTCTCCTACGCTCCTCCCTCTCTCGCCTCGCGACGCCGACGCAAGCAGCGTCTGCTAGCGAGTTTCTTGGTTGAAAAAACCGACTGCTCGCGCTGCACAACCGTTCAATAGCCATCCCGTATATATAGCAATGGATCTTGACCTCCAAGGTGGTGCCGGTGGGAGATTTCTCCTGTGCGTTGTTGAACAATAAAAATTCGCAGCGTGCGCGTTAACTAAAAGCGGAGTGCGGGTCTCTGTGTCCAGTCGGAGTCTTCTGTCTCTCATTGCCCATTAGCAGCGATGGCATGTTCTAGTAGGAAAAACTGCTCCATCACTGCCTGCTTTGCGCCTCCCCAGATTTCTCTCCTGCGCAACGCTGCGATGAGCGCCAGCGTCAACGCCGCCGCCAGTGTAAGCGTTAGCGCCCGCAGCTTCACATGTACACATGGTTCCCTTTAGCGGGAGATGGTGTAATTTTTAACCTAGCGCTCCTCGGCCTGGTTGACGCACTCCCACGATCAGTCCACGATCAATATATGCAGATTACATCTGCATCTGGGCGTCAGGGGTGACACGCGTCCATGCGCGTTCCAGGCTTCAGAGAGCGGCTGCACTGACGACAAAGTACCTTAAAGGACGGGGGGCTGGAGCTGTCATCAGAGAAGTGCTCACTTGTTGCCTTCACGCATAAGGCGATGAGCCCGTATGTCATTAAAATCAACGGACACACGATTAACTACGAGAAGACCCATAGCTTTCTGGGAGTCATAATCGATCGCGACCTGTCCTGGAGCCCTCAATCGCCTACATGAAAACGAAACTCACTATGATCACCCACGTACTAGAGTTTCTTGCTAGAAAATCGTGGGGTGCATCTGTACGAGCGATGCTGCAACTTTACACTGTTCTGTTCCTCGGTTTTATGTGCTACAGCTTACCTATGCTTTGCGGGACCCGAAGGACAAACATACGTGTCCTCCAGTCGCTTCAAGCTCAAGCACTGCGAATATGCCTTGGCCTTCCGAGATGCGCATCTACAGCAGCGACAGTCGTCATCGCGCGTGATTGTCCAATCACAACATAAATCCGCGTCGACGCTTTGAGAATGCACAATAGGCATTTCGCTCGGATTCTATCGCATCACCTCGCCTCACTTCACACTTCTAGACCCCACTCAGCGTTCAGCGGTACTGTAGCTTTGCATCGCGCACTGCTTCCATCGCACTTCACGCATGCAGCACGGCTGCCGTTACCATTGTGGTGCCTACATCCTCTCAAAGCCCTTCTAACCATTCCTGGTATCCAAAAGAAGAAGTAGTCATCGCATCTAGCCCTGAAACAGGCACACTACTGTTCCTGCAAGAGAAGCACAGCGGGCGCCTTCACATTTACACGGATGGCTCTGTTTCTTCAGCAAGCTCAGGAGGGGCGGTAGTTATTCCCGTCAAGTCTGTCACACTTAAATTGAAGACATCGCATTTGACGTCATCGACGGCTGCAGAACTCGCCGCCATCCGTGCAGCACTAGAGTTTATCGTAGAAGAACCTTCGCAAGCATGGTCTATCTTTTCGGACTCCAAGGCAGCTCTTCAATGCCTTGGAGTCCGAAAATGCTTTGGAGTCCAATGCCAAAGGGTAGCCTAGCCGGTCCAAGAACTGGCTAACCTCCCTGTCCTTCCGCTTGTTTCCCTTCCTTCTTTCTTTCTTTCCTTCCTTCCTTCCTTCCTTCCTTCCTTCCTTCCTTCCTTCCTTCCTTCCTTCCTTCCACGCCGGTATCCGCCCAGACCCTGACTAAACGAACGCCGTCGCCGCATTTCCCGTTCCAACAAACAAGCGCGACCTACGCCGATTTCTGGGACTGTGCGCATACTACAGACGCTTTGTCAAAGGTTTTTCCAAGATCGCTGAACCTCTCAACCAACTCACGAAAGAAGGCGTACCGTTCGTTTGGGGCACAGGGTCAGCGCCATGCCTTTGATACCCGACGAAACCATCTCCAGGCTCCGCCTGTACTCGGTCACTTTGACGCCAACGCTGCCACCGAGCTACACACGGATTCCAGCAACGTCGGACTTGGAGCTGTATTGGTTCAATGGCAACATGGCGTAGAGCGTGTGATTGCCTATGCAAGTCGAACATTATCATCTGCAGAGATAAAGTACTCGGCAACAGAAAAATAATGCTTAGCCGTTGTTTGGGCCATAACAAAGTTTCGACCCTACTTGTACGGCCGCCCATTCACAGTAGTCAGCGACCACCATTCTCTATGCTGGCTCGCCAATCTAAAAGATCCTTCAGGTCGTCTGGGACGGTGGAGCCTTCGGCTGCAAGAATTTGACGTTACTATCATTCACAAGTCAGGACGCAAACACACCGACGCTGACTGTCTCTCACGTGCGCCTGTCGGAAGTGCCAACGCTGACCTTGAAGAGGACGACACTTTCCTTTCCTCTGTATCGGCAACCCACTTGGCTCAACAACAGCGCGACGACTTGGAGCTAAGCCCGCTCATTGACTATAT
Source organism: Rhipicephalus appendiculatus (assembly GCA_030522465.1). NCBI lineage: Eukaryota > Metazoa > Arthropoda > Arachnida > Ixodida > Ixodidae > Rhipicephalus > Rhipicephalus appendiculatus. The sequence goes on along the minus strand of JALIZH010020508.1, from coordinate 223,852 downwards.
AGAAGGGCGCGACACCAGTCTTCCTCGAAATTTGGTCCGCTCGCTGGCCTCTTTTTGCATCCGGGATGGAGTCCTCTATAAGAAAGACTTTGACCGTACGCAAGTTACTTACCTGCTAATCGGGCCGACCTCGCTTCGTGACGACATTTTACATGCCTGCCACGATGAACCATCGTCTGGACACCTTGGCTACACGCGTACGTGGCAACGAATTCGTCTCTCCTATTACTGGCCACGTCTTGCGAAGACAGTCAAGCACTACGTTCGCACATGTCGCGACTGCCAACGCCGTAAGACTCCGCCTGTTCGACCAGCGGGACGCCTACAACCTATAGCCACACCGAAAGCACCATTTCATCATATTAGAATGGACTTGCTCGGATCTTTCCCCGCGTCTTCGTCTGGAAATCGGTGGATTGTGGTCGCAACCGATTATTTAACACGATACTGTGAAACAAAGGCCCTGGCCAAAGCTACCGCAGCCGAAATCACCCTGTTTTTTGTCAACAGTGTCGTCCTCCGTCATGGAGCGCCAGCTGTCATAAATACTGGTCGTGGAACAGCTTTCACCGCAGAGATGCTACAGGAAGTATTGAGACTAAGTGGAACAGAACATCGAAAAACCATGGATTATCACACCCCCGAACAAACGGGATCACCGAACGGCTGAACAAGACCATTGCGGACATGCTGTCAGTGTATGTGGCCATTGACCACAAGAACTGGGACGATATCCTCCCCTACGTAACTTTTGCTTACAATACTACAGTCCAAGAAAGTACAGGTTTCACCCCATTCCGCTTAGTGCAAGGTCGAGAGGTCATTACAATGCTCGACGCAATGCTCCTCCCCGACAACCTGGGAATGTTTAGCACAGACGCTGCCTTGTTTGCTCAACGCGCCGAGGAGGCCCGTCAACTCGTCCGACGCCGTATTCCGAGTCGCCAAACTGCCGACGCACGCCGCTAGAATCTTCGACACCGAGAAGCTACCTTCAAACCAGGCGATGAAGTCTGGGTGTGGACCCCCATCCGACAGCGTGGCCGGTCAGAAAAGTTACTGCGGCGCTAGTTCAGCCCGTACAAGGTTCTACGCCGACTCAGCGACGTAACCTACGAGGTTTTCCCAGAAGGCACCCCAAGACGTTCCCGCCAGCTTCCACAAAGTGATGTGGTGCATGTTTTAAGGGTTGAGCCATATTTCTCACGTCGTCAAACGAACGTAGAGTGACTTTTGCTACAATAAATACGTAGGTCCTTTCTTTATGTTGCTTTTCTGTTCGTTTTATTGCAGTTTCTTGTGTCCTGCTTTCTTTATTTACTTCTTCTGTGTCAGCAGCTTATTCATTTTGCCTTACGACGATTCTTTCGCTTATATAGTTCCTTTTTTTTCCTGTTTTTTTTTTTGACACGCATAACCAGCATCGAGACGATAATTTTCCTGGAGAGGGAATAATGCCACATGCCATTATGTATGAACCATCCATTGTGGCACGTACTCGCCTAGGAGTTGAGGAAGAAGAGAACGTTGTTGCTGGTCTGGTTCTGGGGAGGACGTCAACTCCTGGCTTTCTGTATTATTTCGACCGCAACAATATAAACACTGCTCCGCCGCAGCTTCAGCCGCGGTGCACCAAATATGGCGGTGGGCCAGACGGTCGCGGTACTTTCCCCGTTCCAGTTACTTTATTGCGGGTGAGAGTGTAGTTACGTGTTATTTCTAATACCTCGCGGGTTTTGTTTATAAGTCAGAAAAAATGAGCTCGTAATTAGTACGTTGCAGAAAATAGCGCAGTCAGACCTCATTTCAGCATACCCACGACGTTCCTCTTAATTTTAAATCGGGCTGCGTGACAGCTGGGACGCCCTTAATACCCAACCAGCTCAAGTGTGGTTTCCATCAGAATTAATCGATTGAACTTTGCTTTCATCAGAAGGACTTTATAATAGAGGGCATTTAGTGTAAAACAATTCGAACTCCGCTTATTCTGAATACTTCTGCGAAGTACATTGCTTTTCCAGCCGCATGTTTTCTGTAATAACAATGACAATATATCGGGTTTTACGTGCCAAAACCACGATATGATTATGAGACACGCCGTAGGGGAAGGCTCCGGAAATTGCGACCATCTGGTGTTCGTAACACCGCACAGCACACGGGCCACTGCCACGTCTCCATCGAAATGTGACCGCCGCAGCCGGCATCGAACCAGCAAACTTCGGGTCAGTAGCCGAGTGCCCTAACTGCTTTTAGCACCACGGTGGGCTTTTTGTTTAATAAGTGAGAATTTGGGGTTCCATAGTCATAGCAGTTTCTTCGTACTCATCGTATTTACTACGCCAAACTGAGACTGCGAAGTTTGCAGATGGAATGCTCAGACGAGCAGGTTAAATGTGGCTGTACTTTTTAAAGGTGACGGTTATTTTTCCATAATGTTCTTAAACACTGATGTGTTGTCGCGGTAAAGGGCGGAACAGCCTATGCAATTCGTTTGTGCAGCTTTTTCCTTGAGTTGAGACAACAGTTCTGCACGCACGCAACATATCGTACAGAACGAGGCGGATGGGCAACTGCGTGAGGCGCAAAAACGTACCGCTCGCCTGTCAAGTGACTATGGTGTATCCTGGTTTTCACTTCACGGCGCCCACCAGGGCCTCAGGGAAGCGCGCGACGCCGAGGCCCACCGCGTGCCAGAGGAACAGCTGTTTTGTTGTTTTTACAGCAGAGCTGTTATGCACGAGGTTTGCAGTGTGTCGTAGAAAGAAAGTTATCAACATCATGAGCCGGCACGTGCTCTCTTCGTCCTCTTCTGCTTCGCTCCCAGAACACGTGCGCCTATTTGTGCGTCGTGTGATGCAATAACTCTGATGGGCGAGAGAACGGGCACAGAGAGAGAGAGGCAGAAAGAAATAAACATAGAGAGAAAGAGATAGAAAGAGAGAAATTATTGACGAAATAAATTCTTGGCGAGGCGAGATTCGAACCCTGCGTGGGCACGATCCGAAGGCGAGCATCGTAACCACTCGGCTATTGTGTTCTTTTCTCTTTCACGGTATTTATTCAACATAGGCATGGCACTTGGAAGGAGCTCAATACAGACAGCGAATTCATACGCTCATTCTGTTCGTATCGAGACAAAATGACGAACACATTGCACTAAAGAATTAGCATTCAACTCTAGCGCGAACACATAAAGTAAAGAAATTTTCCAATTATACACTAGAACGGCGGTAAAGATAAACACCTCACCAATGCAGTATACCGTTCTGGCTGACTTCTCATTTGCTCGTAATGAAGTGAGCTGTTGAGGAAATTATTGGCTCTGCGTTTCTCTGCAACATGCGCTCAAGCTAGCAGAGCACAGCCTTCTATAATACAGTATGCTACAACAAGGGGGGGGGGGGGGGCGGGGGAGAGAAGGGATGTGAGGGTGAGGCGGAGGGAAAGGAGCAGGGGAGAACTAGTATATATTGAGACAGAGATAGAGAAAGAAAAAAAAAAGAAAGGGAAGAAAGGAGAGAAAAATAGAAGGCGAGAAAACTACAGTGAGAGAACCATAGAGAAAGAAAAAAATATAGAAAGAAGAAAGAGGAATATAGAGACAAACAATGAAAGAAAAATATGGAAAAACAGAGAAAGAAATACACCGAAATACTTCGCTGACTACGGACAGGGGACTTTACTAAGTTGCAAATGTATATCCTGGACATTATTTTCTACTCATACTGAAGTATTAAATCAGCACTCATTAAATGCTTAGTATTGTTCCTTCCGATGCAGTTTCTTGTGCGAGAAATTCAATTGTAATGGTGCATGTGTGGAGATTTCTATTTGAATGTCTGAAGCGCAGTATTTTGACTGCGCATTTGATGACCGACGCGGAGTGACAATTTTGTTGAACTTGTAATAGACGAACACGAAAGTCGCAGTTAGACATGTCTGCAATATGGCCGGTGATCTCTAAAAAATCGTCTAGGATCGTTTATTTAGAGCCCTTTTATCTACACATAACCTGCCGTCGGCAATGTCAAATTCGTATAAGATATGTAGCTTGATGCGAGATTTAAATTGTTCATTTTAGTTCGCCTCACTATATTTTGATTACAAAAGTCAATTGTAACGTTAATGTAACTACACGTTCTAATGTTCGAAATGTAACTGTAACGAGTTCCTTTCGCAATGAGGGAACTTGTAACGGGAACTAGTTCCAAGATTGGGAAGGAACGAGGAATGAGCTTTCGTTACTGTATTAGAGGAACATGTACAACACTGGACTGTAGCGGCCCCTGGCGCTGATATTGAAAAAGAAGAGAGTACTTGTAGCGAAGAGTAACGTTACATGGCGTCCAATAAACGCCTTTATATAATTAATACGTTGTTAGCACAAGCGAATTGATACGCTTCGAATCAAGATTTAATTTTAGCGCACATCATTGGCGACGTCGGCGGCAATATTCGGCGGTGACCTTCTGAACTAAATCTATCGTTTATCATATCGCTCGAATTTTCGATATGAGGGACGTCAGCCTACTCGGCTCCCTGAATTCCCAATCGGCGCGTGAAATTTCGAGTGTTGTCTTCGGCTTCTAGGCAGCCTTCTCGAGATTGATGAGCTCCAGGATTCCATCCTGCATGGTCCTGACAGCGTCGTACTCGGTGAGGCCAAGGCGACGCTTGTTGGAGACGTCGTAGACGCCGCCTTCGCTCGCCGTGTGCTCTCCTCGGGTGCCTGTGAGAAATATGGATGTTCTGTATAGCAGCAGGTTCGAGACTGTAGCTACAAGCCACGTTTCCATAAGAGGTGCTTGAACAGCGATTTTTTTGTTTCAGTTGAGCTGACTGCAGGTATTCGAGAAATAACACAAAATATTGAATCGAAAACATCGGCCGGGCTGCAAGCCCGTAGCCAAGGGGTTGCCGCAGGGGCCCGAGCTCCCCCCGAAATTATGATGGAGGGGGCTGTTTTGTCGAAATCAAGTAATGAAAAAAAGGTGTTTTTCTGAAAGTCAAGGTCTTCAGTAAGTGTCCCCCCCGAAAAAAAGTTCCAGGCTACGGGCCTGTTCTGTTGTCAGTATAAGTAACTGTTAAGAACAAGCAGATGGTAGGTCTTTAGTGGCCAACGGTGAAAAAGAATCCCGCTTTTATTTGTGTATTTTTACGTATGCATGCAATGCTGTCGCCAACGCGACATCCGGACGACTGATAATTTCGTAATTGAGTAGTCGCTACTTTCGTAGCTCAAGCCTGACGTACAGGAGAATGAAAACAGGTAACACACATGCGGCCTATTTCTCCTACATTTAGAACGCGTCCGTGTAGCTGAACCTTACACGTTTCCACGATAAGTGCCTATCAGCTTGCTAAACTTCCTAGACTTGTAAACTGCGCGCTCTGCATGACTACAATGGCATAAAAAAATAAGGAAGCAGCGCGTTACCAGACGTGCGTGGAGCATGAGTTCATAAAAAAAATGTTTTCAAAAGTCCAGTAGAGCGTGAAATGTGCGATACGCCCACAAAAAGAGATACCACAAGCGCTTTGTTGTCTGGGCCTTTGTAAGCGCCTCGCACATTTCGCATTATTTCAACCTTTTAATACGCACCTACTGTCTCTAAATTATACGCTTCTAGGAAAATATTTTGTGGGATTCTCTCCACATGATGCGGTGACTGCGGCAAATAAAGGTTAGTGCTACGGCTGCTGTGGATGCTGGCTTCCGTATTTTTTAGTATACTCGCAGGCTTTTGACTAATTCATGTTCATAATATTTTGTGTGGTTTCACACGCGAAAACTTACGAGGCATGGCGTTGTGGGGCACTCCCTGATTAATTTTTACACTTGGGATTCACTAAGCGGCGTCTAAACAAAAGTACACGGGCTGTCTTGCATTTCGTGCTCATTCACGTAAATGCGACTGCAGTGGTCGGCAATCGAACCCGTGTCCTCGAGATTCGCAGAGCGACACCTACACCCGTTAAAATAGCACGAAGCATTGAAGCACGATTGCAACACGCGTATTTTCACTCGGCTATTTCTGGCTTCGAGATATCTGTTGAAGAAGTTTCCACACAGTCTCAGGGCATTTTATTTCGTTATACGGTGAATGGGCAACGATACTTTCAGCAAATGAAAGCCCAGAAACCTTGAGTACGGACACAGCCTTAGGAGTTACACTCGAAACTGGAAGTGCGCACACGGAAGGATTGGCGATTGTCCCACAAACGAGTTCACAGCCGCTATTACTGTCACAGATTTCACGTTTCGTTGTAGGAGCCATCTCTTAAAATTTGAAGATTGTGAGAGCGCTCTGGTGCACTTTTGCTTCGCAACATAAATTATTCCTGTTCTCACTACGTAAGAGTGATGTGCGTTTGAATTCTGCTTACTTTTTAAGAACCGTGTACGCGAGATGCATTTCACTGAGACGAGCATTAGGAAGCATGTTACTTTTGCCAATAAAAAATACCCCCCTTATGTGACTTGAGCCACGCAGTGCTTAGGTAGCAGAGAGTAGAACAAGGAAATGGCTCAATTGGCATTCCCGACAATCAGCAGTTCCCGCGAGGAGTGTTATATCACGGCTCGTTGCTTACAGTAGTAACCAATGTTGCATGCGACCGTTGGCAAAACTAGTGCAGTGTAACATAAGCAGCGACGCATTTCACTGAGACGAGCATTACGAAACATTTTTTGTTACTTTTGCAGCTAAAAAAAGATGTCCCTATTTCACTCTTGCGTCAGGCAATGCATAGGTAGCAGAGATTACAGCAAGGAAAGGCACCATTAGCGTTGCGGGCCATCAGTAGTTCTTGAAGGGTGTGCGGTATCACTATTTATATCTGATATTGACCAATGTTGCATGCGATTGTTGGGATAACTGTAAGTGGAGGGTAACACGAGGAGCGTATATGGGCATCCAAGCATTCATTCTAAAAGAACCATGGCCTGCAAACACGGACACAATAAGGAAGTCAGGACAGCACAAACGCCTACTAACAACTGAAGAAGTGCACAACGGTGGAAATGAAAGAAGGCACGAAAAGTTATCTGCGCATACCCACGCAATATGCGAACCTATCAAACTTATCAGATAAGCTTGATAAGCTTTTTTTTTAAAGTTTAACAGGTGTCTTTCTTTTCCGCCGTTGTGCGCTTCTTCAGTTGTTAGTAGGCGCTTGTGGTGTCCTGACTTCTTTCCTGTGTCCGTGTTTGCACGCCCTGTTTCTGTTAGAATGTATACGTACCAGCTAGCTCAGCTCTATTATTCTACGCCAAGCATTCTTCTTCAGCGATAACTGCAACTACAATTTGTGTTTGGAACCTCATGAATGTCAGCTTTAACTCTCTTGCATTCTATTCTCTCGTCTTGATTGTTATTCCTGTATACTTGGGGTGCACTTCCAAGAGTCAGTCACGAGATAGTGTAAGACTAGAGATGCACTTACTTCTGTACCTTTCACGAATACGGTCTCCATACTGGTTAATTTTACTTTGAGGCACGCAGGTGTTGTGTTACTACTGCAGACTCGCGCAACTTCTTAACAAATGACAATAAATATTTCCCACAACTTCTTACGCCTTGTGAAGGCATAGAGAATGTAACAACTCGTTTTTTGTTCTTGATCTATGAATCGTTCATTTGTTCGCCCTCCACATTAGTTCCAAGTCAGCACGTATGAAACAGAGAAGGCACTGGAAGCGGTGTCAACTTCAGCATGCACCAGTTCTCACTGGTTGGGAGAAATTTTACATTAAGCGATCATTGTGAAAAATTCATTATACTACGTTACTCAATGGTGCACTAAGGTGAGTACGACTGTTCTTCCATTTTAAAATTTAGCACATGTGGCGCTCGTTAATAAATAATGACGGTTAGGTATTTTAAAGACTGCAGCTCCCATGAATTTTATGCGAAGCCAATCGTAGCTATTTAAACCATTGCGATACCTACTTGAAGTTGAATTACCTCATGCGACTTCAGGTTATGTGTCTTGGACGTTCTTGAGTCCGCAGTGCAGAGCACTATACTAGTATTTGTTACAAAAGGTGGAGTAAAAAGAGTGCATGAAAGCTATGTCCATTCCTAGCATCCTGCTTGTATTCCTCCATGTGTAAACAATACTTACAGATATTTGCTTATAAAAAACAGCAATATAACACTTTCATGTAGGCAGCATACACCATGTAGGATGTATATTACCACGCGCGTCTCTTATTTTCACTTTTGCTGCATTCAGTTTTCGCTCACAAAGAGTGTCAGCAACGGTCAGCGCAAACCGCGCCCCATTGTTCGAAAGCTTCGCGATCATTGTAGATCTTTTTGTTAAGATTGCGCACAAGACGCCAACACTCGAGCTTATTCATGAGCTTGCGCGACAACCAGTGATAACGCTGGAATATTCGACGGCACATGTATATATGCCGACGCGCTTCACTGCTTGTCAGTTGATCGACGGCCGACGCTCCTTTCGCCGCTATCAGTGCCAGTGTGTATTGCTGTAATCTGACTTTCCGTTTACCGGCCACAAGTTCGGCCAAATAAAGAGTTTCATCTTAGACATACCGACTGCCTACATAACACCAGATGGCCTATTCGAGTTCAAGGTTATGCCCTTTGGTCTTTGCTCAGCAATTGCGACATTCCAACGCGTCATGGATACAGTACTGGCTGGCTTGAAGTGGCAGACTTGCCTTGTGTACTTGGACGACGTCGTTGTGTTTTCCTCAAACTTCGACGAACACCTACAGCGCCTTGAAACGGTACTTCAAGCAATCAAGAGTTCCGGACTCACCCTGAAGCCAGAAAAGTGCCGCTTCGCATACGAGGAGCTCCTGTTTTTGGGTCACGTAATCAGCAAGTCTGGAGTGCGCCGAGACCCGCAGAAAACAGCTGCGATCGCCGCCTTCCCGTCACCCACCGACAAGAAGGCCGTACGCCGATTTCTTGGCTTGTGCGCCTATTACAGACGATTCGTGAAGGACTTTTCACAGATCGCCGAGCCACTTACGCAGCTCACGAAGACCGACGTCGAATTCAGGTGGGAAACGGCGCAAGTCGAATCATTTCAAGAACTTAAACGACGCCTGCAGACGCCTCCGATACCTTGCGCACTTCGACGAATACGCCGATACGGGAAATCCACACCGACGCAAGCAGCGTAGGACTCGGCGCCGTCCTTGTGCAGAAGACTAACGGATAGGAAAGGGTGATCAGTTATGCTAGCCGGTCGCTGTCCAAGGTAGAAGGCAACTATTCCACAACAGAAAAAGAGTGCCTTGCCATCATCTGGGCTACGTTCAAAGTTCCGCCCCTACATCTAAGGCCGACCCTTCAAAGTTGTAAGTGACCACCACGCCTTGTGCTGGCTAGCTAACTTGAAAGACCCTTCGATCGCCTGGCGCGATGGAGTCTGAGACTTCAAGAATTCGACATTACCGTCGTTTACAAGTCCGGACGAAAGCACTCTGACGCCGGCTGCCTGTCTCGCGCCCCCCGTCAAGCCGCCACCCCAGGAAGACCAGGACGACGACTACTTCTTGGGAACCTTAAGCGCCGATGACTTCGCCGAACGACAGCGGGCCGATCCGGAACTCAAGGACCTTGTGGAATACCTCGAGGGCAAGGCCACCGTTGTTCCATAAGTATTGTTACGTCCACGGTAAGGGTTTGGGGTTTATTAGCAGAAGGCTAGGACGGCGAGCCCGCACAGGTCCAAGCTGCTTAGAGATCTTCTTCCTTCACTCTCCTCGCTTCTTCTTCCTCCTCCTGGTCCGGCACATACGCCGCGTAATATTTCCCCCCTCGCAGACGAAGCGCGCCGCGCGTTTCATGCAGCGTCTCGCCTACTAAAAGGTTTCAGGCGAGCGACATGAGTGACCTCTGTCTTGGTGGAGCGTCTCCCACTAGCTGTGAGGCGTGCGATACGATAGTCCACTGCACTTAGGCGGTCGAGTACAACGAACGGTCCGGTGTAGTGGGCGAGCAGTTTTTGGCACAAGCCACGCTTGCGCAAAGGCTTCCACACCAACACGAGGTCTCCCGGATCATCGGTGACGTGCTGGTGTCTGCTGTCGTAACGGACTTTTGATCTGTCTTGCGAGGCTATTGTGCGCAAACGGGCAAGGCGGCGAGCTTCTTCACCGCGACAGAGAGTTTCTGCTAAAGGAGTGGTGTCATGATCAGAAAAGGAAAATATCGTGTCCAATGTATAACGTGGGGGTTGAACGTAGAGGAGAAAGAAAGGGCTGTAGCCGGTGGTCTCGTGTTTGGCAGTATTAAAGGCGTACGTCACGAACGGTAGGACGTCGTCCCAATTCTTGTGATCGGACGCAACGTACATCGAAAGCATGTTCACCAGTGTCCGATTTGTTCGCTCCGTGAGACCATTCGTCTGCGGATGATAAGGCGTCGAGTGTCTGAGTTCCGAGCCACACATACGGAGCAGTTCCCCGACAACGTCTGCCGTAAACTGACGTCCACGGTCACTTATGATGACGCGAGGAGGTCCATGACGGAGTATGATGGAATGTAGGAGGAAGCACGACACTTGACCAGCAGTCGCAGATGGCAGGGCGGCCGTCTCGCAGTACCGAGTAAGATGGTCAGCACACACCACAATACATCAGTTGCCTTTAGATGAGCGGGGAAAAGGGCCCATCAGGTCAATGCCAATTTGTTCAAATCGAGAACTGGGAGGTGTCACAGGCTGTAGATGTCAGGCCGGAGCTGCTGTGAGAGATTTGTGCGTCTGGCATTGGGTACAACTGGCCACGTACAACTCAACCGACTGGCGCATGCGCGGCCAGTAAAAGCGTTCCTGTGTGCGATGAAGAGTGCGCGTCATTCCCAGATGACCCGAAGTAGCGTCATCGTGCATGGCGCGCAAAACAGATGAACGTAGCGCCTCCGGAACCACCAGCAGGAAGCAGGCACCCGTGCCGGAGATGGTTTTCTTGTACAGTAATCCATCACGAACGCAAAAGCGGCCTTCCGGAGTGGATGCTTGTGCATCAGCAAATAATGGATTCAAGCTCACATCCTTCCGCTGCTCAGTTTCGAAGGTGGCCTGATCCGGAAACGTTGGTTGCACTGACGCAATGAGATGATCGAAATTATCATCGTCGCAAATGGTCGTACAAGCGGCATCCTCGATAGGCAATCGGCGTCAGCGTGTTTCCTGCCACTCTTGTACAATACGGTGAAATCATACTCTTGCAAGCGGAGGGCCTAGCGTGCAAGACGGCCCGACGGATCCCGAAGGTTCACAAGCCAACACAAGGAATGATGGTCCGTAACTACTTAGAAAGGACGACCGTACAGGTATGAGCGGAAACGCTGCACAGCGAATACGAGTGCGAGACATTCTTGCTCGGTCACAGTATAATTGCGTTCCGGCTTACTTAAAGTGCGACTCGCATATGAGATCACGTGTTCCTTTTGATTACAGCGCTGTACCAGGACTGCACCTATGCCGATGCCGCTTGCGTCAGTATGTACTTCAGTCGCCTCAGAAGGATCGAAGTGTCGCAGGATAGGCTGTGACGTCAGTAAGAACTTCAGTTGTTTGAACGAAGTCTCACAATCAGGAGTCCATTCAAAACTAGCACCTTGGCGGAGAAGACAAGTCAGGGGAAAGGCAACGTCAGCAAATGCCGGAATAAATCGGCGAAAATAAGAGCAGAGGCCCAAAAAGCTCCGAAGCTCCTTCGTTGAGCGAGGTGGTTTAAAATCTCTAACAGCGGCTGTCTTATTTGGGTCGGGCCTGATACCATCTTTGTTGACGAGGTGCCCCAGCACCAATGTTTGTCGTTCGCCGAAACGACACTTCGTTGCATTTAGAACCAGGCCAGCATTTCTAATACATTCCAGAACAATCTCGACTCGTTCGTTATGCTCACTGAATGTACGCCCGAAGATCACAACGTCGTCAAGATAACACCTACAGATGTTCCACTTTAGGCCACGCAGAATGCTGTCCATGAACCTTTCAAATGTAGCGGGCGCGTTACAAAGACCAAACGGCATCACGTTGAATTCATATAGTCCGTCCGGGGTGATGAAAGCAGTCTTTTCTTTGTCCATCGGATGCATAGGTATTTGCCAGTATCCGGAGCGTAAATCTATAGACGAAAAGTAGGATGCAGAATGGAGGCAGTCTAGGGCGTCATCAATTCGTGGGAGGGGATAGACATCTTTCTTTGTGACGGAGTTCAGACGGCGGTAGTCCACACAGAATCTTCAAGTACCATCTTTCTTTTTGACAAGGATCACTGGCGCGGCCCAAGGACTCGATGACTCTTGATTGACGCCCTTCTGCAGCATATCGTGCACTTGATCATTTATGATCTTGCGCTCAGACGGCGACACTCGGTACGGTTTTTGACGGATGGGCTGTGTTGCTCCTGTGTTTATCCTGTGGCGAGTACGAGACGCGGGAATCGAGGGCTCATGATCACTTTGGGAAAAATCAAAAACCGGCGCGTATTTTACCAGGACGTCTAGAAGCATACGACGCTTGTCGGCTGTAAGTGCCTTGTCAATCATAGGTAAAATTTTTGAATCGGCTGAACAAGTATGGGCTGGTGCCCCACCTGGAGCATCACTGAGGGCAGCCACGGTCGTCGGTGAGTATGCTTTGAACAAGGCAAGCTTCAGACCTCCTGGCAGAACCACTGACTCAGGCGAACAGTTTACCGTCCATAGTCCAGTACGCCCTTGAACGACCGACACTATGCAATGGGGCACCAATGTGTTCTTCTTAATACAACTGAGATGAAAAGGCTTCACCATCGCGTCAAACACGGTGCCATCATCTTCAAGGCGTGAAGAAGATGCGGGAACGCAAACTGCAGAGAATGCCGGGACAACGGTATCTTCACTGACTCGGAGCATCCCCGAGTTCTCTGTCCGAATCCTCCATTAGTTCTCCAGGGACAGCATCACATATGTATACCTCTCCATTTCTGCAATCGACAGTGGCACCACACATTCGAAGGAAATCAATGCCCAAGATTATGTCGTGTGTGCTCCTTGGAAGAACAGTAAATTCTGTCGCGAACACTCGATCACTTAATAACACATCCGTGGTACAAACACCAATGGGACACAGCGAGTTGCCACCAACGCCGCAGAATCTGGTCGCCTTTTCCCACAAAAACATCACCTTGCGTCCTAAACGGCGTTTAAAAGCAGCACTCATAATTGAAACAGTAGCACCAGTGTCCACCAAGGCCATTGTACGCACATCATTAACAAACACTTGCACTTTGTTCTTAAACATAAACACCGGTGGAGGTATCTCTTTTTGCAGCAAGTCACCAGCGACCTCACCCCCCATCGGCCGCGCTGTCTAGTTTTCCTGGTGTGGTGACGGTGAGCGGCGACCTGGCGAAGGAGACCGGCGCCGTCGCGGGGCTGGAGGTGGCGTCACACTTCGATCAGAAACGGGGGACTGGTTGCGCAAGTGTCCATGCCAGAAGCTGCCACCGGGTCGTGGGTCGGTGGACCAGTGTCCTTGAAAAGGTGGCACACCAGGCTGCTGATTCGAGGGTGGTGACCGTTCCTAGCGTGGTATTCGCGAACGATCGCAATACCTCGATATGTGACCAGTCAGACCGCAGCTGTAGCAGACGGGCACAGGGCGAAATCGTCGCTGCTCTTCGAAGTGTTCAGGCACGCTGTAACGATGAAAATTTGCGTGAGGGCGACGCTCAACGAAATCGCTCGTCCGCCGGCGGTAAGAGCGTTCGGAACGGAAACGCTGAGGGTACTGCGATCGCTGGTAAAACGCCGGACTGTACTGCTGAATAGGCCGGGATCCTGCAACCTCCGCTGCGTTGACGGACGGATGTTCGAAATCCGCAAGCTGCAGGGCAGCCGTGTCTTGTGAGGTATAGGACCGAGACGTGGCGGCAGCCGTTTCACGTGTCATTTCTCCATGTCTGAGCAACTCCTCCCGAACAATCTGACGGATGGTTGCCGAAAGGTCAACAGTTGACGCCGCTTCTAAACTGGCCACTGAGGTGACGTTTGCCAGACGACCGAACTTCGGCGCTATTCTCCGCTGCTTCAAAGTTATATACATCTTCGGCAATGCCCTTCAGCAAATGCCCCACCTTGTCTTCGGACATGCTGGAATCGGCTTGCCTACACAGCCTCAAAATCTCTTTTGTGTATACGGTGCAGGTCTCACCGGGTAGCTGGGCTCTTTGTGCGAAAGCCTGCTCAGCGCTCTTCTTTTTTGCTGCTGAGTTGCCGAAACACTTCTTGATCTCCTCAACAAAGCGTTCCCATGTCGTTAGTATTTCTTCATGGTTCTCGTACCACACGAGGGCAACATCAGTGAGGTAGAAAACCACGTGTGATAGTTGGGAGGCAGCATCCCATTTGTTGTACTGGCTTACCCGCTTGTAATGCTTCAGCCAGTCATCCACGTCTTCACTGGCCTCCCTGAGAAGGGGCGCGGTTCCTAGAGGCGCGGCCAAGGAGTGCTGGTCGCGGGTTCCTGAGTGTCTCCGTCGTTGGACATGATGGGCAAGGAAGGAGGCAGGCCGGCGAGGCGACGACTTCGGCGAAGACCGAAAGGTAGTGGTTCCGTCGCTGGTTGTCTTACCCCGCACCTCCACCACTCTGTTACGTCCACGGTAAGGGTTTGGGGTTTATTAGCAGAAGGCTAGGACGGCGAGCCCGCACAGGTCCAAGCTGCTTAGAGATCTTCTTCCTTCACTCTCCTCGCTTCTTCTTCCTCCTCCTGGTACGGCACATACGCCGCGTAATAGTATTAAGACGAGGACTGCAGTCGTTTTTCTTTCGGAACGCCGTTCTGCTAAAGAAAAACTTTTCGCCACTTCGGGCTAACCACCTCCTCGTAGTACCTTCCGCGTTACGTCCAGAAGTTCTGGACGCTCTGTATGACGACCCGACTGCTGGACACTCTAGCGAGGATACAAGAAAGGTATTACTGGCCTCGCCTCACTGCCAACATCAACCGCTACGTAAAGACTTGCCGAGATTGTCAGCGACGGAAGACACCTACGACTAGGCCAGCTGGACTTCTGCAGCCCATCGAGCCACCTCGCCGGCCGTTCCAGCAAATCGGCATTGACTTACTGAAGCCGTTCCCGACGTCGAATTCTGGAAACAAATGGATCGTCCTAGCTACTGACTACCTCACCCGCTACGCCGAGAGAAGGGCCCTGCCCAAAGGCAGCGCCGCCGAGGTAGCAAAGTTCTTCGTCGAGAACATCGTCCTGCGTCATGGAGCCCCAGAGGTCCTCATTACTGACAGAGGTACGGCCTTTACCGCGGATCTAACTCAGGCGATCATGGGATACAGCCACACAAGCCACCGCCCTACCACCGCGTACCATCCACAGACCAACGGCCTGACCGAGCGTCTAAATAAGACCATGTCCGACTGCTGGCCATGTACGTCGGCGTCGAACACAAGACAAGGGACGCTATCCTTCCGTACGTGACCTTCACGTACAACACGGCCGTACAAGAATTCAATCTCAAATTCAATTTTTATTCAGCATTTTCTTTACAAAGCTTGCGGGAAGAAAATGCAAGGATAAGAGCAAAAAGCTGCTATGTTAGCAGCTTGACGAGGCTCCTACCCCTTTTGCTTGGCATCGGAAATTCGCAGAGCACAGATATGAAAACATTCGGGCATTGATCTGCATAACTTTGAAGTTATGCAGATGCTGAGCAAAAAAAAACAGTTCATTACATCAGGGTTTCAGGTTTACATAAAAATGAATCAAGAACAAAAAGGAAAAAGAACAAGTAATGCAAAAACCAGCATGCAGCGTATTCATCAAAAATGCACACTTGCTAAACGGCTGCCAAATACCAAAAGTAATTATAAAAAATATACAATGTTAAATGCGACAAACGTAAGTTTGGGAGCGGTATAACAAAAAGAAAATGACAGGTGAAAGGTGACATGTATCACTTCCAAGAAAAAAAGGAACAACATAGGATGACAACCCATACAAACGAGCATTATTATACATATGTTATACAAACGTGTTGGTCCCTTTTACTCATAGTACTCTAACCGTGTAAGTAGAAGAACTAAACTACACGTTTTCATTCTGAATCAGAAGCTTCTTAAGTTGTTTTTTATGCATACTAAAGATAGCAATGTTTTTATTTTCAAACATATTAAAACAAGTGGGAATACAGTGTTCAAGTCTTTTTAAACCATGATTAGTTCGCGAATAAGGTACAAACCAAGAAGGCCTTTGTCTAATGTTATAATGAGATTGTGTAGCTTTCCTAAGGTTACACAGTTTTAAAAAAAACAAGCGTTCTTTGATAGCAAGCTATGCCTGTATTTCATAATGAGATTGAAGCAGTGGATTTGATCGATCGGTAAAATGTTAAATTCTCTGAATAAATCACTTGTATGTGCGTCGTGTCGTACGTTTGCAATATGACAAATTGCTTTTTTTCTGTAACAAAAATATTTTGTTTCTATTTTGTTTAGTTGTATCACCCCACACTAAACTACAATAGTTTATGTGAGATCAAAATAATGCGTTATAGAGCAAAAGTTTGATTTTCACTGGAAGAATGTGTCGAAATTTACAGAGGACACCGCACGTCCTCGCTATATTTCTAGTTACTTTATTAACGTGTTGGTCCCAGTTAAGATTTTCATTAAAAATTACTCCTAAAGGCGAAACTTCTTTGACAACTTCAATTTTTTCGGGCCCTAGATATATATCCAGAACATGACACACAGATTTCTGAACCGGTGCGAACAACATAGCTTTGGATTTTGTTGTGTTGACCATTAAAGAATTTACAGTACTCCATATGAAAATGTCCTTAAGAATGTTATTGGCTGTATCTACAAGCTTACCCAAATCATTACCATGAAAAAATATGCTAGTGTCATCTGCATAAATTACCATATCTACAGAGTTGCTGATCCTTGTTATGTCGTTAATATAAATATTAAACAGCAGAGGCCGTAATATGCTGCCCTGTGGCACACCTGACGTAATGGTTAGTAATGAGGATTGGCTATCATTTATAACTACAGATTGCTTTCTTTGTGATAAGTAGGATTTCAGAAAGTCGAGGGGCGTTCCACGAAAACCATAGTGACGTAATTTTGAATACATTATTTCATGATTAATTCTGTCAAATGCTTTAGAATAGTCAATAAAAACACCCAAAGTTAACAGTTTGTTTTCGAATGAGGTAAGTATGAGTTCTTTTTGTGTGAGCAGAGCTAGTTTCGTAGACATACCCCGTCTGAAGCCGAATTGATGTGGAGATAATATAGAAAACTTGTCACAAAAAGAAATAACACGTTGATATATAATTTTTTCTAGCCCTTTGGATATAACAGGAAGTATAGAGATGGGACGATAGTTAGAAAAAACATTCCTGTCACCAGATTTGTACAAGACACTAACTCTAGCATGCTTCATTTTTTCTGGGAAGACTCCCGTAGATAAGCAAATATTAAATATATGGTTAAGGACGGGTAACAAAAGATCAAGTGCTGCCTTAACAGGTTTAATTTGCAGGTCATCTATATCCCGGGCAGTAGTGTTCTTTAGTGACATAAAAACAGAGAATACTTCTTCAGGAGTCGTTCGTAAAAAATATGCAGTGCGCATGTTTGGGACACCTAAGAAGTCCCTGTATTCATTATTATGAATACGAGCAGTGTTAGATGAATCGGATGACACAAGCGATGTAAAGTACAGGTTAAATTTATTAGCCAGTTCTTCACCTTTTACCGTCTTATCATTTATGTTTAACTCAAGTAAGTGGTTTCGAGAGGAACCACTATTTAAAAGCTTCTTTATTTCTCGCCAAAGCGCGTCACCACGAGTGCCAACTCTCTCGAAGAGAGCTTCATAGTACGCATCTTTAGTTTTTCGCAGGTGCTTGGTTAAAAAATTTCTGTAGCGCTTAAATTCCGAAAGATCGTTAGAGTATCTTGTTTTCACGACGCAGATGACGCCATGCAAACGAAGCAGATGACGCCATACAAGTTGGTCTACGGACGGAGCCCGGCATCGACGCTCGAAGCCATGTTACCAAACGTGACCGACGAGGAGAACATCGACGTGACCACCTACCTACAGCGCGCCGAAGAAGCACGACAGCTCGCCCGCCTACGGATTAAGAACCAGCAGGCGACTGACAGCCGCCGCTACAACCTTCGACGACGCCACATGGAATACCAACCCGGTGACCGTGTATGGGTCTGGACGCCAAAACGCCGACGGGGACTTAGTGAGAAGCTTCTTCGACAATACTTCTGCCCGTACAGGGTACTTCGACGCCTCGGCGCACTCGACTACGAGGTTCTCCTTGACGGCATTACGAACTCTCAGCGGCGCCATGCGCGACCTGAAGTCATCCACGTCGTGCGCCTCAAGCCACATTACGCGCGTTAGTGAATGTGAGGACTGTACTTTTTGCTTCATTATTGTACTTTCCTGCTTGTGCTTATTGTTTATTGTACTTTCTTGCTTGTGCTTATTGTTTATTCTACTTCCTTGCTTTATTGTTGTTATTGTTGCATACATTGGCCACTCCTCCCCCCGTGTTCTGTTTTAAGCATCGGGAGGATTCATTTTCAGAGGGGGGGGCATAGCCACGCGCGTTTCTTATTTTCACTTTTGCTGTATTGAGTTTTCGCTCACAAAGACTGTCAGCAACGCTCAGCGCAAAGCGCGCCCCAATGTTCGAGAAGCTTCGCGATCATTGTAGATCGTTTTGTTAAGATTGCGCGCAAGACGCCAACACTCGAGCTTATTCTAGAGCTTGCGCGACAACCAGTGATAGCACTGGAATATTCGACGGCACATGTATAAATGCCGACGCGCTTCACAGCTTGTCAGTTGATCGACGGCCGACGCTCCGTTCGCCGCTATCAGTGCCAGTGTGTATTGCTGTAATCTGACTTTCCGCTCACCGGCCACAAGTTCGGCCAAATAAACACTTTAATCTTAGACATACCGAATGCTGCTTTGGTCAACGTCACGCCCATGTGAGAATATTAACCAACATGCGATGTTTTCAGGCACTAAATATGGCTGTTGTTAAGGCATTTATTTGCCGGTACTCAGAGATACTGCGTAATGGCGACAGCCACGGCCAGGCACGAACTCTCAGCGCGAGCGGCGTCCTTTTTGCAGATGACCCACTAGAAGGCTCTCGAGAGTGCAACCCATTTCTAGGTTCCAATGCATCGCTACAATTACCCCGGGGACGAAAAGGGAGCCGCCGGGCGACCTAACAGCTTCTCACTATGAGCGGGTCATAGTAGGCCTTCAGGCGCTCCATGTTGACAATGTCGCGCCCTCGACGGCGCATGTCCGAAAATTCTTCGATGGGTTCGATCAGGTAGTTGACCGGGGATGTGCGCTCGATGATGCGGTAGGGGACCTTCGTATTTCGGCAGTAGTTTTGAAGAGAGGCCAGCTGCGGAGGTAGGGACCGAGGGCCATACGAGCGCTCAAGGGAGGAACGTGGGCTCAGAAGTGGCGGAACCATCACGAATACTCTTCTGCCGCTCTTGTTCATTCGTCGTGAAGGTCTTGGCGAGCTCGCGACACTCTTCAGCAAGCCTGGCTGTGTCCAAAATAGGGGCACACTCAGACGGGTCCGGCGTGTACGGGAGTATCGTTTCGATGGTGTGCGACGGGTGCCGTCCGTATAGTAAGAAGAAGGGTAAAAACCAGTAGTGTTCTGAGGGGCGGTATTGTAAGCGTAGGTGACGAAGGGCAGTATAGTATCCCAATTCGTGTGGTCGGCGGCGACGTACATCGAAAGCATGTCGCCGAGGGTGCGGTTAAAGCGTTCGGTGATGCCATTTGTCTGCGGGTGGTAAGCAGTAGTTTTGCGGTGGACAGAATGGCACTCCGTGAGGATGGCTTCGACGACTTCCGACAGGAAGACACGGCCTCGATCGCTGAGAAGCTTCTGGGGTGGACCGTGACGCAGTATGAATCGGTGCAGCAGGAAGGAGGCAACATCGCGCGCAGTAGCCGCAGGGAGGGCGGCGGTTTCGGCGTATCGCGTTATATGGTCCACGGCGACGATGGCCCAGCGGTTACCAGCCGACGTCAGAGGAAGTGGTCCATACAAATCGATACCCACGCGCCCAAACGGACGGTCAGGGCAAGGTAACGGTTGTAGACCTGGCTGGGGGCATGTGTGTTGACGGTTTGCGGCGTTGGCAATCGAGGCAGGAGCGAACGAACTTCTGCACGTAGCGGTACATCCCTCGCCAGAAGTAGCGTTGTCGAATGCGGTGGTAAGTTATGGACACCCCAGAGTGCACGCATTGTGGATCAGAGTGGAATGACTCACATATTTGCGACCGCAGACTGCGGGGTATCACGAGTAGCCACTGCCGGCCGTCGGCATTGTAATTGCGTCGATGCAGCAGGCCGTCACGCATGGCGAAATGGTGAGCTTGACGACGCAAGGCGCGAGTGGATGGTGTTGCGGACGGATCAGAGAGCAAGTCGATCAGCGGAGCGATCCACTTATCCTTGCGCTGTTCGGTAGCGATGATGTGAGCATCGATGACAGAAACAGCAATGGAAGATACTGAGCAGCGGGCTTTGTCGCCAGGCAGAGGGAGAGCGCTAGAGGGCGTCGGCGTCAGCATGCTTGCGTCCGTTGCGGTACAGCACGCGGATGTCGTAGTCTTGCAGGCGAAGAGCCCAGCGGGCGAGACGCCCTGAAGGATCCTTCAATGACGACAGCCAGCATAGTGCGTGATGGTCGGTGACGACATCGAATGGGCGACCATACAAATAGGGTCGAAACTTTGTAAGGGCCCAGACGATCGCCAGGCGCTCTTTTTCCGTGACGGTGTAATTTGTCTCGGCTTTCGTGAGCGTGCGGCTTGCGTATGCCACGACATATCCGGGGAATCCGGGTTTGCGCTGCGCCAGGACAGCGGCGAGGCCTACACCGCTGGCGTCTGTGTGCACCTCCGTTGGGGCCGTAGGGTCGTAGTGGCGTAGTATGGGAGGAGGCGTCAACACATGGCGGAGCTTGGCGAATGCGTCGTCGGACTCGGATGACCACGAATTAAGGGGCCCGTTACTTCCAAGGAGCTTCGTCAGTGGTGATATGATCGTCGCAAAGTTTCGTATGAATCGTCGAAAGTATGAGCACAGGCCTACGAAACTGCGCAGTTCTTTGACGGACGCAGGTTTGGGAAATTCGGCCTCGGCCCGAAGCTTGGGCGGATCGGGAAGAATTCCGTCCTTGGACACGACGTAACCTAGGATTGTGAGTTGCCGTGCTGCAAATCGGCACTTATTCAGATTTAGTTGGAGGCCGGCGTTGCTCACACGTGTGAAAACTTTCACACGTTGGAGATGCGTGGAGAAATCCGGAGCGAAAACAACGACGTCGTCCAGGTAACACAAGCACGTGTGCCATTTCAAGTTGCGCAGAACGGTGTCCATCATGCGCTCAAAGGTCGCGGGCGCATTACACAGTCCAAACGGCATGACGTTGAACTCGTACAAGCCGTCGGGTGTAACAAAGGCTGTCTTCGGTCGAGCGTCGTCAGCCATGAGTACTTGCCAGTACCCCGAGCGCAAATCCAGAGAAGAAAAGAATTCGGCTCCCGTGGAGGCTGTCGATCGCGTCGTCGATGCGCGGTAGTGGATAAACATCCTTGCGAGTGATCTTATTGAGCCGTCGGTAGTCCACACAGAACTGTACAGAACCGTCCTTCTTCGCAACGAGAACAACAGGAGACGCCCATGGGCTGTCCTAAGGCCGAATTACGTCGCGTCGGAGCATATCGTCTACTTGCTCATTAATTACCCGACGTTCGGCAGGCGACACGCGGTATGCACGTTGCCGTAACGGTGGCTGGGCGCCAGTGTCGATGCGATGTGTAACAGCGGACGTGCGACCGAGAGAAGTTTGCCCGACATCGACAGAAGATCCAAATTCTTGCAACAGGCCCAGAAGCTGGGAACGCTGGACCGACGTAAGGTTATCAGCAATGGAGTTACCAAATACATCAGCAGATGACAGATCAGACGTGGAAACAGCACTGATGGTACGGGAACTGGGACAGTGCGTGTCATTGGGTACGTCCAGGACTGGTGCGTCGTCGACGGGTTCCACTCTGCGAGAGATTCCCCTCGAACCAACTTAACAATGTACGGAAATGGGTTGGTCACAAAAATAGCGGTGTTGCCCTGAGTTACTTGCACGGTCGCGAAAGGTACCAGCAACCCTTTCCTACTGCAACCACGGTCAGATGGCGAAAGGAGTGCAGCTGTGTCGGAGAGACCGGCGCAGTAGACCGACACAGCCGGTGACGAGCTTGGAGGCACTGTCGTATCGTCTTTGACAAGGATCTTGCTCAGTGCCGAGGGACTGTCTACTTGCGTCAAATGTGAGAACGGTGAGAGTTCAATTTCGGCAGAGGCACAATGAATGACGGCGTCGTGATGGGAGAGAAAGTCCCATCCCAGGATGACGTCATGGGAGCATGCAGTAATGATGATGAACTGGACGGCATATAGAACGTCCTGAATGACGACGCGAGCTGTGCACACTGCTGTAGGATGAATACTCTGCGAACTTACGGTACGGAGCGACATCCCAGAAAGTGGCGTCGTCACTTTGCGGAGTAAACGCCAAAGTTTTGCGTCCATAACGGATACGGCGGCTCCAGTATATACAAGGGCAGATGCGCGAACATCGTCCACAAACACGTCTATCACGTTCGATGGGCTTCTCCGAGGGCTTTCGCAGTTCGACAGCATCGCAGCCCTTCCCTCGTGGTCTGCGACGACTAGTTTTCCTGGTCGCGTGCGGGCGGACGTGGCCGCATCGGCGACAGTGAGCGACGTCGTGGAGACTGTGAACGGCGTGTAGATGGTGCGGGGCCGGACGTCGGTGACATAGGCGGCGGTTGGTCATAATAAGGGCGGCTCGATTCGCTGGGAAGGTTGGATGCGACCCGAGGCTGCTGCACGCGATTGCAATGACGTGCGACGTGACCGGCGCGACCGCAGGCAAAGCAGATGGGGCGGTTGTCGGAAGTGCGCCATCGGTTCGCGGGTCCCGGCCATGTCGCAGAACACGATGGGCGAGGCGGCTGCTGATATGACTGCATGGTGGGCGGCAGTCGCGGCACGTGGACGACGTCGGCGTATGTATGCGGCACAGTTGCGTCGAAGGCCTGGGGTCTGGCGACGGCTTCGGTGTAACTAAGCGGCCAGCCTCAGGAATCGGTGGGGGTGGCCTGGCTACAACTTGGGCGTAGCTTAGTGGCGCAGGTACTGGAGGCGGCTGGTGGTATTCAGGCATGACCTCCGCGATTTCCTGCTGAATCGCTCGGCGGAGGGGAGGCAGAAGTGTAGTTGACGGCTGTTCGACATGTTGCGGTGGACCGAAAGCTAGTAAAGAGACCTGGCGGGCAATTTCCTCAAGCACAAACGACTTGATTTCGGCGAGCAAGGTGGTGTGGTCAAAGACGGCCGACAAGCCCGCGAGGTCAGCGTCGCGTGATGGTGGTCGACGGATCATCAAGCGCTGCCGGCGCAGCTCGTCGTAACTTTGGCACAGCGTAATGACCTCTGCCACAGTGCGAGGGTTCTTGGCCAGGAGCATGGTGAAGGCATCATCGGCGATGCCTTTCAGAACATGTGTGATTCTGTCCGACTCCGACATGCTTGCGTCCACTTCCTTGCACAAGTCGAGGATGTCCTCGATGTAGCTGGTGAAGGAATTGCCGGACTGCTGTGCTCGTTCACGCAAACGCTGTTCGGCTTGCAGTTTACGTACGGCAAGACGGCCGAACACGTCGACGACGGCGGTCTTAAAAGCGGACCAAGTCGGGAAATCGGATGCGTGGTTGTTGTACCACATGCCGGCCACAGCCGCGAGGTAGAAAACCAGGTTGCTGAGTTTTCCTGCCTCGTCCCATTTATTGGGGACGCTCACGCGTTCGTACATGGCGAGCCAGTCCCCGACGTCAGTGCCATCCGCGCCGGTGAAGACAGGAGGATCGCGGATGCGGGGGACACCCGGACATGGAGTCGGCGCAGGAGGAAGCGTTTGCTGAGCGGCGTCTTGGGGCATGGTTGATGGCACGGTACGGGATCAGAGCTCCAAGGGCATAGAATGCGGACCGAAGTTGTTTTAAGGGCACAGCACTCTCCACCAAATTGTTAAGGCGTTTATTTGCCGGTACTCAGAGATACTGCGTAATGGCGACAGCCGCGGCCAGGCACGAACTCTCAGTGCGAGCGGCGTCCTTTTTGCAGTTGACCCACTAGAAGGCTCTCGAGAGTGCAACCCATTTCTAGGTTCCAATGCATCGCTACACTGTTTAAGGTAACCATCAACAAAAGAATATGAATGAAGCCTGTTTTGTGGTTGTTTTCGTTAGAGTGTCACATACACTCGATTTCTGTCTCTCTTTTTCTGGTGATGGCGAGAACTTGTCGCCTTCCGTTCGGTAGTAGGACGAATATTTGAATACTCAAATGAATAATTTTCCGGCTATAGTCTGGCTGAACTCCGTAAACTCCGTTATTTTATAGTTTACTTACTCGGGAAATGATTTTACATATATTAAGGAAAGACTTGTAAATGCCATATTAATCAAAGTTGAAGAATAAAGTGACGATATTTAAGGTGTCTACGTTACTTGCCGCGGATCTGCAGCTCGTATTTAGCCGCGATCTCCTCCAGCTTGGACATGTTGGACGATAGCTTGGGTATCTTGATGTGCACGCTTGCCCGAATGGTGGTGCCCAAGGTTGGTCGGGCAGAAGGTCAGGTAACCGAAGCGATCATCTCGCGAGAAGGGCAGCTTCTTCTCGATGGCCTTGACGGCCTTCACAAGCCGAGAGAACACCTGCGTATTCAGCGACCGGGCATGAACCAGGGCTTTTCAGCGAGAAGGGACGACCGCGTTAGCAGTAGCAGCGCAAAATCAATTCCAGTGATTGAAAGCGCATCGATATTGCCATCAAGTCGTTTGCGGTGACAGGTGAAGGGAAGCTAATGTTTATTCGAAGTTATGCCATTTTGAAATGGTGCATTACTCTTGCAGTGCCGAGATGAAACTAGAGGTTACACAACATAAAACGAAAACATAATGTTAAAGCGGCACGAATGGCACATAACATTTAACGTCAGAGTTGAAAGTGAGTGCCTGAGGGCGTATAAAACGTCAAGTTTACACAGAGTAGTACACCAGTCATCGATAAATTAAGGAAAATCTAGTGGACGATTTGCGCCACAAGTGGGATTTATGCAACAACATCTTGAGGACGTTGTAAGGCCTCAGTAAAAAAATATCACAAGCACTCAAAGTAACCATGACTGAAAATAACATTTCATTACATCACAAGACGGAATAAAATTAAACTTTTGCACTTTACTCTGATTATTACAAAAGAACTTTAACCTTGAAGACGATTCAACTTCTGTTTTTACGGGCTGTGCGCCGTTAATGCCCTTTGCTCGTCTTCGCAACTGCGCAGGCGCTTGGGTAGTATGGTCATGACGAGCTTTACGTCACCAGGCCCTTTCTGGAGGCGATTGGTTTGAATTTCGCAAACGGTATGCCGACTACTACAACGTGATTTTCTTTCAAACTAAGGATTTCCTAGGCACGAGACAAGCTCTAAGAATTTTCTGGAATGCTATTTCATCAATGCACGTCGACTTCATAATTGCCTTTAATGCCCCTTTATTACTGGAACCCTCAGGTCGACATAGAGGCTTTCTGAATAAAGCGTGCTCAAACGTTCAGTTCATGCTAAAAAATCGTTGAGGCAAAGTGGACAAATAGCATGATTCGTGCAACTTTCCAGGTTTGAACACTGTTTCTGAGTATAATGCGTTTGGATAAAAGCTAAGGTTACTCTGCGTAGGCAACTTAACCATGATGGAATCCATATGACTTAGAAGTATCCGCGAGTACTCATTGATAAGATTCATTAGAAGACGTTACCAAAACGGTGAACTGTATTATATATCACGCATTTCTTCGCATACATATATTTATTAGCTCTCTACAATCAGACACCCCGTTCGTTGCTAAAGCCCGTCTCATCATCATAAATTCTAATACCCTGACCTATCCTTATGCTGATATGCAAAGGTCGAGGGCCAAAGAGCATTCGTGTTAACGGAACCCGTGTAGATATACTCAGTTGGTACTGAAGCTCACGCCGTTGTTTCAGGACTACGAAGAACTGCGCCAAATAAACTGGCACAAGGAAGGCACAAGCCCTCGTTGTGCCATTTAATTTCGCGCAGCTCTTCGTAGTCATTGATTACCAACTCGCCCAGCGATCAGTTCGTTCTAAACGTAGTTTTATGTAGTGCCCAGATTCAGCGATATTACGAGGATAAGTCTACCAAGGCTTCACTTTTACGACGGCCAAACCACAGCAAGCAAAAAAGAAAGGAATCGTAGGCTTAACTGAGTGTGTAGGTGCGCATGACGAATATCGTACTCAGATTGCTTCTTAAAAGCCAGTTACTGTCGGGTTATGTACAAGTCAAGGCGGAAACTAGGGCAAAGAAAAGGGCCGTTCTACTTTATGCAGGTCATGCCAAACTGAAATCTGCACATGTGCGGCAACTTTCTCTTTCGCTTCGCATTAGTACAAGCCAATTTTCAGATGGTTTTGCCAGGCTTCCCTTATGCGACCCAAGCTTGAGGGAGAAGCAAAATCAAAACGCAAGAAAATTTAAACGTACATTTCTGATATTGCCGCCCTTCTGCATGGAGATGATGCGCAAGTGGTCCTCCTCGTTGACCCACACCAGGAAGGTCTTGGCGTCGTTGTGGTAGATGCCTCGTCCAGTTGGCCAGAAGCGGCAGGCGTTGGCCGCCTGCAGGAAGCGGTCGCCCTCCTTGAACAGGAAGTGGTCGTCGATGAGCTGCTGCTGCACTTTCTTGTCCATGCCCGTGAGAGGGTAGTAGGTGCCGCTCAACTCGTCTTCTAGAGAGGTCAGTGTCGACACCACTTTCATCTCCATCTCCCGGTACTGAGGCTCGGTCAGGCAAGGGTTGAACGGATAGCCCTGTATGTAGTCCGCATAACATAAAACACCTTAGCATGCCATCATGCTCCACACATAGATGGGTAGCACGCCTCTCCAGCAATAGTGGTTGTGGATGCGTTAAGCGAAGTGATAAAAAAAACATGGTTGATCCCTCCATCATAGGAATCGGTATAACACGAAAGTGAAACGTGTCCTTACAGAAGTAGTTGAATGTTTACTGTACATTGATATAAGATAGCTTGCACAACGTCTATTAGTGTTTGACAGTTAAGGCACCGTTTAACGTGGATGCATCCACGTTGACGCTTGGTGGCATCTGTATCCGGACGACTAATGTCCATGATCAATGACTAAAGAGGCCCTTGTGGTCATAGATGCTTGGGGTAGCTGTGTGGTTAGAGCGGAATTAGAGAAAGCGGTGTGACAGCCAGAACAGCGTAACTTATTGGACGCCGAACTTGGGCTAAGGTCGCCTACTCGCGGCATGTTAGAGTTATATTGAACAACGCTGCCAGACCAGAGGGAAACGCAACGCGCGTCTTGTCTTCCCTGTCGGCCGGCTGTAATTTTTCGCGGGGCGAGATAGGAACGCGGAGTTACAGCCACGCCAAGCACTCGAGCGTCGTAGAGCTATTTTTGGTATGGACGGATGCTATGAGCGAGGAACACGCTAGGGGTAAGGTCGCCACCTGGCGGTGTGTTAATCCATCGACAAAATTGTACTTTTCCTATTCGAAACGCGCCGAGTGGGACGAACGCGTAGAAACGACGCTTTGAAAGAATTAATCGTGCATTTCACCGTTATAATGCATTACATCACTTTAGCAAGAGCACTGTGACATGATAGTGGTAGATATAAAAGGCTTTTTTTAAAGCCTACAGAGTATGTGACCGTGGCGCAATGGATAGCGTGCCCGGCATCGCTCGTCGCGGACCAAGAGGTCGTAGGTTCCACTCCCGCTGATGGAACTCTTTGTCTTCTGATCATGCGTATTTTTTCGATGTCATTTCCATGACGGAAATACGTCACTCGAATCTTGGTGGACCCTGGCATAAAACACTTTCGTGTTAAAAATTGAAGGACACTTTGTACATTCTAAAGTGTGTTCGGCGAAAGCGTGTGGCCGTTCCACTGACTATGCTGTCTTTTTTTTCTTTTACACTCTCAGTGGGATAACACACAAAGCGAATGTGTGCGTGTTTTCTTTTTTAATTTTTTTACCGCGAGTCGCAGCGAGACGCGAGACTAATCTTCCTCCGTTCGCATGCGTTAGTATTTTCTCGCGCTTTGTGCATTGTGCAAACGCCATAGCGTTCCAGCGCTTAAATTGACGGGCCCTATGTAAATTCGAAGGTGTATTCCGTGAACGCCTGTGTCCACTGAGACGGCGTCGATCAGAATGATTGCAAACGCTGGGCACAGCGAAGCTACGCAAGCAAAGAGCGAGCGCTGTAGAGTCCGACGCGACCGGCGTCCGTTTGCGCATCCCGGCGGCCACCTGGCTCCGTGCCAGAGTTCGGATGGACGAGACGGACGGACATGGACGGACGGACGGACAGACAGACAGACAGACAGACAGACAGACAGACGGACGGACGGAAGGATGGACGGACGGATGGACAGACGGACGGACGGACGGACAGACGGACGGACGGACGGACAGACGGACAGACGGACGGACAGACGGACGGACGGACGGACGGACGGACACCGGACGGACAGACGAACGGACAGACGGACGGACGGATGGAGGGACGGACACTGGACGGACGGACGGACGGACGGACACCGGACGGACGTGAGCATGAGACATTAAAGGCTTTCGCCTTAATATGCCCTAGGTAAAGGAAAAATGGCCTTTGTGTCACCCTTTAGGCATGCTGAAAAGTCGTTTGGAAATAAGCTGTGGTTTCAACTTACAAATACAAAAGAAATTTGAGCAGCATCATCGTAAATTTTCTTGACTTCCGTAGCGTAACGATGATCCAGAAGTACCAGCTAGTATGACGACAATGAATTCATCGAGTGCCATTGCGCTTTATCTGTAACTAAACTTCTCATGATAAAAAAATAATATATGTGGGGTCTTACGTCCCAAAACCATGATGAGGGACGCCATAGTGGAGGGCTCCTGAAATTTTGACCATCTGGTGTTCTTTACGTGCACTGACATCAGGACAATGCACGGGCCTCTACCATTTCGCCTCCATCGAAATGCGACCGCCCCGGCCGCGATCGAACCCGCGACCTTCGGGCCAGCAGCCGAGCAGCCTAGCCACTGATCCACCGAGGTGGACAAAAAAAAGCTTTTGTGCAGTCGAAACTCTTCGAAGATCCCATACGTGTGGCACGTCCTGTACAAACATCATCATAGTTATCATGATCTGTTTTTTGTTTTGCGATTTCAGTTCACGTTAAAGAACACCAGATGGCCAGAATTTCTGAGCCATCCACTATGAAATCTTTAATAATCTGTAGTGAAGAAGACTAGCCTCAGTGGCATTATTCTGTGCCTCAGTGTCATCACCATCGGCATGAGCTCGAGGATGCTGCGCTTGGCTGAACGCTGCTGACCGCTGCCAATGCACAGTACATGGGCCTGCCGGGCCATTCCCGGCCTGCCCGTCATTGAACAAGCGAGTGTGGAGCGGTGGACGATCAGATCAGTTTGATCGACAGGGCCCGCAGGGCGGCAATTGCCTGTGGCGTCCTGGACTGAGGACAGCCAACACTGGTAGATGGGACTTGCGGACCAAGCTGGCCCCTACCACAAACCTTTTTCTGACAATAAATGTTTTCCTTACTTCCTTCCCCTGCATTCCTTGCCAATAAACACCTTAACAATTGGTGGAGGCTGCTCGGTTTGGATCGCCCTGGAACTGCGGAATCGCACTCTACCCTCCGTCATGCTCAACGACGCAAGCACCGCTCCTCCAACTCCTCCACCGGCACCGCCCACCCTACTCTGCGCCTGTTCCTTGCGTATTCGAGATCCCCCCCGTTTTCTCGGGCTCTGACGACAAGGACGTTGACGATTGGATCTCCACGTACGAGCGAGTGAGTGTCCACAACAAGTGGGACGACGACGCCAAGTTGGGCTACGTCTCATTCTATCTGTCGGACGTGGTCAAGCTGTGGGATCATAAACCACGAAGCTGACCTCCCTACGTGGTTCGTCTTCAAAACAAACCTCACCCAAGTTTTCGGATGGCCCGAGGTACGCAAACGCTGCGCCGAACAACGCTTGTGTACTCGATCGCAACAGCTTGGTGAGAATTTCACCAGCTACATTGAGGACATCCTTGAGCTTTGCAAGGCGGGTAAATGCGTTGATGTCAGACGAAGAGAACGTCAAACATATCATGAAGGGCATTGAGGACGACGCTTTCCAAATGTTGTTGTCTAAAAGTCCTCGCACTGTCGTCGAACTGTCCGAATTATGCCAGAATTAGGACGAGTTGCGCAGGCAACGTCTTCACACCAGACGTCTCTCGGCACCTGACGACTCTCTGTCCAGCCTTGGCATAGGAGATGACCACGCTTCTCTTCTCTCGAAGATCCAAGAATTAATCCGTGCCGAGGTTGCTCGTCAAGTCTCTTTGATCTTTTGCGCACCCGACCAACCACACAGTTTGGCACCTACGCTCCGCGACTTCATCCAAGACCAGGTCGCTCAAGCTATTCCTTCCGCCCGTGAGCCACCGCCAGTCTTCTTCACTACAAATGATATGGTTGTTTTGGGACGCAAGACCCCAGATATTATTATTATTATCTTTTTTTTTTGGTGGTCTCACCTTGTTTTCAATAGACTTTCTCGTTGGCCTCCAACTCAATGGCATGCGACTTTTGTAAGGAATACATGCTCACGTCTATCACTAAGACGCACGTACGCCAGATGCACTTCTAAAGGGAACGTCATAGTCTGGAGCACCTGCCGGATTTTCTACCAGGGTGGTGTAGAATCACCCGCCTTCGCGGTAAGATGACATTAGATTAGTAGCACTGGTTGCAGTCTACATTCATGGAAAGCAGAGCGATACCACTTCAGTCCATGATTGCACCTACATCTTGCAGCAACCCCCCCCCCTCTTAAAAAAGAAGGCGGGAAAAAAAAAACGACGCACACAAGCATAAGTGTTTCCTTTAGCGCATGATGAAGGTTTTAGCAAGTAGTTGAGCATGAAAAACACGACGGACGTGTAAATAAGCGACATAAATTAACACGCAAACATTATAAAATACTACACGTGCCAACATAAACACAAGAAAGATGCCATGGCACACG
Organism: Rhipicephalus appendiculatus; assembly: GCA_030522465.1. Taxonomy (NCBI): domain Eukaryota; kingdom Metazoa; phylum Arthropoda; class Arachnida; order Ixodida; family Ixodidae; genus Rhipicephalus; species Rhipicephalus appendiculatus. Next base: position 192,507 of record JALIZH010020508.1, on the reverse strand, counting down.
CACACACACACACATACTTTTGCGAGCGTTGTTTTGTGAACTATCTACAGACATAATCCACCACTGGATGTGTATCATTCGTTATGTGCCCAATAGGGAACTATATGTATATACATACCAGTGAGCAAGTAGTGCCAAATATTGCTGCAGATATGCGGGAATAGGAGACAAGGAGTAAAGAAACCATAAATGTTTGAAATGTTTATTTCTTCCTGAATAGGTGCTTTTTTTCTGTGAGCACATCCTTCATTTTAGCGACCCTCACAGCTAGCTATAGGTCATAAGGCTTCAAAGATGTTTTCTGCTACTAGCAAGCTAAAACATTATCCGGATCATTTAGAATCAAGTATTGCGATAAATATGTGTGTTTTTGGTCCGAAATTAACACGAAGGAACGTATCGACAACATATACTTACTTGGAGAGAACGGGCGCATCGAATCCGAGTGGACACGACGAAGTCGTTTGTCGGGTCGACGTCTTTCAGCGTGCTCAGGTCGCCGAAATTTGTGGGCGGATGGCGATCGGTGGGCTTAAATTTGTGGTAGTCCTGGATGACCGGATCAAACAGGTCGGCGAACACTCGGTAGGACTCGGCGTCTGGTGCGTAGATGCCCACACCGCTGTCCAAGTTCTCCACGCCTGCGACATGACGCACAAGTTAGCATCACTTTGTGGGGACACCACAGAAAAATGTAGTGCGACAAAAGGGACAATTGGGCTAGTTGGTATGTATTCATCTTGATAGAAAAGGCGCACAGCCACACGTGGATGACAAAAAAAAAGAAAAAGGATGATAGAAAAGAACGAGACTACTGCCATAATTCCCTTGCTTTCGTTCATGTGTGCTTGAGTGCATTTTCACCAAGTTTGTATTCAGGATTAGTAGTGAATGTTATGGAGTTTTTATCCTACCAATACACTGACACCTTTTGTGTTATGTATTGGCTGAGCGCGCAAACAGAGAACCGAAAAGGCTGCCAGTGAACCATCAATTAGCCGCGAGGAATGCGAGAAATAATAGGGAAGGTCTAAAAGCCGCCTTAAATTTACGCCGTGGCAGGACGTGGAAGACGGGAAGGAATTCACGCATGCGATTTATGCAGTAAGTCGGGAATGGAACCATAGTGGCAATTCCCGCAAACGTCAGTTCATGAAGTAAGCGTAACTTCATGGTCACGTGGAGGCGACCCTGTTTATCTAAAAGGGTATTGCACCGTCATAACAAATGCTACCCTTGCAGAGGTAGCGACTTTGGTCAATGCTTTTTTAACGAGCGTATTATGTACTGCACTATGAGCGACTACAGCAGATTCTTAGCAAATCTGAATTGTCGATATGGCAAAGCCAGCCTAATTATTTTGTTATTTTGTAACAAATTATAGTCGTGTTTGGTTCAAGCGACACTATGAAACCCGTATAAAGTTAGCATCAGAAGCGGTTGCTGTAGAACACTTTGGCACACGCAAGGATGAATAGAATTATTAATTTTCATATACAGCTTTTCATCGATTATTTTTAACCCACGCTGTCCTCAGTAGTGAGCATTAACTACTATATTGAGGTTAAGCATGTTACACATAAGGAAGACAGCACGCCTAAAATATGAAAACCCTCACTATTTCGCTGTCCGCCTGTGAAAAGGTTAAAAAAAGTCTGAACATCTTTCTTCTACCGGGGCACTCACCAGACTGTATGACATCAAGTAGTGTCGCGCCCATGGCGGTCTTGCGGGTCTTGAGCTTGTCGAAGACCTCCTTGGTGAGGTACTTCTTGAGCAGCGACTTGCAGTCCTTGGCATCTTGGAGCTTCTTGAAACCGGCCTCGAGCTTCGCCAATGTAGCCTTGTCCACGCCTCCTCCTCGTCCTTTAGCATTCTCCGAAGACACCACTCTGCGAAAGAAACGCGTCCAGCAGCAAATACCATGGCGATTTGCACCGCCGTACTTCACTGGCGTGTGCTGAACTGAGTGCCGGAAACTATGTCCTGGCATAAGGTGGTTGAATTTATGAATCAGGGGTTTGTTGTGGCCTCGTAAGTTGCTTTTATTTCACATTATGGAAAAATAACAAAGAAAAGAGCTTTTGTGTCTAACGGCTCGGGACTTTTCAGGCGCTTTGTTGTACAGCTGGCAATTGCAAAGGTCGCGCACCTCAGCTCTCGCTGTATAGCCAGAGCAGAAGTTATATTTCGCTATGCTGGCTACTTTCTCGCAGAGGCGTTTTACTAAGTTTAAAAACTCGAAGCAAGAGTACTTTTTAATGCGGTAAGAGCCGACAAGTGAGAGTGAAAAAAATTGGGCGACCCTTAATCTTCGCCTTTAAGAGTTGAACGCGATAGCGATATTTTGTCCCGAGTGCCTACTTCAACCACTTAGTGCATACTTGCGTTGCACCCACTACGTGGTGTTAAGGGAACACGCGCAGCAAGGTGTGCGCTGTTTAAATCGATGGCTGGCTTTAAACTACGAGCTCGTTATGATAGTCATATATTGTGACGCCCGATGGCAATGTACGCTTGTCCAACGCTATATTCCTGGGATGTTACGATGTTATATTGCGACGCCTATATAAAGAAAGCTTGCGTTTGCGAAGCATGAACGTTACTTTCACTGCAATTCCAAGCAGATGAAGTTATTTTCACTGTATTTGCAAGCAGAGGCGTGGCTGTGTGGTAAAACACCTGCTAGCCACTCAGACGGCCAGGATTTGATGCTCTCTCGGACCCGGAAATTTTAGATGCGAAGCATCTTATGCTCGGGGCTATGTCCGTCCCTCCCGCATCCCGCGCCCGGCCACTTTCATCAAGTAGGGAAGCACCCATTATGCAAACCAGTACACTGTAGTAATATGAAGGCCGTCAAACACTACCACAGTCATCAGAGTCATGGCTGAGAGCACAGAGAGGCTGCTTAGCAATGGCTAGGCAGGTGGTGTCTGTCGCCCAGGTTGACCCCATTCCTTGATCTTGCTTGCATGTGTTTGGAAAGGGCTTAGTCCATCCCTCCTTCCCGCGTCCCGCGTCCCACACCACCACAGCGCATGAGCGTCCCCTCCCCCCTCTCTCTCTCTCCTACGCTCACCCCCTTTCTCTCCTCTAGGAATACTCTACTCTACGGAGCGGCGCCCGCGTCCCAGGCCCCCCCCACAGCGCATGCGCGTCTCCTCCCCTATCCTCTCCTACACTCACCGCCTTTCTCTACTCTAGGAATCATCTACTCTACGGAGCGGCGCCCGCGTCCCACATCCCCACAGCACGTGCGTGTCCTCTCCCCCCTCTCTCCTCTAGGAATCCTCTACTCTACGGAGCGGCTCCCGCGTCCCACACCCCCACAGCGCATGCACGTCCCCTCCCCCCTCTCTCTCCTCTCCTACGGTCCCCCCCCGTCCTCTCCTCTAGGAATCCTCTACGGAGAGGCGCGCACGACAGGTGGTGTGACAGCTGCATACTCCGCTGGGGCGCAACGGTACTTCCGCGGTATGAAAATGATGGAGCGATCGCGCCTCATTCTCTCTCCTGTGCAGCGCCGCGATGAGCGCCCGGACCGCTGCCGTGAAATGAGAGCGGCGACGTTCCTTCCGCTCAAGGTAATTATCTCCCCGCTGTTTCGCATCCACACGTGGTTCTCTTTAGCGGGAGATGGGGAATTGTTTTATTATTTATTTTATCGGCATATTTCTCGATTTTTCGGTCACGGACAAGATGATTTTTTCGCTCACAACCAACGACGCCGATGCCAACGCCGACACCGATGCCGACACCGACGCCGATGCCGGAATTTCTGCGAAACGAGCTCTTTAACGCTATCGCGTTAAAAGTTCCAATTGCAACGATGTCTCATTTTGCTTCACGTCAACTTGTGTCTTGACCGAACATATTTCGTAGCCCCGTCTACAATCCGATGACATTCATATCGTGTAATTCATGTCGAAATATGGGGAGGTTGACCAGAAGGCACACAACTAGATTGCTCGCCGGCACTAGGAAGAGAGTGTGGGGAGACAGAGGGGGGAAGCAAATAAGGAGAGATGCAGAAGAGGAGATGTTAAAGAGTGGGAAATACGCTATTTCTGCAGCACTAGTTGACAGCAAGGCCCAGCGTCCGAACAAAGTGGATGATTAACACGCGCACATGCATCATCATCAAAAAAGAAAAAAAACAAGAATGACAAAAAGCCGTGTTCTAAAGAACGACGCGACAACTTGTTACTCCAGCAAAGCAAGCTTTTTGCGTAACGAGAAAAAAGAATGGCGCCAGCAGGACATCCCGACAGGTTTTGCGGCAAATGACTTTATCTCATTTCACAAGTCAGACATTCATCAAACCTCCTGCCGGTCCTTTTGAGAGAACTCCTTGGAAACTATGAATAGTAAAATCGAAATGAAAAGCACTGCAGAAAGATGTTTGTGCTCTTGAATCGACGAACCAGAAGTCTATATCACTTCTATATTGTAATATAACATTACCTAAAAGCCAGTGAGTAATCACGCCTAAAAGCAAGTGAATAAACGCTTCGTGGCCTGCAATGTGTGGCGTCCTAGTAACCGCCTCCTATGTCATACACGTTCATACGTTGACACGATCCCGAGTACGTGACTGCGGGCCTCTAGACCTTTATATAGATTGGCCACAATCGTAATGCAGGAACGAGCAATGATGACCATTCCGGAGCACTGCCGAGCTCGAGGGTACAGCAATGTCGGTGCTTCCAGGGTCAGAACGAGAACCTTCGCGGTTCATGCAGAAAATCTTCATCACTATTATCCTTGTGCCAACGGTCACATCCACGTCGTTCTATTTACGTCTCATTTTCGAGGTGAGGCACTATAACACACACGCATATATATATATATATATATATATATATATATATATATATATATATATATATATATATATATATATATATATATATATATATATATATATATGTATGTATGTATGTATATATATATATATATATATATGGGAAAAGAATCACGCGGACCCCGATAGAATTATGAACAAGAAAGAAAATACGACTTTCGTTGGTTTGGCACTGTATATTCCTACTAACGTTTCGTCTGGTGGACCAGACTTTGTCAAAGTAACAAGTACATCGTGGTGGGTTTCCTTATAAACACGCTTAAATGAGATATTTTCGTGCAAGTTATCGATAGCAAGATAGACAAAATAAAATAGCAGTCACACACAGTCGACATAGATTCATGCGCGCACATTTGGTACTCGTGGCAGTGAAGTCAGGTTACACACAGTAAGATAGATTGCACGCGCAGGTGATATGGCATTACACACTAGTGATGAGGCAGTATTATTAGATTGCACAGCACGTGGAGTCAAAAAAAGGGGGGGGAATGACGTCAGATCTACGCTTTACCTAATTTTTTCGTAGTAACGTAATCACATGCCAGCATTATACTGCAAACAGTTTGAGAAAGCAAACAGAAAGTCGGCACGCAGCACTAAGATAAATTTTCTTGCTCTTTAGCTTCCCTCAAGTACCCTTCAAACACGTTAAGGTTAATGCGAGAACACACACAAAAAAAAAAAGCTATCGGAACTGCACAGCATAGTCACTGAAAACGATACACACAACCCAGTACGTCAACACGTGGTCTGGTACGAAATTGTGGATTATAATGGGTGATTACCATCGTAACCGTACAGGAAACACGAACGATATTAGACACAAAGCTACCTATCCCAAGGAATACCAGGTTATGATTAATGGTGCTTAGTGGGAACGCTCGTTAGTGTGCCTGGGCTTTCGTTAATACCAGATGAGACGGTGTTAAACTTATAGATTAGGTAAGACTCGCGGGTTTCACGATCGTGATGAGAACGAAAGCCTGACTCAAGTATAGTGGCCCGAATATTTTCAAAAGAATGTCCAGGTAAGCGAATGTGTTTTGATAATGGTAGGCTAGGAAGCTTATTGGCATGCGATCTATGGTTATTAAAGCGCAATCGAAATGAAGTTTCTGTTTGACCAATGTACTGCTTTTTGCAGACGGTACATTCAAGCATGCAAATAACGTTAGAACTATCGCAATTAAACGAACCTCGAATGTTAAGGGTAAAGTCTGAAAACGCGCTAATGGCTTTCTGTGTTGTTTGCATATGTACGCACACCTTGCAACGTGCTTTGTTACAAGGTGCACATCCAGTTATTCTGTCCTCATTTACTTTTGATGACGTTAATACATCTCGGAGATTCTTAGACCGTCGGTATACCACGCGAGGTGGTTCAGGAAAAACACTCTTTAGATGTTCACTTTGAGCAAGGATATTATAGTGGCGTTTTAATATGGAATGCACCTTTGGTGCTGAGGCTGAAGTGCGTTAGTACAAGATTGGTGCTATTCTGGTTTTCGGGCGAACGTTTCCCGGCTCAGAATTTCCGCTCTATTTAATTTATCTGCTCGACCTATTGCGTCATCGATTAAAGCCGATGGATATTGCCGTTTCGTAAGGGACGTTTTAAGTTGTTCGCAATTAGCCATGAAATCTTCGCGGTTGGAGCACAATCGTTTAAAGCGGTGGGCCTGACTATAAGGAATGGCGGTCTTGCAATGTCGTACATGACTGTTCTGGAAATGTAGAAGCGCGCTTTTATCGGTAGGTTTGCGGTATAGTTTAGTCAGCAGTTTTCCTTGGCATAGCGACACAGTGACGTCTAGAAAGTTTACCGAAAGCGACGAGTAATTATGCGACAGTTTGATTGAAGGATGGAACTTATTAAACGAATCCATAAACTTCAAAAGGTTTTCCTCCCCGTCGGTCCAAATCAAGAAGATATCATCAATGAATCGCTTATAAAAGAAAGGCTGTAGGTCAGTGCTGGATAAGAAATCATTTTCCAAAATACCCATAAATATATTAGCATAATTCGGGCCTATTCGAGTTCCCATTGAAGTACCACTGACCTGAACGTAATGGCTATTATTGAATTCGAAGTTATTAAGTTCAAGAATAAGCTTCAGCAGCGATCCCAAGGTTTCTTTATCTACAGGTTTTGCGAAACGACAATCTTCATACGCTTTAAGGACTGCTGAAATCCCATCGGTATGCGGTATGTTAGTGTAAAGCGAGGCGACGTCGAGAGTTACAAGGATTGAATTATGTGGAATGGTAAGGTTTAATATATCTTGAAGAAAACTATTGGTATCCTTTACGAATGACGGAAATGTTGAAGGAATTTGGTTGATCAGGGAGTCTACATAGCGTGAAAGGTTTTCCGTTGTAGTATTCACGCCGGAAATGATCGGGCGGCCTGGGTTACCTTGTTTGTGAATCTTTGGTAGCAAGTAAAACCTACCAGCTACGGGACTGAGCGGTATGAGAGACCTAACGGTTTTTTCGTCTAGTTTTTTCTGCTTCAGTAGTTTTGTGAGCTGATCAATCAAAATGGTCCTAAAGTTATCGGTTGGATCGGCGCGAAGGGGTTTATAAAAAGTGGTATCCGAGAGTTGTCGGTTCGCTTCCATGATATAATCATTCTTATTTAAAAGAACAATCGCTCCTTCTTTATCCGCAGGTTTTATGACGATATCATTATTATTAGAAAGCTCTTCAAGCGCTGTTTTTTCTTTCTTCGTCATATTCTCTCGGTAACGGACACGGGTTCTGTACGCCTCGACTATTTCACGTTGCACTGCACTTATATACAAATCTAGACATTTATCACGTTGCGATGGTGGAGTCCAGTAAGATAGATTGCGCGTGCAATCTATCTTACTGTGTGTAACCTGACTTCACTGCCACGAGTACCAAATGTGCGCGCATGAATCTATGTCGACTGTGTGTGACTGCTATTTTATTTTGTCTATCTTGCTATCGATAACTTGCACGAAAATATCTCATTTAAGCGTGTTTATAAGGAAACCCACCACGATGTACTTGTTACTTTGACAAAGTCTGGTCCACCAGACGAAACGTTAGTAGGAATATACAGTGCCAAACCAACGAAAGTCGTATTTTCTTTCTTGTTCATATATATATATATATATATATATATATATATATATATATATATATATATATATATATATATATATATATATATATATATATATATATATATATATTGTTATGGTCTTGATGAAGATCGGTCTCCGATCGAAACGTCACCAATAAACAGTTTTTTAGAAGCGTATATATATTTTTCCTATTTTCTTCTACGGCAACCGAAGCCACACTCTTCATAATCTACGTATATATTGTTATATATATATATATATGCTTCGGTATATGTTGTGTATATATATACCGAACTTTGCTGATGTATATATATAGTTCGTTGTTTAACACTACGTACATTGCAAAACCATTTTGTATATTCCTCTGATGCCACTCGACGCCTTTTAAGCTATGTATTATTACGAAACCAATAGCAAGAGGTCTCGCTGCAGTTTTGCGACTGCGGGTTCGTTTTTCGTGTAATCTGTCCTGCATATATACTGTACCAATATGGAAAACAAAACTTAAATTCGAACTTGAACTGGAAATACCAGCTATATCACCTGCCCGCTTCGTTTTCTTGTCCACAACAAGCATGCGGATAGGCTGTTGGCGTTTGTTTAGCACCTTTACACGTTTTGCTGCTTTCTTTACTTTTTTTTTTAATTCGCGAAATCAAACCGAACAAACATGTCGTAGCAGTCAGAGTGGCGGAGGTATAAAAATATTGGTAATAAAGGTGTTCAGCAAAGTGTATTGACTGTGCACTCAAAGAAACCGATAGAATAGCTGCGGTACAGGATGGGGCCTGTGGCAAATGTACGGATGCACCAGTAATGTACGTTGGCAATGCAACTGAAATTCTTAGTGAACTTAGCAAATCACAAATGCGCGTAACGGGAATGGTATGCCACAAGCTAATTACGTTAGAGCAGCGGTCAGTTCATATATTGTCGCACCTGGAGCAAGAATCTATTCCGGCAATGCATAGGTAAGAAACAGAACTCTTTCAATTTAATAAACCAGTAAGCTGTTTACACCTCCCGGTAAAATTTACCCGCTGCATCTAAGCCTTCCGTGCTGCAAAGCCACGCCACACTCCTAGGCTGGTACGCGACTAGACCCTATGGCGCTAGCCTTGGCCGATCCGCTAACGTAGCGCCTCGTCGTACTGTTATTACCTTACATAATATTTCACAAAGCCCTTCCACGCGGCTTGTGGTGTCAGTAGAGAGGCAAGTCCGATAAAGGCACGGAGAACATCGCGATATTTATGTAACCGAAACGAAGAGGTGGGGAAAATAAGGGCGCAATCAGTTCAATAACATTGAAATATTCGTTCTTCAATGATTCAAAAATGCCTAGTAGGGCAGGTCAATATGTGGGTGAAATTTGTGCGCTATGCACGTCGACAGTTAACAAGGTTTGTGTCGCATTAAATCAGGAAATAGAGCGAGCGCTGCACTAAAGCTGAACACAAAGGAAGGACATGCCTGATGTTCTCTTCAGACACCTCCGCGCCGACGCATCGCCCGCAGCAGGGACTGCCGCAGAGTCCGCATTGCCGTAAGAAGTCCATGGCTATCCTTCGGCGGGTAAATCACGGAAAGGAAATCACCGATGTCCGTCACTTGAAGCAAGACGGCCGATGATGACTTCAATCCGACCGACATTAGCCGGAGACGTTTGTAAGGTAAAGATGCCTATGCCGTAGGCGTGCCCTAAACGAAGCATCAAGCTTCGTCGTCTTTCTCCCTTAGAATTGTTGAGGTGTTGTGATGTAGGCTGAACCCACTACAAGGGTAAATCGCCTCCCTCTTCTTCTTTTCGAAAGCGAAGTCCAAAAATCACGCGACACGCATGTTGGCCGGACACGGTGATACGAATATTAAACCACATCTTTCTCCCTTCTGAGGAATTCTCGCACGCTTCCTCGTAGGCAGGACACCACCTATAGCTACTGATTACATAACAATCCGCGTGCCATCTGCCGATTCCGCGCTCCCCTTCACGTGAAGCAGCCACAGTTCAAAAAAAAAAAAAGTGGGGAGACTCTTGAGCTTCGCCTTCAAGAGTATTAAGCGATAGCGAAATCGGTCCCCGTTCCAATCACCTGCTCCATCGCGTGCCCAACTTCGCTTCGCGCAAGACACCTCAGCAGTGCCTCAACGAAAGGAACGTCTGTGCGCGCAATATGGGCTCTTTCGAACTATTCTTGAACGTCTTCTGCAAGTACAGTTGCGAACTACCAACTACGCCATAATTCTTGCTTTAACTAATTAGTTAAGTAGCGACTGCGCGTCGGTAAGGCAACACGCGTACCTACGCATCGGCCAATATTGTTGATGCTGTTGCTGCTGATGATGATAAATAATTGTGTCTGATATCTTTATCAGTGGTAGGCCTTTAAACCACCCACTGGTTGCGCTACTCCTATGTTCTGACGCCTGGTGAAACTGTACGCTTCAGCCACGCAATATTGCAGGTTATGATACGCCTCGCACTAAGTACCATTCATAGTGTTTTTTACCGAAGAAATTTGGAGCACGTGTACGGCTGAAACGCACTCCACGCAGAAGGGCGGGGTTCGATTCCCACATGAACCGACTATTTCTAATTATTTATTTGCATCTATTTTCATTTTTCGCTCACGAACAACGCAGATTTTTCGCTCACAACGAACGACACCGACGCCGAAATTTCTGCGAAGCGATCTCTTTGACGCTACCGCGTTAATATCTCCCGATGGAATGACGGCCACAAGAAGCCACCAACTCGAAATCTTGATTGTTCGAAGGCATTGTGATAAAGTGTGAAGACCCACCTCCTGCCTAAGAAGAAAAAAAAAAAATCACACTTCCTCTTTTTTGCCTCTTTCAGCAGTTAGAGAAGACAATGTTGTCGAAGTCGCACCTGCCCATATTTTAGGATGTTGGGGCATAAAAGCGTACAACGGTTCCGCGTTATTATTGTTGACATTTGCATCGCGTCAAATTTCCGTCAAGGCCAATGCAAGCACAGGGAGCAACCAGCAGCATTTTCTAAGGAGCACATACAAATTTAGGCCCTTCCGATTTTTCAGAAACCCTGCTTTCTTATAAACAGAAATGCATTGCCTGCTCTCAGAACTCGTTATATCTACTGGATGAAGTTCTTCGATAAGCAAGTAGTAGTGGAGAGCGTTTGGCAAGCAGCTACGAGCGATCGCTACAGAGTGATCGGCAAACAGCCATCTTCTGTTCCGTTTCGAAAAGGGCCACTGTCCTGCTATTCCGTGAACATGTAGGTTTTAATTCTAGCGTGGGCGTCGGTGGTAGTGAGCGAAAAATCATCATGGATGCGAAAACCATAAGTCCGCACCCGAAGTGAACCCATGCCTCATGGGTGGCAGGCAGGTGTTCTACCACATAAACTACAGGGCATTCATGCACCTCTCCCACATTTATCAAATATCATATTAGGGCATCTTTATTGTTTCGAAAGTACTTTTAGCAACGTTGGTTACCTCAATCACTCCTTCTGACGGAGTAGTCAGAGACTGGCAGTGTTGTGAATTTTTTTATCAATTGTACAAACTTAGCAGGCGTGACATCTTCACCAATGAAATGCGACAGTTTGCACTCCATATTCGCCCTTGTCAGCGTCGAAACTACGCAGCCCATGATGTATACTATGGACTCCTCTAATACTGGACTTATAACTGGAAGATGCCTCAGCAAAATATTCATCATACTGAGCACAACCCGATATTTCATGCAAGCCACAAGTAGGAATAAAAAAAGGTTAACACTTCGTGACCAAGAGCATGCAATAAAAACAATAAAATGCAGCATTCGGGGATGCACCGATAAAAGCAATGACAGAGGCGTTTACCTCGCGAAGAAAGCTGTTTTTTCTCAGAGCAAAGTTCTTTCGGCCTATGTTGTGCAGCCACTGTTTATTGCTCAACCCATCACGCTTAGCATGAGGTTTCATGAAATATGCATAACCATTTTCACGCTTGTGGCTTAAGTTATACGAGCAACAGCATGGCATAGCGCTAGTACACAGCGCAGAAAATAGAGCGCGCGCAATGTTTGCTACTTGGAGCCGAGGCGGAAAACAGGCGCTTATGAAAAAGAAAAAAAAATATCCAAATTGCAAGATCCGTGCGTTACAAAAGGCAACTCAAGGAGTCCAATCGTCGTGCAGAAAAAGTTGCGCAAAACGGCGAGGACGCTACAGAGGTGAGGAGGAGACGAGGAGGTGGCGGAGTAGAGAGAGTAGCGGCCCTTTACCAAGATCAAAAGGCTCAAAGGCCCCACTCCGGTGATTTTAGGGGCGAAGGTCCTTACGCTGTGGCTCAGTCCCTCCGTTTTCGTTGTCGTAGCCACCCCAGCTGCTTCTCGCAATGTTCACTAGATGGCGCTGCGCTGTGACAGTACATGAATTGCTCACTAGATGGCGTGGAGGCGCGCGCTGCGTGTGGGGTTAGTGTGATAGGAGAGCGCCAGATGGCGCGTTAGGAGTCGAATCTGATTGGATGGAGGTGCATTGCTCTCGTTTAATCGGATACCGCTAGAGGCGCATCTCAGCTCGATTCTCGTTGAATGGAACGATCGTTCGAGATCGTTCGATGCGCGCTAGTGTGATGGGAGACCGCTAGGGGTGAGGGTTATAAAATGCGCTCGCTGTTGGCGGGCTTCCTCTTTCTCCGGTGGTCTGCCGGAGCTTCGCCCACTATCATTCACTCCGTGGATATGCGTGGATTTTTTCGAGGTCAATGGATCGCAATAAAATTCGCTGGGTACGTTACATTGCACGTTTCCATCATTTGTCCCCAATTACAGGCTGGGGAGATACGCAGATTTTTACAAATGAATTTTATAGATTGCCCCTGACTCTCCCAACTGGCTTCCCACAATTACTGGCAACATTGTGTGTGTGCCAACATCTACGTCGAAGCGACGGAAGTGATGGAACCGAGGTGCCACTACATCGTCTGCTGTCCACAAGGCAACGATCGCTGTGTGTTGTTTTAGCCAACGCTTCGTTGGTTCGACGTGCCAATTTGAGTTCGTTATGAGCTCGCGTGCGATGGGGGCAAGTGGTGTTGCGTTTGGGTTGCACTTGATTCCCCGTATAAACCTGAACAGTCACGAAACACTCGGAGCTAACGATTACCCTTCGTCTCGATATTGAAGTGTTTTAGCTATCAGTGCCGGTTTACTGCACGGAAACTGGTAATACCATAACGGCTGAAATGTGCCCATGCGTGAACATTACGGTAATCTGCTAAGCGTGCACATTAACGTACTAAAACACTTTGTGTACATAGCTTGCACTGACGTCAGTGAAAGGGACTCTGGGATGTGACCGCCATACTTATGAACCGCTCACTATCCCACGGCTATGGTGGCTACCACGGCCGTTGCAAGTAGTTGCAAGCAATCTGTGTAGTTAATGTTGTCCCCGTGGTCATGTGCGCGATCTTTGGTTGTTCCAACCGCTGTGACACCCGCGGGAGAAAACAATAAACTAACGGCCACTTCTTTTCAATACCGAAGATCGTGGAGAACCAGTGCGAGCGCTCGAAAGCGTTGAGCACGAAGCGGCGTGGTTTATGGCGGTCGCGAATTAAACGTGCTGACTTAGACATCGAGAATCTCAACCTGCGAGTCTGCAGCGTGCACTTCATTACAGGTAAGGAATTGCTTTCGACTTACACAGCGCGATAACAGCGATACTCAACGAAAAAGGTTAGTTTTGTAACTTCGTTCATTTTGCGTTCGTAGGAAAGCCAGCTAATTTGTTCGACGAGACGGACCCTAACTGGGCTCCGTCGCTTCTCCTCGGCTACACTGCCAAGAAATTGGACCCCTCACGACACGAACGCCTTGAAAAACGACGCGCCGGAAAGCGGCAGGCGGACGCCGAAAAGCGGGAAGCCGAAGAGCAGGAACGACGTGCCGAGGCCGACGCGGCAGCGATAGGGATCCAGCAGTGTGCTAATCGGCCACTCTCGCCGCACCCGACTGGAGAAACCGACGCTGACGAAAGTGATACAGGTAAGTTAACACTTCTGTTTTGGCTAGTGAAGTTCGAGGCTGTTTCCGGCGCGGAAGCGAATGTCTTGCAAGCGATTTGTGAAGCGTTTCTGGGGAGAGTCAAAATTATCGCGTCACTATGAAATCTTGGGCATTTTTACATTAGAGGTGTTGCAGTGCAGACAGAGCTTATCATGGAGGATATTCAGCTACTGGAGCAACAGTGCATCTCCCTGAATGAGCGCCTCTATGCCGCTCGTGTCGAGAAAGAGGAGCTTGAGATCTCGGAAAAGTCACTAAGGAGTTCTGAAAGAAAAGTCTTGTTCTACACATGGATGGCTAACTTTACTGTTCTCTTACCTGTCTTTAAACTTGTGGAGAGTTCTGTATCCCACAGCATCAACAACAGCCTGTCAAATTACAGGAATTCATCCTCTTCATGATGAAAATCAAGGTGAACCTTCACAACACTGACCTTGCATTTCGCTTCAAAATTTCTCAAGCAACAGTATCGCGGATTTTTGACAAATGGCTGCACGGTGCATATTGTCGGCTTAAATCCCAAATAGCTTGTCCAGGGCGTGAGGCACTGCAGCGTGCTATGCCACAAGCTTTTTTTTTTATTCATATGGGTCTAAAGTTTCCGTAATTATCGATTGCTTCGAAATAGAAATTGAAAGGCCGTCATCTCTACTTTCTACATGTCAAACATGGTCAACATATAAAGGAAGTAACACTGCAAAATTCCTCATTGCAATAGAGCCACAGGGTATAGTAATATACATTTCAGAAGGTTGGGGAGGCCGCGTCAGTGATAAGCACATTACAGAACAATGTGGCTTATTGGACAACTTGGTTCCTGGTGATGTTGTCCTCGCAGATAGGGGGTTCAACGTAGAGGACAGTGTTGGCTTTTATTGTGCAAGTCTCCTTGTCCCAGCATACACAAAAGGGAAAAAGCAGCTGTCTCCTGAACACGTGGAAAAAACAAGGAAGCTTGCCAATGTTCGGATTCACGGGGAGCGTGTTATTGACCTGATCAGAAATAAGTACGTGTTTTTGAAGTCTACCGTGCTGATTAACGCCTTCAGGCGCACATTATGATGCACTGTCCGGAAATGTCTAAATTTCGCACAACATAATTCTAAGGCACTCGTTATTACATTTCTAGAAAGAAAATGAACAAATATGTTGTTTTGTGCGAGCTTTGCTAATTCATGTTAATTAGCGCATAATTAAATATTTAATTATTCCACAGCCACTCATGTTCAATATTTTCACAAAAAGAAGGTCATCTTTGGCCCAAAATGCAGATGCAGTTCGTTTTTGGCTATGTTTATTGTGACAAAGAAAAATAAATAGTATGAAGTTGGTCCTGAAATACGGCACGCCCAGTGACCCGTCAAGCATTCTAGTGCCTTCATCAAAGTGATCAGCTGCAGTGGAATGCAGCACATTGGGGTCAAGTCAAGACGCGTTGGATATGTAGAAGGTTCAATTATTCCTATGCGCAATGTATCTTGCCATTTCTTTTCCACTGATACGAGGAATTGACAAAAACAAGTTGCGTCCACATATGTGGACGCTGCGCCTGAAGGGGCTAACTATGTTGCCTGTCATAAGGGGGGATGAAGTGACTCCACTTGACAAGATTGTGACAGTGTGCTGTGCCCTCTGCAATTTGTGTCCCTCAATAGTTGCAACAGTGAACAACCGTAGTGAGGAAAATGTAGCAGCAGTTGGAAATGGCTGACACCAAGAGCCATCTGCTGCAAGTATTTTTTAGGTGTATCCAGTGTTACCATGGTTGGACACAATGTACGACACTTTTGTTCAGTTTGTCCTAGCATATGCATACCTGGAATAAATGGCACAAGTAGGGAAAGCATCTTGGCAATCAATGCATTCATTACAAAATGGCAAGCTTCAATATTGAAGGAAGTTTTGTATGTTGACCGGTAAATATGCATGTAGCTAGGAGAAGACCAATGGTTTTACTGCCTTGCGACCCTCTGAAAACTTTGCAGCACGGGAAACTTGCACT
Organism: Rhipicephalus appendiculatus; assembly: GCA_030522465.1. Lineage (NCBI taxonomy): Eukaryota > Metazoa > Arthropoda > Arachnida > Ixodida > Ixodidae > Rhipicephalus > Rhipicephalus appendiculatus. The sequence continues at coordinate 176,477 of JALIZH010020508.1, read as the reverse complement.
GACATGCTTGCAACTGAGTGGTTCGGAATGTGCGAATCACGTTCGGTGACATTTGTGTTTAGCTGACACTAATTCTTTTCCAATAAAAGATATGAAAACAACTCTTCTGTTGCTTCAATTCCCACGACACTGATGCAACTTCTGTGAAGTTTGCATTTTGTGCCACTACTGTATAAACTGTGCGGCATGGAAGAAGCGTTGGGCAGACTGAACTATCGTGGGGACTATTAGAGGCTTTGAATTGTGAACCAAAGCCTGATGACGTGGCAGCTTTGGTGTATAAAAAGGATTTGTAAGTCGTAAAACTAAAAACTGGCAAAGCTATTTGTTCCACCTCCTGTCAAAGCAAGCAAGGTACTTATCATTCACAGTACAGCAGCTCTTCATGCTTTCAGAATTGCTAAACATGTAACTCTTTAATAATGCTGAAGTTTTTTGCATAAAATCCACCACAAAAGAGAACAAAACACTTTATTTTGGGCACTGTCTTGTCGGTACCCATTTAAGCATTCTCCTTTGCGCCTTTACCTTCAGGGCAAAACCAACGCTTCGTTTTTGGTGCTTTCTTCAAAGCAACGCATGAAAAATGAAACCATGTTTACTGACAGGAACTGCTGTCACAAGCGATCATTTTGCCAGTATCTGGCCCTCGGCAGAAGCAGTACGCATCCTCGCTGGCTGTCTCATCTGGACATTTGAGCTGCCTAGTAAAATAGTGGCTAAACAGCTCGGGTAGGATAACTTTCACAAAGAATTCTTTGGCAGTAGCCATCATGCTGGTGCAAAACTCATCATCTTTCAAGATTTTTTTCTACGTAGAGAACATTAGGAGTCCAAACAACGAAGTAGCAGTAGTCAATTTGGCACACTGCCATTTGAGTTTGAATTTGAAAAAATAAGCAGGCTGCCTTCGCCGCTGCATGACGCCATTGATGTTGCAGAGGCGCGAGTTGGGAGCTGAGAGCTCTGTTAGTTCTTCAGCGTTCCGTAGCAAGTATGCGCATTTAAATTCAACTACACCTTTGCCACAGCAGCTGCAGCAGACGAGAGCATCTGGTGTGGCGCCAACAAAAGGATAATCAGCACTCAAGTGCAGACCAGCCTTCACCCAATGGAAGCCATGGTGCTTGTCTTGCTGGCTGTCTTGAAATGCTTTAAAGGCATCTTGCTCACGTGTCAGTTCCCATCTAACTGCAGGTGTCTTCACTGAGCGCTTTTCAGGGTAGCATATCACTTTCAAAAGCGATATGCTGGGCTTGAGAACGCTTGTGCAGCATACAATCTTCATCACAGAAGCCGTCACACGACCAGCCAGGTGTAAAAACCAATCTCTTGACCTGCTTTGGTCTTTTGTGCGAGGTTTTACAGACTTAACAGTCTCTTCACTGACGGTGAACGTTGACATAAAAGTGTCAGCTTTTGCGACAAGAATGTCCAGATGATCTGATGCATGAATATCTGAGTAGAGGTCTCTGAGGTGAGCAACTGTTCTTTCAACAGGTTCTTGAAAGCTTTCAGAATGGTGAGGCAGCAGAGAAAATATAGCAGGTACAACGCCTGTTGTGGTGAATGCGGCATTAAGCTCCTCGAGCTCAGTCGGGGATGGTGGTGATATGCCTTTTCGTTGCTTCGGCTGTTTGGTTTTTTTAATACACTGCTCGTTTCATCAAGGCGACGCTTCTTTTCTTTCGAGGAATTGAAGTCTATGTCTTTAAGTCTTTTGTACTTCACCTTCTCAACGTAAGCGGGCAGCCAGGCATTCTCCTTCTGAGTACAAGTTATCGACTGGTTGAGCCGGGCACCTGCTTCAATGGTGAACAAGCAGGCACCAACATGTGAGCAGGTCTCCCCAGTCCCTGCCATGCAGGTGCAGTGTCCAGTCACTACGGTGCCGCTCTGCTTGCACAGCACCCACACCTTTAGAGGGCACTCTGCCAACCTTTGAGAGTGGTTCACCTGCAAAATAAGCATAAAAAGAATTAAAAATTTTGATCACTACTCATAAACAAGTTTTTCACTATTACCTGACTCACTAGTGCTTGGTTTCCAAGTTTAATGTGTCCATTTTCTCGTGCAGTATGCACACTTTTCTCATAAACAGCAGTCCTTTTACACAACACCACTAAACTACCTCGCTGTTCTGCAAACATTTTTTTAGCAATCGGAAAGCTTTAAAAACACCTTTTGTGAAAGTCGTTAAACACTAAGAAATTGAAATTAATAGTGCGATCTGGTGTTTAACAAGCAACACACGGGCTACGTAGTGAAGGGCTCGATACCACCGCGGGTTCAACGTGCACTGATATCGCACGGGCGCTTTCCCGATTTTCGTCTCCAAGATTGATCCGGAGTTCTTGGGCTCAGCAGCCGAGCGTCTTAACCAGCGAGATACCGCGGCGGATGCTTTAAAACTATTTACTACCAGTTTATTTATTTATTTATTTATTTATTTATTTATTTATTTATTTATTTATATATTTTTGTTACCCTAAATCGCCGAAGCATTACAGAGGGGAGTGGGTTACAACATGAAAAATACAAAACAGCGAAACAAAACGTGCTATATTTTATACATGAACAAGACTAAAGCAAATAACACCTCTATTCAGTGAAACGGAACAAAAGTGAAACGTAAAAAATATAAGGGAATCACAAAGAGAAAATAGCGAATGTGGTAAAGTTATACAATACTAGCAAAAAATGTAAAATTAAGAGAAGTGACACAAAAAAAATATCAAGAACCTGCTGGAAAACGCCGGCATCTTGACACGTGTAGACAGAAAGTCGCAGGGAGGGGAAATAGGTAGGATGACTAGGGAGAGCTATCGGGAAGTAGGTGAGCTGATAAAGAGAGACGTGAAAAAAAACTGCGCTTACCTCTCCAAGTAGTAGCACTTTGTCCTCTCCGAGCCTCTTTGCCGATAAACTCTTCACCTAACCACTGGTGATATAAATGTGGGACTCCAACGCTTTCATTTGGTCCAGGGTGACAAAGCTGGTAGAGAACACCAGGTAGTTTACGATGTGAGCGACACTCGGGAACAGGCTGGCGTCGGCGCTTGTGTCTGTTCTTAGGCGGAGTGCGTATGGATCGACGTTATCGCACAGTTCGATCTTCTCTTGGTACCGCACACGCGCTAATCCAATCAACTGCGAGAAGTAGCCCCCCACAAAATGGCTGTGCACTCCGAAATGCTGGCATGTGTGAGCAGAAGACTGTCACGGCACAGAGAAAACCACTGATCGACGTATCCTCGCAGCGCGCGCGCGTCAGGCGAGTTACTAGTGGTTCGTAAATATGGCGGCCGCGGCAGCAAGCTCGCGGATGTGACGTCACGTGCAAGCTATGTATACAGGGCGCACTGTTACCGGGGCTCATGCTTGCCTTACATTAAATTCCTTCAGCCCTGCTACTGGGATTTTAAACGCCGCTATTGCCAAACGTATGCACTCTTCTTATAGCAATATTAAGAAGCTTTAGTTAGTCCGCAAACTTTTCAGCGATAGCATTTTACCAATCGCGGCCCCACAAATTTGAGCTGCCTGTACAGGTGGCGCCATCTCACGGTGGAGTCCGCAACCAGGCAAGGAAATACATGGCATCCGAGATAGCGCACCGGCGTGTTTCTCTCCGGCCGTCCCAATCGCACGGAGAAAGTAATGTCAGAGGTGGGCGTGGCCCACTCCTCCACCGCACCGCGGCGCTCGCCGCTGAGGGTCGGAAAGGCTGCCGCGCTGTTGGCGTGGCTTGCATGAGGCGAAGAAAAAATGCTTTTGCGCTTTTATATAACCTGCCACTGATTTGGAAATGTCAGGTCACGGTGTACGAGAAGCAAACTGCATGCTAGGGCCTATTTATACTCAAATCCGCTTTTTTTTCTGTAGATATGCGCCTCCTATATTAGAGCAGTTGAAGTGCGATGCCTCTGCAAGAGATCGGCATATGCTGGAAACGCATATTATACTTCGAAGTTTGCGGGCTGTACAGTATGGGGTAACTGGCGATGGAGAACAAAAAAGAAAACGATTATCAAGCTGGGCGCGATGACGCTCGGGACTCGAGCTCGCACTACCGCTGACTACGGATCAGTCGTAGCCGGGCCTAGGTAAAGGTGTTTTTCTTGTCGCCTCCGTGTTCTCTGTGGAAACGTGACATGAGAAGTCACCTCGATAAAACAACAGATCGCTATATCGAAAACGGCTGATAACGATCCCACAATCGAAAGAGCACCAGTTACTGGAAAGCGGCGCATACAATTAAGCATGTGACCGGCACCCCTTCAAAGGCCTCACTTGTTTGCAGTCGGTGGTTCCGAGTTTAATAACCCGGTACCGTCCAGTAAGTAAGTAATACTTCGCCCGTATCATCCTAGAAAGAACGCGGAGGAACCGAACGCTGTGAGACTACCTTCTCAGGATCGCTTCGCGCGCGCTATCCAATAAAGTCCGTTCATCGACCGAGGTCATAAAGTTTGAAAAAAAAATATGAACTAAATTGTGCCTAACCTATAACTAAAATTGAAAAGAAATTCTGGCAGTCCCGGTCACATCAACGTTCGGGAAGACCAGCGATACAGAAACTGAACTTTTCGGAGCTTCGCGGTGCATTCACAGATGCCACGGAAGTAATAATCATGATACACACAGCACGAAAACAGATTTGCATGTTGCATGGTGTGTGCACAGCGGCGATGTCAAAATTTCCTCTCCTTTTCGCAGAACGCCAGCGATGCATCCACGCAAAGTAACCGCGCAACGCCGCGCAGCATGAACGCGTTACTTAGAAATATTGTCTAGCGCACGCTGGAGAGGAACGCTAACTGAGCAGACCTATTAAACTCGGCACTCGGGATCAGCACTCGATCGGCATGCATGCTCTCTCCTCGCGATATCGCCGACGCCACCGGGTCTGGCACGACAGCTGCGCTCGCACAGCGCGCACAATGCTTCGCACTCGACCGCAAGGCTTCCATAGATTTCCTTTGCAACTACTGTTGTATCCTGTACATAGTTCCAGCAGTTTCGGTTTCAGTGTTTAGGTTGGCAACACTGTGTCCTTGTGCTTGTATATATTTGTGGAATGTCTAATAAAACAGAGAGTATGAAAACGCTACCCGTGCGTGTCGGTCACGTCACTCCTTCACTACAATGGCGACGAGTGTTTGAACCCCGTCTGATATAATTCCCGGGGGATAACCAGCCACGCCCCCCCAGATGGCTTTCGCCGGCATCGCCCCACCGGATCCGTTCCTCCCGACACCGGGTCGCCCCGTGCAGCCATGGTCCCGATGGCACGACATGTTCAAGGTCTACCTGCTGGCTTCCGGTGCTTCAGAGTTCTCCCCAGAGCGACGCAAGGCTATTCTCCTACATTCCTTGGGACCCGAAGGTCAACGTATTTTCAATACCCTGTCTGTTTCGCAGGCGGCCGAAAAGACAGAGGAGGAAGAGGGGACCAGAGCTACGCCCGACGTGTATGACTCCGCGGTAGCGGCACTGGCTAAGCACTTCGATATCACCTGCAACCTGGTCGTCGAGCGCCACCGATTTCACCGTCGAATTCAGTTCCCAGGCGAGTCTATTCAAGAATACGTGACCGCGCTAAGAGAGCTTGCCGCGATGTGCTCATTTATGTCACAAGAAGAGTCATTACGTGACCAGTTGGTTGCCGGTGTATCCTGACATCGTATTCGGGAACGTCTTCTGTTAGAAGGGTCTTCGCTTTCGTTCAACAAGGCAGTTGCTCTCGCGAGTCAAATCGAGCATGCAGCAGTCGAAATGGAAGGAATTTTCCATTTCTGTGCAACCAGTATCGGTGCAGTCAGGCACAAAAGGCAGTTCATCGTTGCAGTCATCGAATTCACGGCCGCGTGCTCGCACTTTCAGTCAACGCGATAAGGCAGCTACGTCTGGGAACCGCCCCCCATTTCGACAGCGCTGTCCATCGAATTCGCAGCAACACGTGAATTCTTCGCATTGCTTCAGATGCGGTTCTAAGCAGCATCGAGCTTCGTGGAAACGCTGGCCAGCTAAAGGAAAAAAATGCTTCTTTTGTGACCGTATCGGACATTTTGAAAATGTTTGCAACCAAAAGCGGTCGCAGGCAGCTGTCCACGAGGTTTCAGTAGATAGCCCGTTGCAGGATGAAACCGTAGAGGTTCTTGTGGTTCAACAGCCTTTTGCATCTGGAATTCACATTAACGTTCAAGTCGGGCAGGTCGCTATGAAGCTGTTAGTCGATTCGGGCTCTTCTGTTTCCATTCTTTCAGGCAAGGTGTTTGACCAACATTTCTCGGGTGTGCCGCTTCTTCCTGTTCCTCGTGTGACGCTTCTGGATTATTCCAAAAGACCAATTTCGGTTCGAGGCTGCTTCTTTTCTGAGGTCTCTTTCGAGAATCGCAGCGCACCACTTTTGTTTTATGTAGTCGAACAGGGTACTTCTCTCGTTGGCCTGGATGGTATTAAGGCTTTGAAGCTGCGCATTGAAGGGTCTGAGCTGCAGTGTTTTCAAACCAGCACGGTACCTAACGCCGAAGTATCTCGGACAGGTCCGATAGAGCCATCCATACTGCTGCCATCAGCACTTCAGCAAAAGTTTTGCTCGCTCTTCACAAATGAGCTGGGTCTGGCAAAAGGTTTTGTTCACAGGATTAAGACACGTGCGGGTGTTCAGCCAGTAGCATCAAAACTTCGCCGGCTTCCTTTCACGTTACGACCACGCGTGTCTTCCGAACTGCAGCGCTTGGAAAGCTTGGACATCATTGAACGTATCGATGCGTCAGAATGGGTGTCCCCTATTGTAGTCATTCGGAAGAAAGATGGAAGTATTAGGCTCTGTGTAGATTTACGTGAACCTAACAAGGCCATCGTTCCGGACAGCTTTCCGCTGCCTCACATGGATGAGTTGCTTCATGCCTTGGTGGGTGCCACGCACTTTTCGAAACTCGACTTAGCGTCGGCCTACCACCAAGTTCCCTGGATCCTGAGAGTAGAGACTTGACAGCTTTTATTACACATGAAGGGCTCTACCGCTTCAAGCGCGTTTGTTTTGGGCGTGCCTCAGCACCTGCTGCTTTCCAGAGTATGATGTCTCGAATCCTTCGCAATTGTGCGGGTGTCCTCTTCTACATCGACGATGTCATTATTTTTGGTAAATCAGCTCAGGAGCACCTAAAGAACTTGGAGGCAGTGTTACAGCGTATCAAAGACGCAGGTCTGAAGCTCAACAGTAAATGTGTGTTTGGAGTTCAGGAGCTCGAATTCTTGGGCCACAAGGTGACACCTTGCGGTATTTCGCCACTGTCAGGGAAAGTCGACGCAATTGTGGAAACCCCAGTTCCAAGAAATGTCGCCGAACTCCGTTCCTTTCTTGGATTGGTGGAATACTACGCCAAGTTTGTGCCACACTTGGCCGAGATGGTAGAACCAATGAGGGCTCTTCTTAGAAAAGGCGAAACCTTCACCTGGTCTGATGAGGTGGATAACAGTTTCCGCGCGGTAAAGGCGGTATTATCGTCAGATCTGGTCTTGCACATGTTTGATCCTGCGCTTCCAATTATCATTTCTACTGATGCATCCGAATGTGGTCTAGGAGCAGTCCTCCAGCAGCACGCCGGTAATAAGCTTCGTACTGTTGCTTTTGCATCACGTACGCTATCTCCGGCTGAAAGAAAGTACGCAGTTGGCGAGAAGGAAGCACTTGCATGCATTTGGGCATGCGAGCATTGGCATACATACCTGTGGGGACGGAGCTTCACTCTCCGAACCGATCATCAGGCACTCGTTTCACTTCTGTCTTCGCAAGGCTCAGGCCGACGCCCACTTAGAATTGCACGTTCGTGCGCAAGGCTACTACGTTACAATTTCACGGTGGAGTACCAGAAAGGCTCGTCCAACAGAGTAGCGGATGCTCTTTCGCGGTTACCAGTTCATACGGCAGATAGAGAGCTGACTTTTGAGGAAGAAATTGTTTCCATGGTTCAACCAACTTGCCTGACAAAAGAGCAGTTTGAACAAGCGGTTCTTGCTGATGCCACTCTTCAAAAGGTGAAGGCGTTTGTAAATGGGTCTTGGCCATCACACAGAGACTTGCCGGAAGTTCTGCAACCATACTTCAGAGTTCGAGAAGAATTGTCAGTAGTGAGCGAATTGTTGATGCGTGCCGAGAGGCTTGTAGTTCCTTCATCTCTCGTGGCTCAGCTGGTAGCAACAGCGCATGAAACGCACCAGGGTATCGCACGCACCAAGGCCAGACTTAGGGAACAATTTTGGTGGCCCCGCATGGACATTCACGTGGAAGAAGCAGTCCGCAATTGCAGCATCTGTCAAGAAGCAGATAAATCGGCAAAGACGTCACCTGCCCCGCTGCAACCTGTTGAGTTACCAGAGAGACCATGGCAGAAACTTGCTATAGATATCGTTGGTCCCCTGGAGAGGGCGCCTCCAGATTGCAGATTTGTCCTGACACTCGTGGACTACTTCTCAAAATGGCCAGAAGTACAGTTTTCAAGGGAAATTTCTACAAGAACCGTGACCGAATTCCTGCTCAATGTATTTGCACGGTAAGGATATCCTGAAGAGATAGTTTGTGATAATGGGCCCCAGTTCACGTCAAAGGAATTTGTCAACTTCTTACATTAACGAGTGATCCGTCTGTCGCATTCATCTGTTTATTACCCGCAGGCAAACGGACAGATCGAGCGGTTCAACCGCACGTTCAAGACTTACCTCCAACTGGCCCATCTGGAACAACGTCCGCTGCGAACTGCTGTACGGGATTACCTCGCCGCATACAGGTGTACACCACACGCCACAACAGGAGTGGCCCCTGCGGTACTGTTACATGGAAGGCTGCCAAGAACGAAGCTTGACATCTTCGGCTTATCGCCCGAGTCCTTCGCAAAGGCACCATACCAGGAACTGGCTAGGCTGCGGCAACGTGTCAAGCGCAGGCAAGAGTACAGCAAAGCCTACACCGACAGGAGGCGAGCGGCAAAACCAACAACAGTGGCAGTTCGAGACATGGTGCGGGTGAAGAAACCATCGGTTTCATTCAAGGGTGACATCTCTTTCTCGAAGCCAAGGAAAGTCATGGAGCAGTGCGGTCCAGCATCCTTCATTCTCGATGACGGCAAAACATGGAACGCGGCAAAGCTGTGCAAGGTGCCTGCTCGGCGCCCTGGCGACAATGTCCGTCAGCAAGATTCTGCAGGGCGTGGATCTTCGTTCCATCACGATCCCTTGGATGCGACACTTCTCGCTGCAACATGGCAGCCCGCGTCTGCGGAGGCAAGTGTTCCCGCAGCGCAACCTGTGCCTAGTGCAGACTACGATTCCGGGTCGCCAACGAGATCAGCCGCCGGACAGTTTCCTGCTTCAGAAACTGTTTCACGCCCGCCCGTGAACCCTGCAGAAGAACCTGTGGTGTCATGCCCACCTGGTCGTCGCATTCAGCCGCACCGAGAGAGACGGCGACCGGACAGATATGGTTATTAAAAGTGAATGTATAAATATTCCTTAGTTGGTGTACCTGTATACCTAATGTATTCAATATTTTTGCATGTGTATAGATATTGATGTGTATTTCTTGCTGTGTATTTCTGGTTCCACATATAAACTGGGCGCGATTAACCTATACTAACGTACTAACACCTTCACATAACTAAAAAAATTAGGGAGGGAAAATGTTGTATCCTGTACATAGTTCCAGCAGTTTCGGTTTCAGTGTTTAGGTTGGCAACACTGTGTCCTTGTGCTTGTATATATTTCTGGAATGTCTAATAAAACAGAGAGTATGAAAACGCTACCCGTGCGTGTCGGTCACCGTCACTCCTTCACTACAACTACCTCATTTCGCACCGCGGAAACAAGAGACTGGGAGGAGGGTGGAGGCGGTCGCCATACGCCTTGACCACCGTGGTCTGGACTGAACGTCACCGGAACTGCGACGACTGCTGACAGGTTACAGTCGCGTTGTATTCGTTTAGGTCGCCCATTTGAATTGTCAGTTTTACGGTGTTTGGTAGATACGTCGGGCGTTGTAAAAACGAACATCGAACGAACAAACATCAAAAAAGAAAAAAGAACGATCATCGCAAGAACCAATGAGCACGCTGGTATGTCGTGCGCTCTGGTTTCTGCCGCGCGGACAGCGCGGTCTCTGCTGCTGCCGGAATCTAACGAAACCCACGGACCCCTCAGTCAGCGCGCCCTTTCGCGTCAGCCGGGCGCGTGAGGAGCGCGAGGCGCATTACATTTTAGATGCGCAGCATCTTATGCTCGGGGCTTTGTCCGTGCCGGGTCCAGCTTCCGGCCACTTTCATCAAGTAGGAAGCACCCAGTGGCGTAGCCAAGGTGGGGGGGGTTGGGGGGGGTTCAAACCCCCCCCCCCGAAATTTTTCAGTTCTGCTTGCGTATATATGCACGCACACATACAAACACACGCACGAACATACATAAAGTATGTTTGAACCCCCCCCGAAAAAAATTTCTGGCTACGCTACTGGAAGCACCCACTATGCGAACCAGAACACTGTAGTGCAATAAGGCCGTCAACCACCACAGTCACCAGAGTCATGGCCGAGAGCACAGAGGGGATGCTTAGCAATTGCTAGGCAGGTGGTGTCTGTCGCCCAGGTTGACTCCACCCCTTGATCTTGCTTGCATGTGCTTGCGGGGGCTTAGTCCATCCCTCCTTCCCGCGTTCCACACCCCCCACAGCGCATGCGCGTCCCCTCCCTCTCTCTCTCCTATCCTATGCTCACCCCTTTGTCTCCTCTAGGAATCCTCAACTGTACGGAGCGGCGCCCGCGTCCCCCGTCCCCCCCCCAGAGCGCATGCGCGTCCCCTCCCCCCTCTCTCTCCTCTCCTACGCTCACCCCCTTTCTCTCCTCTAGGAATCCTCTACCCTACGGAGCGGCTCCCGCGTCCCACACCCCCCACAGCGCATGCACGTCCCCTCCCCCCTCTGCTACGGTCCCCCCCCCCCGTTTTCTCTTCTAGGAATCCTCTACGGAGCGGCGAGCACGACAGGTGGTGCGACAGCTGCATACATTGCTGGGGACGCCTCGGTAGTTCCGCGGTATGAAAATGGCGGAGCGCGCGCGCCTCATTCTCTCTCCTGTTAGCGCCGCGATGAGCGCCCGGGCGGCCGACGCGAAACGGGAGCGGCGACGTTTCTCCCGCACAAGCTAACCATCTCCCCGCTGCTTCGCATCCACACATCTCCCTTTAGCGGGAGATGTTTCTTTTTTATTTATTTATTTTTTTTTTTGCTGGGGAGCGCGGCGATTGGGACGGCCGAAGAGAAACCCGCCGGCGCGCTATCTCAGAGACCATGGGAAGTAACTAAGCAGGTGTGTCCTACTTCATCGAAGAGGAATGACGATTTTACTTGGCCACCATATGCGCCCAAATCTCAGCTGTCATTTCCCGACAGCTCCCAGGACCTTGTGCACGTAGCACGGTCAGTCAATGACATGGTGCGGCTGCTGCGACGGGGTCACCTTTCCCCTGAGCGTCTCCTGTTCGCCGCTTTTGCAGCTTTTATACTCCGTGCTGGTGGAACTGGCATGCCTTGCACGGTTTCCGGTTTTTGCCAACGTCTACGTCACACGAAGAGGACTGCTGAGTTGGGTTTCGGTTTCGGTGTCGCGCTTTCTTGCTTATTAAAAATTATTGTCAACTTTGCCGAGTATTTCTGCTATCAGGACCCTGACAGGGGCGTCTCAGGAACATATTAGCACCGTTACTTTGACATGGTAAAAAAATCACCGGAGTTGGCCTTTAAGGCGCAGCGAGGCAGGACGCAACCACATGCTCAGAGCCCGTGCTCTGAGCACGTGAGACTACAAACGCACCGTCAGATGTGTGCGTGCTTGCGCTAGCTTACGCTGGCTGCATTCGCTCGCCATGGAGGTGGATGACAGTCAACAAACAGGTCTTAGCGGACTATGTAAGTTCACGCAGACCATAAGTTCACATTAATGGTCATCAATCCTTAAGCTTGACATGGATCACAAGACAAAATTCATGAGACTAAAAGATACCCCAAGAAAGTACATATCAATGACCGGCCGCTACTGCAGCCTGGCAACTGCCTTATTAAAAAAAAAGCCCCCTGGTTAAGACACTCGCTTTCGATCGGTGGGGACCCGAATTGAAACCTAGCTCTACTTAGAAAATTTATTTTGTCGTATTTATTCGTTTTCTTTTTTTTGTTCGGTGATAATCATCTTACGTGACCGAGGGACAGACGGTCAGGTCTCTTGTATAGTCTGCACATTTTAAAATTGGGGGGACCCTTAAGCTTCGCCTTTAAGAGTTTAACGCGATAGCGATATCCTGTCCGTAGTGCGCACTTCAATCACTTAACCCACTAAGGCCCACAAAAGAACTACTGGTGCCGATTTTATTGACATTTTGCATATTTAATTAACCACAATAGGCAACCGCACGTGAAAATTTTCATAGAGGCACGTGTATTTCTTCAGGAGTTATGATACTGTACTATAAAAAGTACGCTGGGCCTTCGAGATAGCAATCGGCGAGGTGACTTGATGCAAGAATGACGAATACGCTAGGCACTTGCCAAACTAATAACAAAGTTATCTTGGCCCAAGCGACTTAGCCAAGGACCAGTGCTTCATGAAAATCGTAACGTCACGCTTTTGGCGACACCGTTTTTTTGTATTGTGGCAGAATTCAACTGTTTTGCCAGCTTCTTGTGAAAATGTCCGTATGGATAGAGTGTAATAGCAAGCACAGTCGACGCTGGAGATCTTTGATACTTCTGTTGGGTACAACAAGGCGCAGTCAGTGTTTTGGTATTATGCGACTAAAGGACAATAGTCAACGCGTAGAGGGTCTGCTAAAACCTCCAGTGTGGTAGCAGACCCTTTATGCGTTGTCTGCGGCTATTTTGATCATCCTGCGTAAATAGGGGCTGGTACCGCTTTTTCTGAGGGATGAATATTTTCTAGTGATTCGCAGCTTGATCGTAGAGCTCAAACCCTCTCATGACATTGTTACTGCGGATGAAGAAGGAGGACAGTGGCATTACGTTTTTTTTTCTTTTCAGTGAATGGCCACTACGATAGAGAGCATAGTGACTCAACTGTGTAGTCTTTCGTCAGCATAGCAACTATGCTGTTGTCTTTGCCATTTTCGAAACAAAGCTGCTTTCCTGAGTCAAAAGAGAAGTTATTTTGCCGACGTTCCTTTCGTTTTATGTTTGTTTATCCTTAGCAGATAGCATTCATTCGTACCATCGTCATTCCCCTCCTCCTCCTAAGTTCCCATGTTAGGGTCAGAATCGACAATTAAAACATGAAGATGCTCTCGTATATTCACAGCGACATCTTTTGCAGCCTCGTGAGTCTGAGGTAACCGAAAAAACGGCATTCCTAACAAAAAAAAAAGCCTGTTCCATCTATGACGCAGCACACAACAAGAGTTACATGTATGCTCCCACGAAGTCCCACTGTACTAAATAAAGTACAGCAACATTTGATTACTCCTCACAGGAAAACTATGCACTCTATAAGCTTTTCGCGCTTTGCAGGGATTGAACTGCTCTTGCTGTACGTCGCCGCGCAGAGAGGAAGTACAGAAGAACAAAATCTGTTTCAGACCTTAGGACATGTCGCCAAGCTCAACGACATGTGCGTCGACATCTTGACAAATTGGACACTAAACGTTGGAGAGGGTTTTGTACTTCCTTGGACCCTCGAAAGCCACTATGCAAAATATGGCAAATAATGCGCACCCTACGATTTCCCCCCTCAAGAGAAGTACCCATTCCGAGCTCTGGCGGTTATGCAATGCAGGAGCGAAGTAGACGTTTCGGAAGAGTACTGCAAAATTATTGTAGCTGGTGCTGGTGGTATTCCCTCAACAAGTGACCGACAAGCCCCGTCATCTCTTGATGACCGTCTTGATGTCATGTTCAGGATGCAAGAGCTAGATGCCGCACTTGCCTCGACTCGACGCTCATCGGCACCGGGACCAGACGGCATCACGTACGCTGCACTCCGTTCTCTGGGAGAAGAAGCACGTACTCTTCTTCTATCCATGTTCAATGCGTCGTGGAGCACTGGGAGTGTGCCGGAAAAATGGAAAACCAGTCGTGTCATCGCGCTTCTGAAGCCTGGAAAAACACCTCATGCCTTATCATCCTACAGACCAATTGCCCTGGCAAGTTGCGCAGGCAAGGTCATGGAGAAAATGGTCTTGACGAGGCTGGAATGGTTTCTGGAGAAAAACAAGCTCTACCCAGACATGATGACAGGTTTTCGCAAAGGAAGGTCTTCTATTGACAGCGTGATCGATCTGGTATCAACTGTCGAACAGGAAAAGAAGCATCGACGCTTGACAGGAGCAATTTTTTTTGGATGTCAAAGGCGCATATGATAACGTGTTACATGACGCCATCCTCGACGCACTTGAGCTAGGAATTGGAGGGAGGTTGCTTCTGTGGATAATGAATTACCTTACAGGCCGGACCATTTTTATGACGACGACGGAAGGAGAGACGAGTCGTCATGAAGTCCTTCGCGGGGTACCTCAGGGCGGCATTCTCAGCCCGACACTCTTCAACGTAACTCTCATTGGACTCGCCGATGTAGTACCAGAGACCGCCAAGATGAGCCTGTATGCAGACGATATCTGCATATGGGCTTCTGGTGTTTCACGGCCACAGCTTCGTGCAAGACTACAATGTGCAGCATCGGTCACCTCTAAATATTTCCGTTCGCGAGGTCTACAATTGGACGACTGCGAAGTGTGCGGCCCTTGCATTTACGCGCAAAGCCATGCACCGTTACCAGGTTACAATTGTTGGCGCTTTGGTTCCATATGTAACGCATCACCGATTCCTAGGAGTGATGATTGACCCAAACTTGTCCTGGTCAAAGCATGTGTCGATGCTTAGGTCCAAACTAACCAGCTTTATACACATGCTTAAATATATAGCAGGCACGAAATGGGGCCCATCAGAAAGGTCATTGCTCCAACTGTATGAGGCACTTTTCGTAGGCTACCTGCGATACAGCTTACCGATTATGACCAGTCTTCGCCCGTCCTGCCTGCGTACATTGCAAAGCTTGCAAGCTCAGGCATTGAGAACATGTCTTGGGCTGCGGCGCTGTACATCAACGATGGGAGTTATTGCGGAAGCACGCGTAACTCCCATAGATAGTTATCTTTCATGCGAACCTTTAAGGGTATATCTCCGACTGTTAACCCGTCATGATCGCCATCCGTTATCGACGATCCACACCCACCCACCGGACAGCACTTTCGCAGAATCAATCTCACGCCATCAGAGCATCATTCCCATAGGCTTTGCTCCAGCGAAAGTTGCAGAGGTACCAACATGGACTTTATCAAGACCTGAGGTGCGCCTATCCATTCCCGCAGTGGGTAAAAAATCGCGTATACCCTCGTGTGGGCTGAAACAATTAACGTTATCGTACATATCTACAGAATATGCCTCTTCTATACAGGTCTTTACTGACGGGTCTGTGTTACCCACTGCTTCAACAGCGGCGTTCGTCATACCAAGTTTGAAGACCAGCGAACGCTTCCGTCTAGACCACCGAACAACATCGACGGCGGCAGAGATTGCGGCCATCCGCGAGGTCATTCGTTATATATCGACGCAGCCTCCTCGCAATTGGACTATATTTTGTGATGCTAAACCAGCACTTCAGGTCATAGATTCGGCGCTTAAACGGGGGCCATATTATCATCTTGCTCAAGAAGTGGCCGAACTACACGATGCAGCCCTGAAAACTGGCCATCAAATAAGGTATCAGTGGGTTCCAGGGCACTGCGGCATACACGGAAACGAGCAAGCCGATGCGGAGGCAAAGATGGCTCACGAAAACGCCACATTCTTGTCCATGCCATTTTCACGGCCGGATACTAACACCGTTGTATATACACTCCTCCGAGAAACTACTGCAGCATATTCGTCATTGCCAAGTCACCGTCACCGCCGTCTTCATGATCTCGACCCAGATATGCATTTTAGAATATCGCCAACCATGAAAAGGTGCTGTACAAGCTTACTGCACCGATTACGAATAGGTGTGGCGTTCACTCGTCGTTACCTACACCTCATCGGCCGTGCAGACAGTCCGAATTGCGAGACCTGTGGCACTCCTGAGACTACAGAACATATCTTGTGCGTCTGCCCACGATATACAGCGCAAAGAAATTCGATGGCCGCCGCCTTGTTGAACAACGCCTTGTTGTTCTACGGAGCAACAAGTTTCAGAAAAAGTTCTGTTGGGACCACCACCTCGTCATCAGCGCGATATTCTGAAAGCGCTAAACAAGTTTTTGCGAGAGACCGAACTCGACAAGAGACTGTGAATTGTTTTTGAACGTTTTGCTTCATCACCACCTTCCTCCTCATCATCATCAACACCTTCTCTCTCTTTTTCGCCGCCTCCCCTTTCCTAACGCTGAGTAGCAGGCCAGAAAATGGATTCAGGCCGACCTCTCAGCTTTTCTGCCACAATAAACATCTCTCTCCGCTCTTGCTGAAGCAGAAGCGGTCAATTTCTTCAACATATAAAATATAAAACTTCAAATAATTTAGAAATAGTAGTACTGACTAGAGCTGCGCACGGGCCTAATTTTCAAGCCCGAGCCCAGCCCGGGCCCACTGACTGCGTCGAAGGCCCGCCCGAGCCCGACCCCAAAGGGCTTCGAGCCCGTCCGGCCCGGCCCGACGTACAAAAACACAAACCCGTGCCCGTTTCGGCCCGACACTATGAAAATTTGCTGCGGAGACAAGATATCACTTTTAGATGCGAAGCAGCTATTTGACTAGCCTGTGTAACGCTGTCCCTCCGTAAGTCCGTACGAACGCGCCGCAACGCGCTCCCCTCGCCGCAGGTGTTGGAGCGGTGCCAAGTAGGTCACGCCGCAGCTGCGCGTTGACGTCACGCACCCCTCGCAGTGCGCGCTGACGTCACTCTATCCCTCGCCCGCCGCGCGCTCGCCTGGCTCGCCGCAGCGCCCGCAGCTGCCGCCTCGTCCGTTCGCCCGCAACACCTGCCGCGTTAGCGCTGTTCAACCCGTGACGCCACCCGTGCGCAACGCTGCTGCTTCGCATCCCATCAGGGTTCCCTTTGGGAAGATGCACCTAATTTTTTTGATCATGGGGCATTTTATTCAAAAAAGTTAAACACATGCAAACGACACATGTTAGTGTGTATACATATAGATTACAAGTTGTGTAGAAATAACAAGCTCTGTAGTGATTCGGACTTCAGGGAAGTGCGGCGCTCCTGCATCACATACCCCGTCGAACTGAAGTTCCGTTCGCTGCTCGCACTGGTAGCCGGAATCGCAAATATCTTTTACGCAAGCATAGCAAGCTTGGAATAATTAGACTCCTTGTTCTTCCAGAAGTCTAGTATCTCTGATGCAGGACAGGAGGATGATTGCGTGGATAAATAATCAGAAAGGTGATCTTGTGTGCTCATCGCTAAGTGCTAGAAAACAATTCCGGCAAAACGTCTATATTTTCGATTTGATGCGGGCTTTAGACCTGGCCCGGTCCACCCGATGCCCCAGAATAGTAGCCCGAGCCCGGCCCGGGCCCGAGATGGGAAGACGTCGGCATACCCGAGCCCGGCCCGCGGGCCGGGCTCGGGCTTTCGGGCTACCCGGAGCCCGTGCACACCTCTAGTACTGACCACGTGCGTTTAACAGGCTCTCATTTTCCTAAAGTTTGACGACTCATAAAACATAAAAACTATAACCGAGTCAATATTCCAAACTAGGATTATCTTGCTGCAACCTTTGACATAAAAAATTCTAATGATCAAGATCAGAATTTGTATTTTTGTTTTGTATTTTCTATTCCCGAAAAAGGAAGTGTACTTTTTAAAGTACAGTGGGCCCTAATGGATTAATGTATACTATGTAATGTGTAGCATGCTTTAAACCACGAGCAAATATGCTCGGGAAATGCGGAAAATGTTTTAGAACTTGCTATGCGCCAACTACGTGGTCTTAAGGGAATATGCGCAGTAACGTGTGTGCCTTTTGTAATGGGTGCACGGCTTTGAACCACAATGTCGTGATGATATTCACATGTTCTGACGCCCAATGACAAAGTACGCTTGTACCACGCAATATTACTGCGATATTACATGTATTGTGACGCCTGTATACAGGACGCGTGTGTTTGTAAAGCATGAAAGTTATTTTCACTGCAATTCCAAGCAGAGGAAGTTATTTTATACGTAATTCCAAGCAGAAGCGTGGCTGTGAGGTAGAACACCTGTTTGCGACGCAGACGACCTGGGTTCGATCCTCATTCGAACCCGGAAACTTTTATTATTTGTTTTATTTGCATCTTTCTCGATTTTTCGGTCACGGACAAGATGATGATTTTTCGCTCGCAACCAACGACGCCGACGCCTACGCCGGAATTTCTGCGAAGCGAGCTCTTTAACGCTAGCACGTTAAAAGCAATATTTCATTACAGGAAAGCGGGAAGCATCTAAAGTTCATCCTTGTAGACTGCGCGGGCCAAAATCAAATAGTAATAGAAAAATGTACTTCCTTTTCAATAACTTTAATGTAGCGAGTGCCTCTACCCACGGGCATCATCGTTTGGCTACACATGAGAAAGACGAGAAGAAGACAAAGAAAAAGCACGCTTGATGAGATCCCGTCGAATGTTGAATGCGCATGTCATGATAATGTCGAATTCTCAGCCACAATAACTTTGAAGACATTTGTCATTACACGACACCTTCATATACCTTTTTCGTTATGCGCCATCATAAAGCAGATTAATGCACGGCAATAAAAGTTTTACTTAAGAAATACTTTAAAAATTATCATTACTGTTGCTCAAGAGTAGTTAAAGATGTTTTAATACAATGTATAAACATATAGGGAAATCCTTCTGACACACTCGCAAGGCACTTTGCTTTTTTATCGATGCTGTTGTTAAAACAACCCAAGTGCCTTCCGAATGTGTTAGAAGTATTTGCTTACATTGAGCATTTAGTGAATTTAAACACTGCGGGGCGCCGTATGTGCGTTATAATGCAGAAGACTTTCGTAGCGTGAACTACCTTTCGGAGGACGGTTTCCGGAAATTGTGTCAAGTGAAGGACGTCATGGGTCGTTTTGTCATTATTGTGGGAAAATTAATACGTGTGGTGATGTCGCCAATATGTCTACAAAGCAAGAAAACGTCGTTTAAGCTAGCGCGTTCAGGCGTTAGATTTTATGCACGCGAAGGTTCAATTTCAAAACAATGGGACGTCATCTTGGCTATGAAATGAAAACGTAATTTGTAGTTGCGATAGCAATTATATGGAGAATCTCGGCGGATTTTTACCGTCACCGTCATGTCTCGGGCATGTACATGTATGCATATATACTAAGTCACAAGAAAAGAAAATAAATCAGAAGAAAAAAAATTCCGTAGCACCCGAACGGGGATTCGAACCAGGGACCCTTTGCTCCGCAGCACGCTACGTTAGGCTCAACCACGCACCATGGATGTTCCGGCGGAATAGCAGTGAGCTATTCAGGCGAAACCCTTTAACGTCTGATACTCGCGGTGTCCGACGTCTGTCCGTGCTCCCGGGAATGGTGCCTGCTGTGGACTCTCCCCCTCACACTCTCTCAGCAGTCACGTGATCGCACAGCAACCCCCCCCCCCCTCCGCCGAAAGAAAAAAAAGGGAAAAAAAGTAAAAAGCGAGAAACTAAAGGGAACCATGACGGGATGCGAAGCAGCATTGGGGGTGCACACCAAGTTTCCGTTTACGTTCACTCGACGTCGAAGCCAAGCGTCGGCGTCGAGCTACCGCTTCCGCTACAGAGAGACAACGCGAGTCTGCGGCGAGGGTAGCGAGGCTTTCGAGACAACTGCAACGACCGGGAACCGACGGAGCGACCGCACGATTCAAGCGAGACTTCCTCGACCGAGCGCACGCGCTTATCTGAAATGGGGAAGGGAGAGGAGGGAGTGGGTTTACAGGCTGCAGCGCGGGGGGGAGGAGAGGAGAGAAGGCGACTGAACGCCTGCGTAAAGGAGGAGAGTGGGAGAGAGAGCACGGGCATGCGCAGTGGAGCGCGGACGCCACCGGATCAAGCAGGCTCATAAGATGCTTCGCATTTAAAAACACATGGCATAGTCAGTCAAATGGCCACAGGCTTTCGCCGAACACACTTTGTCATTTACAGTGTCCTTCAGTTTTTTATGTACACCATTCAGCGCTGGCGATACGCTGATCTCGGAGGAGCTTGAGCGTCTTTTCTATCACGGAACGCTCCTACATTTCCGTTCAGTATGAAAACTGCCTTCAGAGACGCGCACGAAAAAGGGGCCCCTTTCTCTACCCACTCGTGATGTGGAACGAAAAAAAAAAAAAGAAGAAAAAACACTGCCCACACGTTGCGTCAGGTGCCTCCGCGTGGCAGGAAACGAGGGGTCATTCCGCGCGCTGCACTTTAAAATAAATAGAAATACCGTAAAATGGGGTTACTTTGTGACTGAAGGGGTTACTTTGTGACACGCGCTCGGTTTTTTTGTACTTTAAATCGTGCGCCACGACCAGGCGCTGCCGAAAAACTATAAGCCACTCAACAAGCTCGCCTGACATGCCGTGTCACTTAGCGGCAGCTGGCTGAAGTTCCCACGCTCCGGAGCCCCTCTAGACGCCGACATGTTTAATGGAGTTTTAGCGCGCATTGTTGAAGCACCGCAAAGTTTGCGCGCTCGACCCGTCCGCACGAGAAAAACAGCGAAAACAGGTAAGCACTTGTGATTGTTAATATGTAGGTTAAAATAAACTGTAATATAAATTTAATCAAGTCACGTATGTTGAAGTTTATAGAAAGGATACTGAAATGTTGATACTTCAACTATGTGACACGCCAACTGTCACAAAGTTACCCACTCTGTTTTTAATTTAAATTATATGTTATTTTGTTGAAAGGAGGATGCTCAACATCCCAGCGGGGAAAAGCGTATCGGTTGCCGATGTAGAAGAAGCGTGGAAGACAGGAAAACCGACAATCGGAAAGAAGGGCAGCTTTTCCTCCGATATCAGAGCTAGACGACCTAGGAAGAGGTCTTCTCTGGATGACAGCCGAGAAGAAAGCACTGACAGCGATTGTACATAACGCAAATAAACTTTTGATGGGGTAACATTATGCGAGCCCTTTTTTTCCCAATAATATTCAGCCAAAAACAACGTTGTCACAAAGTTGCCCCACACGACGGGGCAACTTTGTAACAGCTTGTAACCTGAATGTAGCTGTTTGTATTAAAAATGCGGATTTGTAGAACATACCATCGTGTGAGGGAATGTTTCGGCAACGTTATACCACTATTCATTTGCCTTTGTGCTGATAATTGTTCAGCGAGAGAATGAAAACGTGCGAAATCTGTGACAAAGTAACACCATTTTACGGTATCTAAGAAGTTCCGGTTCTGCGTTGTCAACACTTGCAGTGCGTTGCTCAAACACAAAGGCATAACAACTTCCATAGTTGTTAGTTCGCGCTTGTCCTGTGTGTACCTGCGCGTCCCATTCGAGCCTCTTTCTTTGTGCTTCAGTGGGAAGCTGCAATATCGAGGTGCTCGTGGATCTTCGGGTGTCATTCCAATTTCTTGCTATAGCATTCATTGCATCGCTCTTGCGGTGAAACTGACTTTTTTTATCCCAGTTTCACATAGAACTTGAATGCATGAGACTGCTTCAAAAATTCCTTCATTTTATTTCTCGGCGAGGGTGCAGTAGAGATCTCTGCGCAATGGCATGACCCGCCTCAACAACTGCCCGCATGCAACCAAACCGGACTCGTTTTGAAGCTTATGTCCACCACTAACTTCTGCAGCCAAAGCATCGCCCCGACAGGTGGCTTTGCCAACTACGAAAAAAAATATATCCGGGAACGTTGTTGCTTCTTAGCGCAAAGCGGCTGAGAAGTTTTCTAGAAAAAGCAAGTGCAGACTGCCTGTCGTCCTACAAATTGACATAGGACGGTTGGACGTTTATGGATGTGGTGAAGGGTAAGCTGGGCCTACACTAATATTGCCGTACATTTTTTTTCCGAGCTGTAGGCACAGCAGTTGGTTTGAGAGAACAGCGTCATAATTCTATATGCTGCAGAAAAATTACGGGCGGACGTCTACACGCACCTCTCATTTCATGTAATTATAGCGCTGAAATGGATTACCCAGATGACTTTTGCGACAGCGCTTCGCTTCTGGTGCAGGAGTCTTGACTGCTTATGAAGGGCATTAGTGTTCACTCGTGTGTCTGCGGAGAATTTTTCCAGTGCACTAAGGAGAGCACTTGTTAGCCTAGGCCATGGTGTAAGAATGTTTTAGGTGATGACTCTGCGGCCGGCGCCGCGTCCAGATTGTGTTCGCCGCCTAGGCGGTTTCCTTTCAGCGGCCACAGGTGGCGCTAACAGACGGAATGAAAACCGCGCCCCCCGCAGGCGCTTGCTGCGGGGGGCGCGGGGCTGGACGTTCGTTTCTCTTCATTGTGCTCTCGTCGCTTGTGTCGTGCGCTGCCGAAATCTACGACGCCTTATGTTGGCGGAGCGAGAGGACGGACGTGTTTTTCGTGGGCTCCGGAATGACAGCGACAGATAAGTTATTTCTGCATGATTCGAGCTTGCTTTTATTAGTTATATGAGATATGACATAAGCCACTAGATTGAAGATTAATTGGGGTTACAACTTTGTACTGTTTCTTGTGTGACAGTCGCCTGGCTTTTTTTTTTTTCGGCCACCACGTGGCTGAAGGGTACACAGGTGCTTTGAAGCATACTGGCGGAGTTTTGTGGTACCTTTTGGCTTTGAGCATAGGTCGGCAAAATAAATGGAGCTCACTCAGACTCACTCAATAAATATATTTTTCGCTTAGGACTCACTCGGACTCAGACTCACCAAAATTTTGCTGAAGCAGACTCACTCGGACTCAGACTCACGTAATTTCTCTT
The DNA here is from genome assembly GCA_030522465.1 of Rhipicephalus appendiculatus. Lineage (NCBI taxonomy): Eukaryota > Metazoa > Arthropoda > Arachnida > Ixodida > Ixodidae > Rhipicephalus > Rhipicephalus appendiculatus. The sequence continues at coordinate 153,474 of JALIZH010020508.1, read as the reverse complement.
CAACCAAACTCACTCGGACTCAGACTCACCGGTGTTTTCGTCATCCAGACTCACTCGGACTCAGACTCACTAAACTTTTCCTCAAACGGACTCACTCAGACTCAGACTCATGAATATTTTCGTCAACCTGACTCACTCGGACTCAGACTCGCCAAAATTTTCCTCAAGCGGACTCACTCGGACTCAGACTCACCAAAATATAACTCAGCCGGACTCACTCGGACTCAGACTCACCAAAATTTAACTCAGCCGGACTCACTCGGACTCAGACTCACGAAAATATTACTTAGCCCTACTCACTCAGACTCAGACACACGAAAATATAACGAAAATATAACTCAGCTGGGCTCACTCACCAAAATATTTGTCAGCCGGACTCACTTGGACCCAGACTCACCAAAATTCTCCTAAAGCGGACTCACTCGCGGACTCACAGACTCGCCTAACTTTTTCTCAACCAGACGTACTCGGACTAAAAATTAGCAATATTCGATTTGGCCCGGCTCATCCAATAAATGTCGAAGGAGCGCCATAAAATAGCTTATGTAGAATAACACATGTAAAGGGTTCACAAGTGCCAGGAAACCTTCAAAATATATGTATGATAGCTTTCAACGTACAAAAAGAAGTTATTTCCCGTGCATCGCAATGTCTATCGTAAAGAGAAATTCAACATTAGACGCGATTTTTGCAATATTGAGAATGTTTTCTTTAAATATAAGATTGGGTATACCGACCTTCGAGGAACATTACGTTTTCATTCCTTACCTTTGAAATGCGCTATGCGCACACGCCATTTGTTTTCAATGGGCGAGCGCGTACGTGCGTTTTTGGCAGACCCAATTATAAATGACGTCCTTTCTTACGCTTTGCCGTTCGAAGGCCTAATCACGCTACTTGGGAACGAAGAAAGCTTGACATTACGTTATGGCGCTTTTCTAAACACGTTCATGAAACTGCCAATGGTATTGCAGTCGATTTACCGCTCATTGACAACGCGAAAAAGAAAATAATATGAGGCGGCCATCTTTTTGCAGAATCGAGCTCACCACCCTTGAAAAATTTTGGAAACATGGCTTTATGGGGTACATGGTTCTGCCTCTCTAAATTTCGAAAACACCTGCCACGATAGTCTAGTGGTTGTGGTGCTTGACTGCTCACCCGAAGATCACGGCATCGAATCCCGGCCGCATTTTCGATGGATGCCGAAACGCTTGAGTCATGTGTGCTTATATTTTGGCGCACGTAATTCCGAAACGCTTGAGCCATGTGTGCTTATATTTTGGCGCACGTAATGAACCCCAGGTAGCCAATATTTCCGCAGCCGTCGACTACGGCACCCCTGATAATCACATCATGGCTTTAGGACGTTAAACGCCAATAATTATTATACTAGTGTTTCGAAATATAGAAACGGTAAGTTCGGTTTTAGTTGATGTCATGCTTTTCCAAAGTGATTGCGGATAATATAGGTTCGCATTTTACGTCGCAAAGCCAAGATGTGGTTGTCAGAGTCGCCGTAGTGGAGGGCTCCAGATATTCCGACCACCCAGGGTTCTTCAACGTGCATCTTAATCTAAGTACACGGGTTGTCACTGCGTTTGTTTCTAGCAAGATATTTTTCGGAGCCGGCTAAGAACCAGTTGTAACTGTTAGTGACTATACTCTATCTCGTGGATAATGGTAAAGAGTCGTATCAGTACCACGCTGGACACGGACACAAGGCAAAAAGGAACGTGCATAGGCGCGCCGATGAGAGCCGGCCAGTGTGTTCAAAGGTATGGTGGAAGCTTTTTGCATAGTCTGGTACAGACCATGCAAAACGAGGTGGCAATTTTCTGTTTTCCAAAAACCCCAATTGCTGACAGTCAAGCCGATTGCAAGAATGCCGTAATGAAAGGTGGGGACGCGGGCACCGCTTCACAGTGATCCTACTAGTCCCCAGAAAGGACAGGAATATTCATTTCTAAGAAAAAAGTCACTAGACAAGGCCCTGAACTGACCATTAGAGGGTTTACTACAAACCAGACGCCAATAAATTCACATACCTAACCCTGCGCTAATAGCAATTTTATTTCTTTTTATTCTCACTGCGTCGCTATTATATCTATCCTTAATAACTTATTATTTGTATTGTTTTTACTTCGATGTAACTGCTACTCTCTTCTGTAATTCCTTCAGGCCTTCAGGGTACTATTAAATAAATAAATAATTGAGAAGCCTATTTTCAGCGGGTAAATGGGGCAGCGGAGGTTGCCATAACGTACTGTTTTTCTTTGCAGAATGACAGACTGATGGGCAATTGGTGTGGGTTCATAATGACATCTAGTGATTCATGAAACATATGAGAAATGCGCTAATTTGTCTCCCGTGAGGGGACATCGCTCAGCGACTTATGATCGAAAGCCAGTGCTACAACAAACACAAAATGAGTAACATGAAGGCAGTACATGCGCTTTTTTTTTCTTTCCTGCTTCAAAGTCTACATTCTCAAAAGATGCATGGAGGGGGGTAAGGGATGGAGAGCAATGCTCGAGTCTCGTATATTTATGAGACCGCTCCTTATCTTCATACCAGCGCATACTCCCCCCCCCCCCCCCCCCCCAACTTTCTATCTTTCCCATTGAAGTTCTGAAACAAAATTTTGAAGGCTAGATAACATGTGGGATAGATTTGTGTACACACACGCGCATCATCTATGAAATACAAACAGATAATATAGCCTAGGACGTATTTAAAATCGATTTTAAAGTTCCTATCGCCCTACTGCAGCTAAACGTGCCTTCGTTTATTGTGTAAACAACCAACCACCCACTGCGTCACGAGTTTAAATATAAAACTCCAACCACTGATATCACCAATCGTCGGCACAGCAGCGGATAGACGAACGGAAGACAATAATTCGTGACCTCTACACCAGCGGCTACACAAAGGCGTTTATTCGCAGAGCCCTCCGTAAGAGAAAAGACGGGGGAAACGTGACACCAACGGCGCCGCAACGACGCCGTGTGTCGATCCCCTACATTGCGGGTGCCAGCGAAGCAATAGCCCGTATACTAAGAAAGGCAGGGGTCGACGTTTCCCACAAGCCATCCACCACCATCGGCAGTTTCATCCCTCGGCCCAAAGACAGCGCGTCTGCGGAAAAAGCGCAGGGCGTCGTGTACCGGATCACATGCGCCGACTGCCCCGCTTCCTACATTGAGGAAACCAAGAACTTCCATGAAAGAATGCGGCAGCACAAGAATGACCTCGATCACTTCAACAGCGGACGGACCGAAGTGACAGAGCACTGCCAGCGGTTTGACCACCATACCAGTCCCGACGGCGCGGTGATTTTGGAAAAAGAAAGGAACCTTCGCCGGCGGCCCCTCCTCAAATCCTGCTACATTGAGCAGACAGCGGGAAACATCAACCACACCACTGGTGCACTGCCCTCCCTCTACTGCCACGGCTTGAGACGACTCACAGCAAACAATCACGCCTGGCAAGAAGGCGTTGCACATCTCGGGCCTTCTCACCCCTGAACAAGAAGCCGATCATGCTTCGAAACGTCGCGGTTTCTTAAAATAAATTTTGGCTGGAGTTTTCTCTTTTCTCCAGTTTTCTGTTATCCCAACCAGACAGACTTCTGCCGAATGTTCACTTTTGAAAGAATAGAGATATTTGTGTTCCAGGCCCCAAGCCTAGAGTGTCGAGCTCGTTGCTTCGTTTTGTACTTTCCTTGCATTCTTTAGAGGGTATTAGGAGCTCGAAAGCAAGATACGAGAAACGAGCCTGGGAAACGGCCGTGCCATGAAGCTTTTTGCCGTGTGGCTTGGACGAACACAATGACGGCTGAGGGACCACCGAAAGTTTTCGGCGCGTCAACGCTGACTATGAATGGAAAGGTGTTTGAATAGGAAAGAAAAAAAATACGAAAAAGAACGGGTTTTGCTTGAGTCGGGAAGGACTGAACTGCAGGCGTGCTGGGAAAATATGGCAGCAATATCTCCCAAAGAGAGTCTAGAATTCGAAGAGGTCATTAAAATTTAAAAGCTCCTTGAATTGCCGAGAGGTAACAGAATTCTTTGACCGCATTACAGCCCGAAGAAATTTGTTTTGCAAGTCATGAAGCGTCGCGTATGGCATGAATGGTGTGTTTCTACCCCCTTCCTCCTTGAAATCCGGTCGCTACAACTTTCGAGGTACCACGGGGGGCAAGCTTTATCTAGCCACTTTAAATAACGAAGCCGCTGTACAATTGGTAGCGAATGACATGACGAAAGCCGATGGTCTGTGTCGTCGCTACATTTTTAACAAAGCTTGGAATTCGGCGAGATGGTGAATAGCTACTGGGAAATTTTTGAGCGCGGTACAATGCATTCACAAGGCATTCAAAAGCGCCCGTCCTGTCTCTCTCGTACTTTGTGAATGTCTTGTTTGGCGCTCGAAAATTTCCCAATTGCCACATTTATTCATGAAAAAACCGAAGCGACATCTAAAGACACAAGCGGTTCAATGCAACGGAGAGCGAAGGGGCGCTCGATGCTCGCGAATCGTGCTGCTTTGTCGTATTTGAATGCACATGAATGATGAAGCTCGAACATTGCACTCATTCTCCGTTGATTAGGTACACAGTTGTAGATCAAACTCAATGTGGATCACGATGTCGCTTAATAAAAGTGGCCTGGAGTTGTACATGTGTCAGAAGATGCTGCACAGCCCACTTACATGCCCTCGTATATGACGGCATGGACAGCTTGATAATTTGAAAAATATTTTCTAGGGCTTTACAAGACGGTACGTCTGTACGATTACAAGGCACGCCATAAAAGGAGGCTATAAATATTTGTAACCATAGGTCGGCAAAATAAATGGAGCCCACGCAGACTCACTCAATAAACGTTTTTCGCTTAGCACTCACTAGCACCCAGACTAACCAAAATTCTGCTGAAGCGAACTCACTCGGACTCAGACTCATTAATATTTTCTTCAACCGGACTCACTCGGACTCAAATTCACCAAAATTTTGCTGAAGCGAACTCACTCGGACTCAGACTCATTAATATTTTCTTGAACCGGACTCACTCGGACTCAGACTCACCAAACTTTTGTTGAAGCAGACTCACTCAGACTCACGAAATTTCTCTCCAACCAAACTCACTCGGACTCAGACTCACCGGTGTTTTCGTCATCCAGACTAAGTCGGACTCAGACTCACTAAACTTTTCCTCAACCTGACTCACTCGGACTCCGACTCACCAAAATTTTCCTCAAGTGGACTCACTCGGACTCAGACTCACCAAAATTTTCCTCAAGTGGACTCACTCGGACTCAGACTCACCAAAATATAACTCAGCCGGACTCACTCGGACTCAGACTCACCTAAATATAATTCAGCCGGACTCACTCAGACTCAGACTCACGCCTCAATCTGAGTCTGAGTGAGTCTGAGTGAGTCGACTCATGAGTGAGTTCGCCGACCTATGGCTTTGAGTGCATGTAATCCAAAGTGTGAACGATCTAGCCATGGTCAAAAAGACCGTAAAGTGTTCAGGGTGCGGAATGGGATGGAAAATACAGGATGACAAGGCAGAACAAGCTGACGCCAAGTGTAAGCAATGTGAGTTAGAGGCGAAAATGGAAATAATGATGGCTGCCCAGAATGAGCTCAAGGTAAAAATCGCCGAGCTGGAGAATGCGTTGGCGACAGAGCGAGAAAAAACGATGGCTATGGGAGAAAGGCTTAAGTCAGCTGAGGAAGGGTTAGCGAAGGCAGTCATGGTGAACAAGGAAGCAAGCGACGGCGGGAACAGGAGGGCCTCAACCCCCATAGTGGGAGACGCGAAGGTGGAGACAGGTTTGGGGAAGACAGGTGCAGGGGGGCACAGGACCCAGTTACCGCGAGGTGGTTTTGGGGACGGGAGGGAGCAAAACAGCGGCGGTCGCGCGAGCTGGTGACCGAGGCAGTGGCCAGGTGCGGGACAGCCCAGCAGAAAAGTCGGAGCACGTGATAATGGCCGGGGACTCGAATTTAGCTAGATGCGCAGAAGCAGTCCAGGAAAGGGTGAGAGGCGACAAACGAGTTTTAATAGGGACGTTCCCGGGACGTAGGTGGGATCAGTGATGAGACAAGCTAGCGCAGAACTCGCAACTAAAGCTAATGGACGTAACCTCGTGATGATTGCGGGAGGTCTAAACGACGTCTTGAATGAAGAATCAGCCGAACTAGCGACCACATTGGCGAAAGGGGTCGATGACATGCGCGCCATTTCCCCTCAGGTGCAGATAGTGGTATGCACAATACCGGAGGTACCGGTGCGTGACGGCAACCTGCAAAGAGCGGTTGTCGACGCAAACAAAGAGATATGGCAGATGAGTCGAGAGAAAGGCATCGAGGTAGTGGAAATAAACAGAGAGGTGCACAGGTGGGGTGGTTTTCGAAGAGACGGAATACACTTGAATAGGAGGCTTGGTCATGAGGTGGGTTGGCGACTTGCAGGACGCGCAGTAGCTTTTTTGGGGGGCACGCGGGCCCTTCGGTGTCCAGGGTAGCGTGTAATGAGGACAACAACCAGGGGGGACTCTGTGACAGGTAGTATAGCGAAAAACCAGAGAAAAGGTAAAAGAAGGGAGAAGGCGCGTGTCGCAATTGGTTACCTTAACATGCAGGGTGGCAGAAAAAAGGCAAAATGGTTAGAGATTGAGGGACAGTTAAACAAGGAGCAGATAGGTGTTTATGCGGTTACAGAAACACACCTTAGAGACTTGGAAGAGCCACCACATATTGACAATTACATTTGGGAAGGATGCAACAGGATCATATCAGAAAGGAGAGGTGGGGGGTGTTGGAATGCTAATTCATAGCAGAGCAAAATGGGATAGAGTGAAGCAAACGTGTTCAGAGCACCTGTGGGTTTCGGGCACAGTAGGTGGAAAGAAAACGTGGCTAGGTGTAGCTTACTTGTGGACGGGGAATAACTGCAGAGAAAAGAATCTGGAGATAGTGAAATGCATAAGCACCGATATTAAAGAATTTGGTCATGATGCCGAAATAATCCTTCTAGGGGACATGAATGCTCACATACATGACCTTGACGAATATTCAGACTCCAATGGCAAGTTATTGCTAGATCTCTGCGAGCAACATAGTCTTGAAATAGTTAACGCGGGGCCTAAGTGTGAGGGACAGATCACGTGGGAAGTCGGAAACAGGCAATCGAGCATTGATTATTGTCTCATGACAGAAGGAATCTATGACAAACTTAGAGAGATGAGAATAGACGAGGAAGGCATTAACAGCTTGGGTAGTGATCATAAACGCATAACATTACAAATGGGATATAAAACTGAAAATAAGAACCTAGAATCGAACATTGGCAGCTCGTATTTAAATGAGAAACAAATAACTAATATAGCCGCAAGAGTCGAGGAAGAAGTAGACAAACTGCCACTCAAAGACTGGAAGTATAGTGAGCTGCTACATGTAATCACGAAGGAAATAGAAAAAGAGAAGAAAACTATTTCTTGGAAAGGAAAGAGAAAGCCAAAAAGTTGGTGGAACAAAGAAATCCGGGATGCGATCGAGAAGCGACGTGAGGCATTACGGCAGCACAGACAGGCAAAAAAGGAGAAGCGGCCACAGGATGAAGTCAACCAAGTATGGGAAATATATTTAGAGCAAAAATCCATTGCGCAGAAATTAGTCGAGGCAAAAATTAAAGGCGAAAGTGAACGCTGGATGACAGAGATTCGCGAAAAGAAGAAGGCCGCGCCTAGGATATTTTGGAGCCACCTAAAAGCGCTAGGTAGGAAGTCTGTAACAATGCAACAACATATGGTAGATGAAGAAGGAAATCAATTGGAAGGGTATGAAGCGCTAGGTTACATCCGAAAGGTAACAGCCGATTCGTTTAAAAAGGTCGCCCAGGGGATTCCCCCCGGTGAGTAAAAGTATACAGAAGAGTACAACCGAGGAAGATGTAGTACTTGAGAATTTCAATTGGAAGAAGGCCGAAGGAAAAATTCCTAAGCGCACTACTCCGGGCTTAGATGGGGTTCCCATCAGCCTCATTAACGAACTAGGACAGAGCACTAAAGAAGCACTGCTGAAAGCCGTAGAGAGGTGCTTACAGGAGAGGGAAATACCAGACAGTTGGCGAAAAAGTAGAATGAACTTAATCTATAAAGGCAGGGGAGAAAAGGATAACATTCGCTCGTATAGACCGCTAACCATTACATCGGTGCTATACCGGTTGGCGATGCAGGCAGTAAAATTAAAAATAGAAACGTGGGTAGAGCAAAATGATATTTTGGGAGAACTCCAGAATGGATTCCGAATCGACAGGCGGTTAGACGATAACCTGTTTGTTCTTACACAGTGTATAGAAATATCAAAAATAGAAAACAGGCCCTTATACGTAGCTTATCTAGACATCACCGGGGCATATGACAACGTTAATCAGGAAATTTTGTGGGATATATTGAAGGAAGTGGGCATAGGTGACGACTGTATACAGCTTTGGAGGGAAATATACCGAGAAAATACAGTTTGTGTAGAATGGGAAGGAATAAGCAGCGAGGACAGCGTTGACATTAGCAAGGGGCTGAGACAGGGATGTCCTTTGTCCCCGCTGTTATTCATGCTGTACATGGTGAGGATGGAAAAAAGCGCTAGAAGGTAGCAACATTGGCTTTAATTTGTCACACAAACAGGCCGGCGCGATGGTTGAGCAGAAGCTTCCAGGTCTATTTTACGCTGACGATATTGTCTTATTTGCGGACAGTCAAGATGATATGCAGCGGCTGGCAGATATATGCGGAAGGGAAGGCGAGGCTCTAGGACTAGGTTTTAGTGCAACAAAATGTGGATTGATGGTATTCAATGATCACGAAGACCATGCGGTCTTAATACAGGGCCAAGAAATACCGAGGGTAAGCGAGTACAAGTACCTCGGAGTGTGGGTAAATGAGGGGGATAGATATATGGAGGTACAAGAGAAAGCATCGGTAACAAAGGGAAAGAGGAATGCTGCAATCATGAAGCACAGAGCGTTATGGGGATACAATAGGTACGAGGTGCTTCGAGGGCTGTGGAAGGGTGTGATGGTTCCGGGGCTTACATTTGGGAACTCAGTGGTGTGCATGAAGTCAGAGGTGCAATCAGGAATGGATGTAAATCAAAGGACTGTGGGACGCCTCGCGTTGGGCGCTCACGGGAAGACGACAAATGAGGCTGTAAAGGGCGATATGGGATGGACAGGTTTTGAAGTGAGGGAAGCTCAGAGCAAAATTAGATTTGAAGAGAGGCTGAGGAAAATGAAGGAGAGTAGATGGGCAGGGAAGGTTTTCAGGTATTTGTATAGAAAAAGCGTCGACACGCAGTGGAGAAAAAGAACTAGGAGGCTCACCAGTAAATATACGGCTAGCAGTGTGGGCGACATGGCAACAAGGAGCATTAAGCGAAAAGTCAGAGAGGCGGAGAGGACTTATTGGATGACAGCGATGGAAAAGAAGCCGGCTCTCAGTGACTACCGAAAGGGAAAAAACGAAATAAGGAGGGAGAGGTTTTATGATAATTCAAGAGGAAGCGCTTTACTGTTTGAGGCAAGGTCGGGTTGCCTTAGAACGCGTAGCTATAAAGCGAGATTCTGTAACGAAGAAGAACAATGTACATGCTGTGGGGGAACTAAGGAAACGATGGAACATGTACTGATTGAATGTGGCGATATCCACCCAGATATACGTGTGGGCACGAGTCTACATGAAGCCTTGGGTTTTAGGGACATCAATGGAAAGCTGAACACGTCCGCGATAGAAATAAGTAAGAGACGGTTAGAGTATTGGTGGCAGAAAAGTAGAGATAAAGGACAAAAATGAAGAATGGGGAAATAAGGTCATTCTGGCTTAAGAAGCAGAGAGATGAACCGTGAACTTATATATTTCTTTTCTGTAATAACATAGATTTAATCAATGTAGATAAGGCATTAGGCCAACATAAAAAGAAAGTTTTTTTTTCGAGCCTGGTGGCAGACATGTCACCGCCCCGTTATAAAGGGGACGCTCATAGCATCCATCCATCCATCACTGGGGAAAGGCGCCGATCTGCGCTGTGTAGATTATTGCTGCGGAGCCTCGCTTGTTTACCGCGCTCGATATGCATATGTATATGGATGTCAATAAATTAATACACGGGGATTTCGCAGTAACGAAATCCATTTTCTGATCGTTCATGCAGCTTATGTCCCAACAGCGTTTTTGTCATATAAATGCTCCGACAGCAGCAAACGTTGGTCTGGAGAGCGGTCGCATTTTGACGTGACATCGTTAGAGAGCTCGTTTCGCTGAATTTCCGGTGTCGGCGGCGTTGGCGGTGTCGGCGTCAGCGTCTTTTTTGTTCTGAGCAAAAAAAGCAACGTTGGCCGTGAGCGAAAATGCGAGGTAGTTGCAATAAGGATGGCAGGTGGATGACGTTTGCGGTTTGATACCTTGCTGCAGTCTCCACCGAAAAGCCAAGGCACGCTAGCGATTGGAAAGACGACATTAGGGAGTTTTCGAATAGCGTACGCAAAGCTTTGCGTTTGCGTTTGCCGCAACTGCGCATGCGTCATACGCTAACCTCTTCGGGCCCCCCGTTAAGTGACGGAAATAGCGGGCGACCGCAAGGACCGCAAAGCTTTGCGTACGCTATTCGGAAACTCCCTATTGTGTGTGTGTGTGCGTGTGTATGCGCGCGTTCGTGTGTGTGCGTGTGTGCGTGCGCGTGCGTGTCTGGGTACGTGTAACTGTCAGTGTGTGTGTGTGTTTGTGTGTGTGCGCGCGCGTACGTGTGTCAGTGTGTGTTTGCGTGCGTGCGTGTGTTTGTGTATGTGTGCGTGCTTGCGTGTTTGTGTGTGTGTGTGTGTGTGTGTGCATGCGTGTGCGTGCGTGTGTGTTTGTGTGTGTGCGTGCGTGTTTGTGTGTGTGTGTGCGCGCGAGCGTGTATACTGTTGACTGGTTATTCTACAACATTTAATGTGTCTTGGTCCTAATAAGCATGGATGAGGCAGCTCGAAAAGTGGTATCATAGTTTAAAGTAAGCAATTACCTTTCCCGGCATGATGACGAAGTGAATTGGCAGCGCATAGGCTGCTCACACTATCAGTGTGGTGTTGAGAAGTATCCTCCTCTTCAGGTGGAGGAGGCCCGTCGGTGCTGAATTCGAAGCGCGGCCTCTTGCGTAGCGTGCCTGTTGATTCAGCATCGCCATGCCCTGGACTCGCTGTTTCTACACGCAATAAATTTTGCGTACTTTCAGCGGTCGGGTTAGGCACTTCAGAAGCAGTTGAACCTTTTGGCCCCCCCTCGCTTCCGTGAAGTCGGCAGTAAAGCCTGCCGTTTTCGATGAGGTTTTCTGGTTTTTTGCTGCGCGGTCAGGTATTTTGGACATCCCGGGAAAATGCTAGGCACAGCATCCGAAGAGAGCACAGGTTTCTTTTGGGTGTGCAACAACAAGACGTGTCCCTTGTATTCTCCATGATATATTGAAGAGGTCCCTTCTTCTGAGAAATACTTCGCGCACACATGGTCAGTAGGCTTCAAGACTTTTTCTGCTGTCGGAATCGCCCATCGCCATTTATCAAAGCGCTCTGGTTCACGCGGAGCCTTGAAAGGCGACACACGCTCCGTACAAGTCCTGTACTCCGACTTGCCATTCGGGACAAAACACATTTTGCCCATTTCGAGGCGCAGCCTGCGACAAGGCCGCTAACGGGTACTCGGCGTCATATGCAGCTTCAAGGTATACGTTCGGTGAATCACAAAACAAATGCACTCACAGGGCCCACAGGCACAGGGAAAGGCGTTTCTAATTCATAGAACAGTACGCACACAAAGCTTTCAGAAAGATCTTCCTTTGCACGTGAATTTCAGAATGCGCCGCGCGCGAGCCCCTGACACCCCATACTGCAGCGCCATCTCTACTCGTGTGGCGAAAACTACTCGTGGCTCAAGGTTATCGGCGAACACAATCTGCCCGCGCCCTCTCCTCGAGCGGAGCGGCGAGTGTCAGCACCTAACTTATTCTTACACCGTGGCCTAGGCGCAGAATCAGACATCGTGGCGTGTGAGGAGTTATGATGGCGATATAAAAAAAATCGCATTCGAGTACGCAACCAAATTGCACTTGAGAACATTTTCGACGCCTCAACTGCAACCAACAGTACCCAGAATGCAGAGCGCCGTCATCCGAACGCTTTCAGTGATTTACAGTGTTCAATTTGAGAGCTTCTGATCCGCTCCCTTTCAACTTTAGAGAAATTGCACATCGCAATAGACAGTTATAGTGTGATGGGCGCAGTGAAATAGCGTGCTTAGCGGAATAGTGGGATCGAAATGCGCGTGCGCATGGGCTCTAAATGCCCCGTCGCACTTGCCGTACGCACGCTACTTTAGAAATTTCGCCTTAACGTGTTTGTGTGGTTTCCGTAGCGCACGTAATACATAACGGAGGCTTCGGACGCCCGCGTCGAAATGAAGTCGGCGTTGCTGTTCAAGGATTCACTTCGTTCGTAGCAAATGACTGTGTTAAATGGCCTCGCATGCCTTCAGGCAGCTTCGAACACTGGGTATTGTGGATAACTTAGCCGAGTTTTTGCGATCGCTTCCGATTTCGGACGTTCCTTGGCCTAACGAAAAGATTGGTGCAGACAAATGTGAAATAAATTTTCGCCTTTGGCACGTGGTTTACATCTACTTACCTTTATTACTACTAAAAAAAAGTAGCAATATTGCTGCTTGCGTTGTTACAGGCGAGAGTTTTCAGCTTTTTTCTCTTTTCATTTTTTCCAAGACATTGATCCTTAGCCAGGTGGTGCCACAGTCACAGCTTGCGCACGTAAGCGATATAAGCACGGTAACGCCATTCGCTTAACCACCGCTATCAAGCTAACGCTAAACACGCCATTGGTGGTATATACTAGATTGTAATCTTTCGCTCTGTTCACGTCAAATGTTTTCCTGGGGGTTATAAGTACGCTTGCGGTTACATTGTATGTATTTTTTCGGATAGCATTTGTTTCATCGGCTTTGGTCGCGTTTTCGGTAGTTCGCAGACAAGCGTATTACGTCACCAATAGCGTGCAGCTGACAGAGCACGCATTAAGACGAGCCGCACGCACCTTCTCTTGCCGCGGTTGGAATTCCCGCGTGGAGGCCAGTAGTCGATCAGCTGGTTGCTACCCCACTCGCGACCGTCCCTCCTGTTGGGATAGCCGCCACTGAAGCTCGTCGAGCTCGTCGTATAGTATGTCGTCCCTGTTGACCTTTCGGACCGCGCAGCCAGAGGGGTAAACCACGGTAAGGGCGAATGCGGGACTAGCGCAGCTATACAAAAGTCATCTGCCATATGACGCGTCATAGTGCACTGTAATTGTATAGTACTGTTTCTTATTCAGCAGTTAATACCACTTGATATTGCTACTTTCTTTTCTGCTTTGACCTGTAGAGCAAGAGTATAGAGCGCATTTGGTACAGTCGTAACCATTCTAATGAGAGGTCTGCTTATATTTTTGCACAGTCAACTCCAAATTCTGTTTCGTCATTACACGTACAAAATAATGCGCATTGTAAAGTGTTCTCTGCTTTTAGCCGTTACTAGCCCTTTTCCTGAAGATACCTTGCTGCCAGGATGACACGACCCAGTCAGGCGAATGCTTAGTTTTAGTTCTGTCCTCCAAGCTAACTTTGTGTCAGTTTTCGCCTTGAATAAACCAAACTGAAGTGATTTTGTGGCACTTCAGACTGCACTTATACAAGTCTATCTACCGCTGAAGGTACCGCAACAAGAAGACCGCTGAAATGTTATATTCACTGTCGCATTCAATCGCAGCCATAGACATGTGTACATGGGGAGAGGGGCAGCGGGTGGTCCTAATCATCTAGAGGGGAGCGCCAATTCTGCCCCTTAATTTTACTAAGTCGAACCTTCTACGTTATCTGTTAATGCGCCGAGTTATGGCAACGCCTCTTCTTTAAACTATACAGGCGACCGAGGCACCCTGACGTTGCAGTGAAAGAACTGCTTACTGCTAGAGCACGTACATATTCTTGAGCATTCCTTAACGACTGCCAATGTCTACCCAGCCCTAAACGACTGCCAACAATAAAGCCGAATAGGTCAAGTAAATAATTACACGAAAACGTGCTTGATGTTATTGGCAAATTTTTTTCCAGCTGCTAAACAAGACATAATATACCTCGGTCAGTTTTATTTCTTTCGCCACTGCGCGGTATTTCATAACATGTACAAGTGTCTTCGACGTGAGATGGAAGTAAAGCATCAGCTAATTCATCGCGCCACCCAACTAGCTAGCAACACGTACTGTTATTTTTTGAGCATCTCGGATGGCTGCCTACCTTGTGCTAGCATACATCGGCCCGGGTTGGCCGTACATCACAGGCTGTGGGCCGAACGCCATCTGTGGCTGTGGCGGGGGCACGAACATGACTTGTGGTTGCTGGGCGGCTCCGGGCATTGGCTGGTACATCAACGGAGGCGTCACTGGGCGCATGTCTGGTTGGCTTCCGCTGAGAACACAGCGCCGCGCAATTCCGTCATTGCCAACTGACATGGAAAGGTGCTTTTCCCAAGAAGTTTGGCTGGTCTTAATACATAACTTATACGAAAGGCTGACTAAATATTCAGCTTAGTAGTGCAAATAATATTCAAGAAGAGGTGAAAAATGCTCGTTGAGAAAGCGTAAGTGCAGCTGCTTGTGCACATCAGCTGTTTATCGAAAGCTGTAATCATTCCTCATTTACAAAATAACAGTCTGATTAGGTTAGACTCCCTGAATAATTTACCCACCGACCAACAGACGGACCGATGGCGCATTTCGCATCAAGTGGTTTATATCTACGCACTAATTTGCTAAAAGATGTAATATGCTAGTGTGCATTAAGTGTTAGTGTAAGTGATGCACTTCACTCACGGCGTGAGTCCCTCTTTAGCTGCATTATCGCAACGCGTCAAGTTAACGCGATAACAACCGAAAACTTGCCTGCCTCTGGTGACATTCACTAGCGTCTGCGAGCTGATGTTCACGCTGATCCTGTAAAGAGATAAAAAAAATCAATGTATGAAGAAAAGGCTCACAGCCAATTATGTAAGTATACCAATTTGTTATTTTGAATTCACTGCCACAAATAACACCTGATCTACAACTTCAAGAGAATGTAGCCGACTTAAGTGAATATTGTTAATTGTATTACATAAACACGTTACTTTCGCACGCAGCAGTCGACACGAGGAAGGGTAAAGGCATAGCTAGAAAAGTGCAGGTAGCTTTCGCGCGAAGCCTTGTCTTGACATAAAGGCCTGTGAATGAAAAAGGAATACAGACGACATGCACTTGCATATCAATAACAAGTAAATCTAGGCTGATACTCTGTAAACTAGAATGCCGCACCAGTTCTTGTTTCATAGAGCCATATGAGCTTCTGCGAAGATGGGGGATGCAAGCCCACATATCCGCGAAGACGGTAAGACACGTGGAGCCTTGTCTCAGAAAAGAATGGTCAACAACTTTTGTTACTGCACGCGTGAGGAACCGAATATTAGGCACCCAACCTCCCCGGGAGTGTGGCTTTAGAACATGTGATGCACCACTACCTGCAGGTGAACTTTTTCTGCTAACCTCTCTACCACTCGCTCCCTCACCACGCACAAAATGGCTGCCGTGGTGCAGTATTCGGCCATTACACCCCACGTGATGATTACAGTCGGACCTTGGACTGAGTCTCCAGTATTTGCGGGAAATATGGCCATGGCGGTGGTTGGACTTGTAACGCAGCGAAGGGTGCTAATGGTCACTGGATCTGGTAGAGCCGTCCCTTTAAATTGAACCTGACGTTCAACACATAAACCTTGAGAGGTGTAGCTAGACCAGCGCAACTACTCGAGTAGTTAGCCAGCATTTAATAGAACCGCATTGGCCTTAGATAGTTTCGGAAAATTAGGCAAGTATATGCAGCACCCTCAGGGTAGCAAGTGCGGCGTGCATAGTGATGGAACGAAATGGGAGGTGTGGAATATCAAGTCCACTGAAGGACGAATCCCAACATAAAAATGAACTGATTAATCCAGTAGGCAGCAGCAGCGCGCGAGCATATCGTCGCTACGTGTGTCTGGGTAGCGAAACCAATGGTCTTGCAAGCGGGGCAGTCTGTTTTTACATCCACCGCCGATGACGTATACCTCAGGTGAAGCTGCCGTGGCGCTGTGTTTTATCGGCAGCGTGTAGGCATGTCCCACCGGGCTGGATGATAGCGAGTTGGAGGCTGCGCTGGAATATGCGCAGAGTGTGTCGCCACATCACCCGCCCCCCTTCCCACCACGCGGAATGGAGAGCCCTCAAGGCTTGTGAAAATCTGTGAGGTGTAGTCGACGTCCACGGCTTGTAGTGACAGCAGCTGGCTGCAATGTCGGGGGGTTGTAGATGGGCTCCTCTAGGTGCACTGTTATTTCCTAGTTAGTTGTAAGCTATGTACCCTGGCTTCAGCCTGTCAATAGAAACTCGAACGTCATTCCCATTTACGCGCAAGGTTACCAGGTACCAGGACGTCGCGACGGGTAACCAGGTAGAGTCCATTGTAGGGTAGTTGGAAAGGCCTGCGGATAAGGCCGTTGCGAGGAAACCATGCTTGCGCATTGCTAGCTTCTTGAAGACGAATGGTGCACGCTTTCAGGGGTGAGCTGCGCGTGACGGGCGTAGGGCGGTCATGGTAAGTCGAAGCAGGGCAATGAAATCGGTAGGATCTGACGTCGCGGTGTTCAATGGCAATGCATCGAGAAATTCTCCTAGCAAATAGGGTGGTTTCCCGTAGGCGAGCTCTGCCGACGTAGCCTGAATGTCCGGCTTGAAGGTGGCACGGAGGCCTAGGGCGACGGCTGGCATGGCCTCGAGGCAAGTAGTGGCCTCGATGGGATGGCCTCGAGGATGGCCTCGAGGCACATTAGGGCTGCTGTGAACTGTCGGTGAAAGCGCTCGATCATCCGGTTGGCGCAGGGTTACTAACTGGGTGGTCTTCAAGCGCTGAAACTGGATGGTCAGCCCGAAGGGCCTGAAAGGCGCCATTCAAACTATCGACCTTGGTCGGTGGTGACGTAGCGAGGGGGGGTGGGAACAAGCAAAACAGTCTTCTAAAAAAGGCCGAGGCGACGTCTTCCACGATGATTCTCTCGAGGGGCCGTGCCTCTGGCCATCGTGTATACTGATGAATGGCGGTTAGGGAGGCCGTAGCGTTAGGGTCAAGCTGTGGAGAAGGGTCCTATGATGTCAAGGTGGACGTGCTGAAACCGACCATTGGGCTGAGGAAAGGCTGCGAGCAGTGAAGTGGTCGGAAGTGGTCGTACAAAATGTCATTCCCAGAGCTGAGAGTTTCTTGGAGAAGAACGTTAAGGACTGCCTGGTGTTTTCTACACGTTGTATGAGGGTGATGCCGACGGTGAAGCTAGAGCCGTCCGTGCATATCTCAAGGAAGCGTTTGGCGCGGGATTGGAGAGAAGCGTGGTAGTGCAGAGAGCAGCTTTGCATTCTTCGAAAATGCAGCTGCTGCGTAAACGAACAACTGTTTATTCGAGTTGACAGCAGCAGTGGGCGAGCATATTGACGTTACGTGCGCCTGGGTAGCGGGAACAAATAACTTTTTCTAAGCGGGGCAGCCTGCTATTGTAGCCACCGCCGGTGACGTATACCTCAGGTGAAGCTGTGGTGACGCTGTGTTTTATCGGCAGCGTGTGGCTCTGTCACGCCGGTCTGAATGATAGCGAGGCGGAGGTTGCGCGGGAATATGCTCAGAGTGTGTTACCACAGAGGTATGCCCGGGCTGCCCGGTATATCACTCGGAATTTTGATCGGTGCGCCAGCATAACACAGATTAAGCGCAATATTTCTTTACAGCACCTAGATATCCGTCGCAACATTGCTTTGCTTTGTCTGCTTCACATGTATGTCCATTCCGATAAGCCTTGCATATTACCCCTCGAAACGCCCACAGGCATATCCTCAAGATTACATAATCATCTTAGTTTCAAGCGCATTTTTGGTAAAACTTCTGCTTTCAATTTATCAGCTGTACCTCGTGCCATATCTCACTGGAATGATCTTCCTGATGACATTGTTTCGATAAGCGATCATAAGGTATTTCGTGATCGTCTGTACGCACTTTTTACTTAATCTGCATTGATTTATTTTGTTGTTCTGCTTGTTATCCATGTTACTGTTCTGCTTGTTCACCATGTTCTTTTTCACTGTACAGTTGCTTTAAATGTATTTTCGAGCGGTTTCTGTTGTATTTCACCTGTTATTGTATCAATGCCCCCCCCCTTACTCAATGCCCGACAGGGCCTGTAAGGTTTCTTCTAAATAAATAAAAAAAAATAAAGTATATACTGAAAGTAGTTCAAGGATGAGCTACAACGGGAATTAGTATTCCGGAAATGTTCCACATATGCACAATGTCTTAAAAGCTAATATATAAACGTACAAGGAATAACACTTAAAATGACTGAGAATATTAGACAACAGCTTAATTTCAGTAATATAAAAAATATTGATGAAGGCGATATCGAAGAGGAATCTACTGAGTACAACAAGCCCTTTCAAACAGCGTTCATAGATCATACGAGAAGCTATTCCACTCAGAAGACATATCAGCAGTCTTGGAAGCATAAGGTAATCAAGGAGTACTTGACACATATATAAAAACTTAGGCGAGGATTTACAAGGACTCCACAGTCAAGTTGCTTCGCCAAGAGAAAATCAGAAAAAAAGTCATGGTTTCGCCCAAGGCCGAATCAGTGAATGTGTTAGCAACAAATTGCTATGTTAAACGAATTAATGCTGGAAGCTAACTTCTGTAGCATCAAACATGGAGTAACTGAAAAACTTCGGCGTAAGGAAACGCGAGCGCTCGATGAAGCGAAGTGACCTTCGTGCTATCAATTCATGGCAAACCGAGAGGCGATATTGAATCCATAGCGCTGACAAGACAGGGACCACAGAAAGAGGACAGGACGTGCGCTGACGTCCAATGAGTTGCACGCACAATGATCTAAGCCGTCTTCTAATGTTTGTAAAGATAAACACGCACGACCACGCCCGGCTGAAAAAAAGTGCGTAGCCATGCAACCGCACTGACATTGTATGATGGCCGTACCTCTGCCGCATGGGCATTTCTTGCGACGAATGACAGCAGGCGTGTTTCCTCTCCGCTAGCTAAGCGTTGATCGCCTGCGCTCGCACGAGTTCACTCGCACATTGGAAACACGACGCGCAGAGCGATGTCGCCGACTTGGAGTTCACACTGAACCTCCCGGCGACGACAAAAAAGGCATCGATAGTTTGCATGTTTGCTTTCGCGATAAAAATGCCATCGAGAAGCGGGTCACATAAGCCCATCACATTTCTCCAATTTTGTTCCCTGCATGCGTCGAAGAAATATTTAGACAATTACATTCAGATCAAATAGGAATAAATATAGAACGAGAATATTTCCTGACATTCCGTTTTGCGCATGATATTGAGCTCTTGAGCAATGAAGAATGCAAATTGCAAGAAATGACGGAAGACGTAGACCGAGAAAGTGTTAACGTAGGATTCACGTTGAATATGCATTCAGAATTGCCCGGTGTCGCAATGAAAATTCACGATAGATAACCAGTCCGTAGAATCTCTGTAACTTGTGTACCTTGAAAACCAACTATCAGGGCAACTTACTCGACTTACGTAAACGAACTTAGCAGAAAAATAAGGATGGATTGGTGAGCATACAGAAGACCTTTCCAACTCATAACCGGCAATTTACCGTTCTTTTTCAAATGAAAGGTGTTAGCCTCGTTGTACACGGCCCATGCTAGAATATATTGCTCAAACATGGGTGGCAACGTAGAAAATTGCGGAAAAAAGTTACTGCCTTACAACCTGTGTAAATGATTGACCAGCGAAGCTGAATGTGATGGGTCCGCTGTTTATGACTGAATTTATTAGGGAGCCATTGCGCTCTGCGAAAGTCATCAACCAGCAAAGCTGTGTAGCACACAGAACAGAGGTGACACTGAATTTTGATGAAACGTACCGAAAAGTGGAGAACGTGCCCTTTGAATGTACCAAAAGCTGCTTAATGGCTTCTATTTAAGCAGCATGCGTCTTGACCGGCTTGCCGTATGCGCTTATGACCAGGATTCGGGGACATGTACACGTAGCACCATCTCCTCGTCGGCAGCAGCGGTGGCCTGCCGTGACTGATTGGCAAATTGGCGAAAGAAATGTGACACAAAAAGCGAGTTACCAAAAACGGCTTCCGGTTATTTGCAGCACAGACCCACTGGAACATTCTGGTAAAATTGCAGTGTCGTACAACAAATCGCGTGGCTTTCCAGAGTCTTTAATATTTTTAACAATGGGCCCATGTGCTTACAATGAGCGCTGTTCAATTGCGCTAGGAAGCCACACTCTTTGTAGTGCGAAACTGCAATTTTACCAGAATGCTCCAGTGGTTCTCTGCTGCATATAAACGGCAGTCGTTTTCGATAACTAGCTTCTTTTTCAGATATGACTTTTTTTCGTCTACTTCTCACTCAGTTATGGCAGGACGTCGTTGCTGCCGACGAGAGAGAGCTCCATGTACAGATGTCCCCAAATCCTGGGAATGGCGTTTCGTACACGATATGGAAAAGCCATTTGAGCAGCATGAGTGTTTTAGCTATGTTCTCCGTTTCGCGACACTCTAGGAGCCAGTGGTGACCAATTTTTGTGCCGCACACGTTTTTGCCCGCCAAAGCCTCATTTTTAGTGGAACTGTGGTGGGTAGCGGGGCCTAGATGTTCAGTTTCTGTGGCACATACCTGGATTAGCCCTTTCGTCCCTGGCGGTGTCAATGGACACCAGCACACAACATTTCCTCTAGCACCTTGAACATGAAACCAAAGCTGGTCATTCTTGGGGGGAATACTTTTAACACGAAAGTGTTTTTTGCCGGGGTCCACCAAGACTTTAGCGACGCATTTCCGTCACGGATATGACGTTGATAAAATGGACGCCACCAAATGAGAAAGAAAAAAACTTAGAAAAAAAATGCCCCCCACCTCCCCGAAGGGAATCGTGAGGAAATTCGAATGCATTTCGCGCGCGCTTCACTCCATTTATATATACGTGCGAGCGAGCGGACGGGAGTGTGGGGCGCAGGGAGGAGAGAGAGCGAACGGCGAGAGAAGGAGCGGCGAAGCACTGCACCTACCCTCTGCTACACTCTCCACATACGCGGGAGCTCCGCCGAGCTTCCGCGATGCGAGCGCCCTCACACACCAGAGTGCGCTCCTCCTCTCCACTCACTCTCCGCTACTCCGCCCGCACCACCTGCTCCGGTTGCTAGGGGCGAGGATAAACGCGCGCGCCCGCAGCTGTTGCTATGGGAGAGGGAGTGAGAGCGGAGAGATAAAAATTACACCATCTTCCGCTAAAGGGAACCATGTGTAGATGTGAAGCAGCGGGCGCTAACGCTTACACTGGCGGCGGCGTTGACGCTGGCGCTCGTCGCAGCGCTGCGCAGGAGAAAAAGATTGGCCGCGTATCTGCGTGCTTCGCTGCAAATGTCATCGAAAGACGATAGTCTTCTGCCGGTCGTACTATATGAGTCCTGGTCTCATCCGCGGCCACCTGTGATGCTGTTCTCGACCATTTCCGTCCTGGCATGACCAAGCGTCTTCTCGCCGCAAGCGCGGTGTTTTTGGCACCGTGTAAAAAGCTGAGAAGTCGCGCAGAGCGACCACGAAAAGAGATTCTCTTGTTTGCAGCGACGACGGCAGACTGCGCCAGCTATCGTGCGTCGGATGAAACACGCGGCACTTCGCGCGACCTCGGAGATAGACGACGGCTCTGCGAGGCAGCTCGCATTTTCAGCGCAGCCTAAGAAACACAAGCGTTTTTAGAATTAAGTATCTATGTATTTTCTATAAAAGAACACACCACTTAATACTTCCGTATTGTTGTTGCGCCTCAGATATGCGTAATATTTGCTTTTTGATCGACAATGTTCACAAGTATGCACGAAAACGACTGTTCAAGATGGCTGGGCGTTCAGAAAGTGGTTAAACTTTGGCCGAATAGCTCAATCGTGTGACGTGCCGACAAACAGAGAAACAGACCAAAATTTCTCCATTTCAGTATCCCAAGAAAGACTATCGTCTTTAAAAACTGGGGATGCGTAAAGCACGCAGCGATGGAGCGGTGTTTCCTACTGGAACATGCCAATCGCTGCTAATGTGCAATGAGAGACAGAAGACTCCGACTGGACACAGAGACTCGCAGTCCGCTTTTAGTTAACGCGCACGCTGCGAATTTTTATTGGTTCTACAACGCACAGGAGAAATCTCCCACCGGCAGCACCTTGGAGGTCAAGATCCATTGCCATATATACGGGGTGGCCAGTAAACGGTTGTGAAGCGCGAGCAGTCGGTTTTTTCAACCAAGAAACTCGCTAGCAGACACTGCCTGTGTCGGCGTCGTGAGGCGAGAGAGGGGGGGGTAGCGTAGGAGAGGAGAGAGAGGGGGGGCGCGCATGCGCAGTGGGAGTGTGGACGCTGCGAGCAGAGATGCCTAGAGAAGAGAGGGGGAGCGTAGGAGAGAGAGGTGGGACACGCATGCGCAGTGGGAGTGTGGACGCCGCGGGCAGGGATGCCTACAGGAGAGAGGGGGGAGCGTAGCAGGGGAGAGAGAGGAGGCGCATGCGCAGTGAGGGTGTGGTTGCCGCAGGGAGGGATACCTAGAGGGGAGAGAGGAGGTTATTTATTTTTATTTTTAAAGGGTTTGCGCATGCGCAGTAAGGGTGGTCACGCCGCACACCACCACCACACCTCCTCAACCTATCCTCCTCCCCGCGGACCCCGCCGCCGGACAAAGCCGGATGCCTGACATAGCCCGAGTATGAAATGCATTCGCATTTAAAATGTTCCCCCCCCACCCGGAATCGAACCTCCGACTCCTCAGCCCGCGACGGTAAGCGCCCGACGCTCTACCGACTGAGCTTAAGAAGCACATGGAGAACCTTCTACCAACGCGCCTTATATCTCTCACACAATCTCTCTCGCTCGATGCTCTCTGTTGGCGGCGGCGGGCGGTGCCGCCGTCTGTGAGCGATGAAAAGAATGAATGCTGCATGACACTAGCACGCATAGAGGACGATTCCTCGACGATGCAGTTGAAGCATGGCGCCCGAGATTGCGCGCCTCTCGGAGGTCATGGTGAAAGCGTCTCGATAGCAGCAACAAACACTGGCCGCGCTAGCGTTGGGCAGTCGCCCTAGGCGTAGTTATGTGTCACTTTAGTTATGCTATTTGCCTTTCGCTTCGTGTTAGCGTGTGACAGCTCGTTGTCGGAGTAGTGCGCTTCCACATGCACCAATGGTGTTTCGTCACCGACCACTTCTAGTACGATAGCACCGACTAATAAAACTGCTCCATTAAGCGGTGGCAGAAAGGCAATGATGTCGACGGACGATTGTGGTGCCTTGGGGGGATCGGAGACGGTGGAACGCCTGCGCGCGTTCGCGGCTCAAGCTCTGCCTCCCGTGTTGCTGAAACGCAGTGTGGTAGTGTATGCAGGAGCACAGGCGTAGGTTACCGCACCACTCGGGAGCGCACGCCGTGCCGTTTCTCTCCTTAAATGACGGCGCTTTGAAGAAGTGCACAGTGCCAGTGTTTATTACGTGCTTGTTGATGTCATCTTTGCGCGCGATTCGTGATACGCTGTGTCCAGGTATAGGTTAAAATGTTCAACTACCACAGCGGTTTGGTCATGATCATGGGCGTTAGTATAGCCGCGATGGGGATGTGCCACTAGGCGTCGACGTGGGTGCATCCACGTCACACGGTGCTATAGCTGTAAAACAGGAATAGACGTTGTACGAACTCTCATTGTCACTACACAATAAGCACTACTTCTGTGAAGACACTTTTCACTTTCGTGTTATACCGATTCCTATGACGGAGGTATCAGCCATGTCTTTTTTCAATGATCCCCACTGCGATTGACATCAAAATTGTGGCATGTTACGTAGTTGGCGGCCACAAAGAAGCTTCACCGATGTCTAGGGTGAAGCCGAGGCGCGTAAGCTGAGGCGGGAAAGCGTCATTTTGGGGACGACGTACCGAAGCTGTGTCAATGAGTATCACGCTGAAAAGTAAGACGTTGGTTCACATTTTCTGTACTCTAGTAAGGAGCAGAAATAAACGAGCCAATTTCCTTAATTCACAATCAATGAGTCCTGATGATCTAATTTCATGCCATGTTCAATAATCCATAAATACTTGCATCACTGGCTCAATCTTTCGTTTGTGGTCTTCGGAGGTCTTAAATATGAGGGAAACACGCACAAAAAGTGTCTCCGACTAAAATAACAAGTCCAAGGCTGAAAGGGCTACAGACAAACTGCCTACAGATATCTTTCCCGCCTCAGCATATGCGGCTTGTCTGTCGAAGTGAATGACGACGCGACGTTCGATGGAACGGTATATGATAGGTGGGACATTCAGACATAGAAAGACAACAGAATAGACCACAGAGCAACTACGGGTGGACGATATTGTACTTGTCATTGAAGGGGCAATGCAACACTTTTTCAAGTAGCCATTGAATGGATTCACTAATTGAGCTCATTGCCTCACGAAGTCTCCGCCGAAAAAATTTTTATAATCCGTCCAGTACAAACGGAGTTAGAGATTTGCAGCACGCTGCAATTGCAGTCTCTCATCTCTCGTCTCGACGAAAGCGCTCGAAGCTAAGCAGGGAGGGATGGCATGGGACAAGAAAATACGTCACGCGCGCCTCGTGACCTTGAGCACTTTTCCTCTTTTTTTTTTTGGAATACGTGGCTTTTCAGTGCGATGGCGCGCGCATGCGTGGACAAGTCGCGGCCTCCCGCAGCGGCCCCAGAAACGACCGAGCGCGCCATCCGCAAATCAGGCAATGGCTGATACAATGGCTGTGACGAGTGATTTTTGAGCTTGTAGCGTCATTTGTCGAGAGAAGAGAAAGCAGTTTTTTAGATGACTTTGAGAATTTATTGTGAATTCCATACCGCGTGCTACGCTATATTTGGCTCGGGTGTTCTCGGGAGCCTCGACTACCGATCGGCAACGTTTTCTGACCATGCTCTCATAGTGTTGCAGGGCCCCATTAAGCGTAAAAAATGGTTAAGCATGCACTAAGCCGCGCAAGGCTTGGAACTGCGAAACTTGACGATTCTGAAAAATAATCTGGTTGCTTCTAGGTTGTTTCTAGGCCTTATCTAGGTGATGCGGGTTGTTTCTAAGTCGTTGCCAGGCTTTAGCTAGGTGATGCTAGGTTGTTTCTACGGTGATTCTCGGCGCAGAGAGGTTCGAGATAAACCACAGACAGTCACAGACAGTCACAGACCCGGCACGGATGTCCACACTCCAGAGACAGTACCTCGAGCTTAAACCAATCGCTCGTACCTCTCATAGATCTGCGGGCAGGTCCTCGCTGGCGTAGGCCTTCCATCACTTCGGCATCTTCTCGGAGCCGCCGTTGCCTTTCCCGTTCCCCAGTACTTTCTTGTTGTGCGTACTCGGTGTATTCGACTCTCCGCCATCGCTTCGCAGCCATTTGTTGGGCTACCTGTCTGCCTTTTTCATTTTTAGTGGACTAAATGTGAGTAGTGGGATTTACGCAGTTTCTTCAGCCCATACGCGTTGATGATGACGATAGTTTTCTGACAGGCCGTACACACAAAGTACGGCTTGCTTAAACAGCTTCGCTCTCAAAAATTCGGAAGATCACAAATACCATGGGAATCGATGTTTTGCGAACCATGCGGAGGTAAGGTGGTTGGGTTGTAATTTTTTAGTAAGCGAAACGCTATGAAATGACGCTAAACATATGTACAAATGTTTTACGCATAGACAGATGTTTCATATAACCATTTGTTTCAGTTGCATAACGATGCCAACAGCAAAATGGGTATTACCAACACCAAAAGTGGTAAGCTGATATGTACAGCGCTTGTGCTTGCAAGAATGGTACCCCTGGATAGTGCTACGTAAACCAACTACAGTGCGTGGCGTTTAAGTATACGATCGACGTTAACCCGACATGACTCCATGATTGGAGTACATATGTAGATTTGTGAATATTAGATAGCCAGCACAGCAAACACAATTGACGTTTCACCAAAATTACGCCTGCGTGGGGTCTTTTTCGAAAACAGTTTCGAGACCTCACGTGGCTCTGTGGTAGAATACTTGATTGCCACGCAGATTGCTTGGGTTCGATTCCTTCTGGGACTCTGATTTCTCTGCTTTGCATTCGTCGGGTCAACGCTGCCGTTGTCAGTTTTCCTTAACTCTCTCGCATTTAAATTACCAATGTCTGTCCTTGCCATTCCTGGGTAGCTTTAAATTGTCAAACACCTCTGGCGCATACCCGCATCCTGCGGCCCGTGGTCTACAGGTATGAGCCACACTTGTCTGAAGAAATGAGTTCGGCGACGTACGCGACAGGATTTTCACGTTATTCAAGTCACGAAAGGAGGAGGAGGAGAGCTTGAGGAAAGCAAAAGACGCAACTTCTGCAGCCCTAGTTGGGAGCACGGCTCAGCGCCTGTAGGGGAATGCGGGAGAGCGTATTAAAGATGTAGAGAAGAGAGAAGAGAAAGGGCGTCCGTAACAGCGGACGCGGCGGGCGGCTTTTGTAGCCGGATGTCCAGTCCAGTCTCCCCAAGGAAGCGAAGAAGTGCCTTGAAGACCTGGGTGTGGTGCGGTGCAGGGAGAGGAGCTCCCTCTGTGTAGCCGCGGGTAGGTCCTGGCGACGGCGTGTGGCGAGCAAGGTGGCTCGTTGTGCTTGAAGCGCTGGGCATACACACAACATGTGCTCAATGGTTTCGTCCGCCCCGCACGCAGTGCACGCAGGGGACGAGGCTCTGCCAAGCAGATGACTTCAGGCCTCAGGCCAGGAGCAGCCGATGCGTAAACACAGTAGAAGGGACCTCTCACTCCTGGTGAGACCCCGGTGAGGCAGCCGGGCCGCAAGTCACGACCAGCCAGACATATTCGTCAAATCCTCTTACCCTCCCATACTAACTTTGGTCGGCCTCAGGATAAGGAGGCGATCACGAGAGCACCCAGAAGGCGGCTAGATAGATAGATAGATAGATAGATAGATAGATAGATAGATAGATAGATAGATAGATAGATAGATAGATAGATAGGTAGATAGATAGATAGATAGATAGATAGATAGATAGATAGATAGATAGATAGATAGATAGATAGATAGATAGATAGATAGATAGATAGATAGATAGATAGATAGAAAGAAACGCCAAAGTGCTTGGAGTACGCAAAGAAATGCTTCGCATTTAAAAGATGAACTTAGGCTGGGCACTTGATGCATAGAACAATGTTCAGTTATAGCATGGTTCTCATGTTCACCTCAACTGGCTGGTCGCAGTCACAAAATTTAGTTCCGCTAGGACCGGGGCAGTCAGGAAGGTAAGAGCGGGAGGAGGAGGGGTGTAGTTTGTACGAAATGTCAGCTAAGGTTGCCATTTGGAAGACGGCGTTTCCCAAACCGAATATATGAGTCACTTGAGAAGAGCATTTCACATGAGCATCCCAACAACATATTAAACTGACCACTACGATAACTAAAATCTAGAAACCGATTTTGATATTTACAGCGTTTATTTCGCGGTTATGTTTGAATACATTGTGTCCGCATGGGGTGTCTCGCGAAAAATAAAAGATTGGGACCACTCATGTCTGTGTAGCTCATTAATACACTTATTAGGTAGAAAAAATATGGCACGAAGACAGTCAAGCGCGGGCCACGGGCCGTTGGCCCATAGGTCCGCGGGGTGCGTGCCTGAGACCCCCTTACTTATAGTAAAAGGAAGAAATACCAAGGATTCGGAAACGCAGCCGTGCACAGCAGAGAGTTAAGTGGTATGATAAATTCAAGTTTGGAGCGACTAACCAAATCAGCACGCGCACAACAGGTTTAATTTGAAATCACCGGGAGAAGGATTCGTACAGCAGTGGACATTGATTTTCAAAAGATTAACTAATAGCGTGTTTAAATACTAAAAACTTAGACTTGTAGGTGCAAAATTGCGAAAAAAAACGCAAAATGAAGACGCCGGCCAGTTCGCTTCACAATGTACACCAAGAAGACCCAGCTTTCGGTATTTTGAAGTACACTTCTGAGTCGCCGCCTGTCTATTTCTATGTCGTGAGAGAGCGCTGGTTCCTTTCACGATAGACTGTGAGACTGCACTTAATCTGGCTACCTTGTCTTACACAATCTAATAGTGACCTAGTTTCGTAGCTGTTCTGGGCGTGCGTGTGCAAGATTGCTTTATTAATGCCGCATTATGCTGCCTATTGAACTCATCTTTGTTGTATAATCGCTTTGTGTATGCCGCTGGGTCCATGCGAACCGCTTCCTCCGAGCAGAATATACACAGCAGTGCCAGAACAATCCAAAGCAAACCTTCCTCAATGAAATCGTCTTTTCAAAAGGTAAGTGCACATTAACGATTCTTGATTTAGAATTCAAGCAGTTTCGGTACTCGCACTCACCGCGACTTGTTCATGATTGACGCCGCGGAGTGTCCTCGTCGAGGTGTCGCTAGTCGCTCGAGTCTGCCCTTACCAGGCGCCCCCTAGCGAGCTGTCCTCCGAGGACTTCGACGAGATCAGGCGTCCTCCGGAGTTGTCCGCCGCCAAGACCTGCAGTCCGCTTCTTTGTCTTCTTCGTCGACATAGACTGCTACCCTTCCCAAAAAGAGGACGGCGTAAGATAAGTTATATCAGATCTGGTCTGAATTCTCAGTTACAACCTGTTCATATGTGCTCAGTAATACTTTTGCCGTACTAAGTTCGTACCTTGAATTATCTGTATGTAAACCACTTAATCTTTGACCCCTTCAACGTTACAAATGGCATGTTTTGCACCTATAACCCTAAGATCATCAGCAAGATTACTTTTCTGTGGTGGGAGGGACCTTCAAAGGGGCCATGACACCCAGTTTTCGATCATAATGTGTGTTATGTGGTTAATCCTTGTCCATTCACAAATAAGCTGGCGAAATTTTAGCGCATTGGGTCGAGCACTTTATTTATAATTGAATATTTTATAAGCACACGAGCGGCCTGAAACTCGGGCAACACTGGCGCACTCGCGAACAGTGACGCAACAAGAAGCTGTCTGTGCAAGCATCTGCATTGCGGCGAGAGATATTGTTCCTTGGTCAGCTGCGCGTGAAATCGAGATATTTTAGCCTTCATCAACTTGGCAGCGAAACTGAATGATTTTCAGCGGCTGAAGCTTTTGTAGAAGACGACGGCTCCGCTCCTTGCTGCACATGAAGTCACATGAGCCATGGCAAAAAGGCGGTCGCCCACAGTGGGCGGGGTTTACAGCCGGCGACTTTTGGGGCTTCTTTCATACTCAATTATTCTTTTGCGGCCCACTTTTCTAATCTGTATATGCATAATAGACCCTCTACTCCTAGTTTTAGGGGCGAAGCTCCTTATGCCGTGGGTCGTGCGTCCCCTGTAGTTTGTAGTACGAAGTAGCCACCTGCGTAACCAGCAGTATCTCCCTGTGTGATGACGATGACGCTGCCATCACGGCACACCACATAGAATGTACCCACTATGCGTCATAACGATGACGCTGATGACGATGACCATCGCGATGCCATACAACACATGGCATCGCGATATGGTCTCACATGCATATCGTTTGACCTCATGTACTGGGCGAATTTCACGGAAGATTCGCGGTTTACCGATGAACCTCCGGAGCTTCGCCCACTCATCATCATCCACTCCGTTTATATGCTGTGATTTTTTCCTCAAAAACGCAAATTGTTTGGTGACCATGTCATGGCGCCTTTAAGAAATTTTTATTAAGGTGAAATTCTTAGACGTCCCATCATACGCGGAAATTGGCCGGCGTCCCGCGTCGGCGGCGTCAACACGACTGAGGCAAAAAGTCATGATCTAGTGAAGACATCATCCTGAGGTCACAGATTGCCAACAGTGATGACGTCATTATGACGTCAGAGTGACGTAATGTGGCGTCACATGGTGCCGTCATCGCATGACATCGTAGCTTGGTCAAAGGTGCGCCGATCACGGAGGCAGTGGAAAAGCATGTTACATGCACATAGCTTTTGTAAGGCAGCGAGTAAAGATCAATATACCGACTGGGAAGAAAAAGAAGATGGTCCTTGTCTTCCAGTCATCTTAGTTGACTGCACCTTACTTGAGTGCATAAGTCTTTGTGAAAACGCCTAAAAATATAAAATAGGAGCGCCGAAGCTTTTTTTTAGAGAGCTGTTGACATTAGCCGGAAAAAAATGTGGACCTCACTCGGACTCACTCAAGAAAGATATTTTCAGCTAGGGCCCACTTGGACCCAGACTCACCAAAATTTTCTTCCACCGGATTCATTCAGACTCATCCTCACTAAAATTTTTCTCAACTGGACTTAGCCGGACTCAGACTCACCAAGATATTACTCACCCCGACTCACTCAAATCAGACCGACGGCCCGATCTGAGTCTGAGCGAGCTGATTCATAAGTGCGTTAGCGTATTATTACTTTTTTTATCATCGTGTCTATGCTCTTCAACGCAAATATCTCAGATAATCGGTGCTCTACGTAGCACCTTTTGATCTCGTACCTTCAAATACGATTAATCAGTGGTTGTAACCCTGTTTGTAAGTTTTCATGAAGCACGGGACTTACACAACACATGTTTATCAGGAACTTCCCTTGGAAGATATTGCGGGTTAAGGACAAGCCAACACCCTTTCACTTCCCTTCCGTAATTAACTCACGCCTCTGATAAAGGAATATTGAGGTGGCGTATGGATGCTAGAGCCTTGAAGTATGTGTGAGTAGACGTGATAATAAATGTGAGCTGACCTAAGGATTTTAGTAGTGCTGATAGATGAATAGATAGGACCATGTGGTGCTCACTCAAACTCACTTAAAAATTTATACTGCGCTTATGGCTCACTAACGCTAACATTAAATGACATTTTAGGGGCGAAGCTCCTTATAGCGAGACCTGGTCGGTTGTCGATCGTCGATCCATCCTCTGTAGCAAGATGGCAAGTTGGGCCAGTTGGTTTACGTTCATATTTGAAGACTTTGTCGAAGCGCACCGAGACACACACAAGTAGAAGCAGACAGGACAGCGCTTACTCCTGTCTGCTTCATGAAGTAAGCGCTGTCCTGTCTGCTTCTACTTGTGTGTGTCTCGGTGCGCTTCGACAAAGTCTTCAAATATGAACCATCCTCTGTAGCCTGTAGTGTTCCCTTATCGTACAATAGAGGGCGCTCTCCCATAGAGATGCATTCCTAAGCGCACTACTCCGGGCTTAGATGGGGTTCCCGTCAGCCTCATTAACGAACTAGGACAGAGCACTAAAGAAGCACTGCTGAAAGCCGTAGAGAGGTGCTTACAGGAGAGGGAAATACCAGACAGTTGGCGAAAAAGTAGAATGAACTTAATCTATAAAGGCAGGGGAGAAAAAGGATAACATTCGCTCGTATAGACCGCTAACCATTACATCGGTGCTATACCGGTTGGCGATGCAGGCAGTAAAATTAAAAATAGAAACGTGGGTAGAGCAAAATGATATTTTGGGAGAACTCCAGAATGGATTCCGAATCGACAGGCGGTTAGACGATAACCTGTTTGTTCTTACACAGTGTATAGAAATATCAAAAATAGAAAACAGGCCCTTATACGTAGCTTATCTAGACATCACCGGGGCATATGACAACGTTAATCAGGAAATTTTGTGGGATATATTGAAGGAAGTGGGCATAGGTGACGACTGTGTACAGCTTTTGAGGGAAATATACCGAGAAAATACAGTTTGTGTAGAATGGGAAGGAATAAGCAGCAAGGACAGCGTTGACATTAGCAAGGGGCTGAGACAGGGATGTCCTTTGTCCCCGCTGTTATTCATGCTGTACATGGTGAGGATGGAAAAAGCGCTAGAAGGTAGCAACATTGGATTTAATCTGTCACACAAACAGGCAGGCGCGATGGTTGAGCAGAAGCTTCCAGGTCTATTTTATGCTGACGATATTGTCTTATTTGCGGACAGTCAAGATGATATACAGCGGCTGGCAGATATATGCGGAAGGGAGGGCGAGGCTCTAGGACTAGGTTTTAGTGCAACAAAATGTGGATTGATGGTATTCAATGATCACGAAGACCATGCGGTCTTAATACAGGGCCAAGAAATACCGAGGGTAAGCGAGTACAAGTACCTCGGAGTGTGGGTAAATGAGGGGGGATAGATATATGGAGGTACAAGAGAAAGCATCGGTAACAAAGGGAAAGAGGAATGCTGCAATCATGAAGCACAGAGCGTTATGGGGATACAATAGGTACGAGGTGCTTCGAGGGCTGTGGAAGGGTGTGATGGTTCCGGGGCTTACATTTGGGAACTCAGTGGTGTGCATGAAGTCAGAGGTGCAATCAGGAATGGATGTAAATCAAAGGACTGTGGGACGCCTCGCGTTGGGCGCTCACGGGAAGACGACAAATGAGGCTGTGAAGGGTGATATGGGATGGACAGGTTTTGAACTGAGGGAAGCATAGAGCAAAATTAGATTTGAAGAGAGGCTGAGGAAAATGAAGGAGAGTAGATGGGCAGGGAAGGTTTTCAGGTATTTGTATAGAAAAAGCGTCGACACGCAGTGGAGAAAAAGAACTAGGAGGCTCACCAGTAAATATACGGATAGCAGTGTGGGCGACATGGCAACAAGGAGCATTAAGCGAAAAGTCAGAGAGGCGGAGAGGACTTATTGGATGACAGCGATGGAAAAGAAGCCGGCTCTCAGTGACTACCGAAAGCGAAAAAATGAAATAAGGAGGGAGAGGTTTTATGATAATTGAAGGGGAAGCGCTTTACTGTTTGAGGCAAGGTCGGGTTGCCTTAGAACGCGTAGCTATAAAGCGAGATTCTGTAACGAAGAAGAACAATGTACATGTTGTGGGGGAACTAAGGAAACGATGGAACATGTACTGATTGAATGTGGCGATATCCACCCAGATATACGTGTGGACACGAGTCTACATGAAACCTTGGGTTTTAGGGACATCAATGGAAAGCTGAACACGTCCGCGATAGAAATAAGCAAGAGACGGTTAGAGTATTGGTGGCAGAAAAGTAGAGATAAAGGACAAAAATGAAGAAGGGGGGAAAAATAAGGTCATTCTGCCCTAAGAAGCAGAGAGATGGACCGTGAACTTATACTTTTCTTTGCTGTAATAACATAGATTTAATCAATGTAGATAAGGCATTAGGCCAACATAAAAAGAAAGTTTTTTTCGAGCCTGGTGGCAGACATGTCACCGCCCCGTTATAAAGGGGACGCTCATAGCATCCATCCATCCATCCATGTAAACTGTAGTTGGGTGACGATATACTAGATGGCGCTGTACGCATTCTGTGTCGTCATCTCCATTTCTCGTCTCGTTTCCGAGAGGGCGATGTCCCATAGACATGTGTACAATATTGCCACGCGCTATTCTTATTTTCACTTTTGTTGTATTCGGTTTTCGCCCACAAAGACCGTCAGCAAAGCTCAGCTCAAACCGCGCCTTATTGTTCTGGAACCTTCGCGATTATTGTAGATCGTTTTGTTAAGATTGCGCGCAAGACGCGACCACTCGAGATTATTCCTGAGCTTGCGCGATGACCAGTGATAAGGCTAGAATGTTCGACGCGTGATGCATAAAAGCCGGCGCGCTCCAACGATGTTCAGTTTGATCGCCGGCCGACGCTCTGTTCGCCGCTATCAGTGCCAGCGTGTATTGCTGTAATTCTACTTTCTGTTTACCGGCCACAAGTTCGGCCTAATAAACAGTTTCATTTTGGACACGTCGCCTGCTGCCTTCGTCGACGTCACGACCACGTGACATCTGGTGGAGGTGCTGCTTCGTTCATGTACCGGACGCCCCCGTCAAGTCGTGAACCCAGCCCCAGTCGTGAAGGAGACGTCGACGCCAGCCTTGACCAGCGAGCTAGCCGCAGGCGACGAGGGCTACATCCAGAGTTCGGGCCCCTACCGGATAAGACTCGAAACACCAAGGCCACGACTACTACTGCGGCAACTATGACAGCCACGGTACCAACACCCACCACGGTCGTTATGCAGCAGCCAAGGGAGCCACCGACATTCCATGGAGCATCGTTTGAAGACCCGGAGACCTGGCTGGAGACGTACGAACGAGTTGCCACCTTCAACCACTGGGATTCGGAAGAGAAGCTGCGTCGCGTCTACTTCTACCTGGAAGACGCGGCAAGGACCTGGTTCGAGAACCGGGAGTCTGGACTTCAAACCTGGGATCTCTTCCGTGGCGCATTCCTTGAAACATTCATGAGCGTGGCCCGCAAAGAAAGGGCCGCTTCTTTGCTGGAGACACGGGTACAGCTACCCAACGAAAACGTCACCATCTTCACGGAAGAGATGACCCGACTGTTTCGCCAGGCCGACGCTGCCATGACCGAAGACAAGAAAGTTCGCTTTCTTATGCGAGGAGTCAAGCAGGAGCTCTTCGCCGGGCTGATGCGGGATCCACCTAAGACCGTCCAGGAATTCCTGTCGGAGGCGACGACGATCGAGAAGACACTGGAAATGCGCACCGGACAGTACAATCGCCGCTGTATTCAAGACAGCGCGGCTGTTCATGCCCTCGACTCCAACGAGTTGCGTGAAGTGATTCGTGCCATTGTGCGAGAAGAGCTGCGAAAGCTCGAACCTTCTCCGCAACCTGTAGTGGCGTCGATTGCAGACGTTGTACGAGAAGAAATTCAGCATTCATTGAATGTTCCTCAGCCAGCCCCACCGCAGCCACAAGCCATGACCTACGCTGCTGCTGCCCGCCGTCACGTCCCCCCCTCCGCGCCCACACCAAGATGCCGCCCCGCAGCACTTCCGTCGCCAGACGCCGCCGCCACCGCCACCGACGCCCTACCGTCCTCCCGGCGGCCAGCGCTACACACCTAGGAAAACCGACGTTTGGCGCGCCCCAGACCACCGCCCGCTATGCTACCACTGCGGTGAAGCCGGGCACACGTACCGCCGCTGCCAGTACCGACAGATGGGCCTACGCGGTTTCGCCGTTAACGCGCCTCCTCCTCAGCGGGGTGAACGACCGCAAGACATCGCCGACTACCTCGCAGGAGCTCAGTGGACGTCCCGACGACCTTCCCGCTCACCATCGCCTGGCCGCTACATGTCACCGCACCGCCGGCAGTACACTGGCCCAAACCGGGGCCGGTCACCTAGCCCGTACCCGGGAAACTAAGGGCAGCAACCGATGGAGGTGCGGTTGCTGTCCGACGAAATGCCGAAGATCCTCCGCGGCCGCCGACGACGACAACGCGACGAGACCTGTGCAACACGACGCCAAGCAGACGAAGCCCTACCGACGAAACCTCGCGGACCGAAGAAAACCTGACGACGCAGCATGGAAGCACCACAACATTTCGATGCAGCCGTGATCCGACGCCGCGACCCAACCGCAACGCACGACGACGAACCAGCGACCTCGACGTAATATTCGACGGCCACAACGTCACCGCTCTCGTCGACACTGGAGCCGACTATTCCGTCGTCAGTGGGTCTTTCGCGACGAAGTTGAAGAAAGTAAAGACTGCTTGGCAAGGCCCTGAAATCAGGACCGCTGGGGGTCATCTGATAACACCGGCCGGTGTCTGCACCGCAAGAGTCACCATCAATAACCGGACTTATCCCGCCAGCTTTCTAATTCTGCAGCACTGCTCCAGGGATGTGATACTGGGGATGGACTTCCTAAGTCAACACGGCGCCGTCATCGACCTGAGGTCTGAGTCGATAACACTGACTTCAGAAAAAGCGTTGCCGCCCCACACGTCGCCGGAGAATCATGCCTTGAATGTAATAGAAGAGCAGATCACCGTTCCGCCTCTCTCCAGCGTCGTCATTTCCGTCGGCACCGAAATACCCGCTAACCTTGAAGGCGTCGTCGAGGGCGATCAGCACCTGCTTGTGAACCGTCAGATTTGCGTCGCAAGAGGCATCGCCGAGTTGCGCGACGGCAAAGCGAAGGTACTACTGACAAACTTCAGCCACGAATATAGGCACCTCAACATTGGTACGACGGTCGCCTACATCGAGAAATTCGTGGACACCAGCAATGCTTTCGCCCTCTCCGATACTGCCGAACATTCTTCCACGAATCGAGGTCCCGAAACAGATTTCGACGTCAACCCCAGCCTCCCAAAGCAGAAGCAAGACAAGCTCAAAAATCTGCTCCTGCAATTCAAGGACTGCTTCTCATCGTCGTCAAGGATTCGACAGACCCCAGTCGCCAAACATCGTATCATAACTGAAGAAAGTGCCCGACCAGTCCGTCAGAGCCCGTATCGAATTTCGACGCGAGAACGCGAAGCCGTAAAGAAGCAAGTCGACGAAATGCTACGCGACGACATAATCCAGCCGTCCAAGAGTCCCTGGGCGTCTCCCGTGGTGTTGGTGAAGAAGAAGGACGGGACGCTACGTTTCTGCGTCGACTATCGTCGCCTGAACAAGATCACGAAGAAGGACGTGTACCCCCTCCCACGGATAGACGACGCCCTGGATCGACTCCACAACGCGAAGTACTTTTCGTCGATGGACCTGAAGACGGGCTACTGGCAAATCGAAGTCGACGAGAGAGACCGAGAAAAGACTGCATTTATAACACCAGACGGCCTGTTCGAGTTTAAGGTCATGCCTTTTGGTCTTTGCTCGGCCCCCGCGACCTTCCAACGCGTTATGGATACTGTACTGGCTGGCTTGAAGTGGAAGACTTGCCTTGTGTACTTGGACGACGTCGTTGTGTTTTCTTCGAACTTCGATGAACACCTGCGGCGCCTTGAAGCTGTACTTCAGGCAATCAAGACGTCCGGACTCACTCTCAAGCCAGAGAAGTGCCGCTTCGCGTACGAAGAACTTTTGTTCTTGGGCCACGTGATAAGCAAATCCGGAGTACGCCCCGACCCGCAAAAGACAACCGCCATCGCTGCTTTCCCGCCACCCACCGACAAGAAGGCCGTGCGTCGATTTCTCGGCTTGTGTGCCTATTACAGGCGGTTCGTTAAAAACTTCGCCCGCATCGCCGAACCTCTCACTAACCTCACCAGGACCGACGTCGAGTTCAAGTGGGAAACGCCGCAGGAGGAAGCATTTCAAGAACTAAAACGACGCTTGCAAACGCCTCCATTGCTTGCGCATTTCGACGAACATGGCGAAACAGAAGTGCACACCGACGCGAGCAGCGTAGGACTCGGCGCCGTCCTTGTGCAGAGGACGGACGGACTGGAAAGGGTCATCAGTTATGCTAGCCGGTCGCTATCCAAGGCAGAGGCCAACTATTCCACAACAGAAAAGGAGTGCCTCGCCATCATCTGGGCTACATCAAAGTTTCGCCCCTACCTTTACGGCAGGCCCTTCAAAGTTGTGAGCGACCACCACGCCTTGTGTTGGCTAGCTAGCTTGAAGGACCCTTCTGGTCGCCTCGCACGGTGGACCCTGAGACTTCAAGAATTTGACATTACCGTCGTTTACAAGTCCGGAAGAAAACACTCTGACGCCGACTGCCTGTCTCGTGCCCCCCGTCGACCCACCACCGCTGGACGACCAGAATGATGACGGCTTCCTGGGAACCATAAGTGCCGACGACTTCGCCGAGCGACAGCGCGCCGATACGGAACTCAAGGGCCTTATGGAATACCTCGAGGGCAAAGCCACCGTGGCTCCAAAGGTATTCAGACGAGGACTGGAGTCGTTTTTCATGCGCAACGGCGTTCTCCTAAAGAAAAACTTCTCGCCACTTCGGGCCGACTCCCTCCTCGTAGTACCTTCGGCATTACGACCAGAAATTCTGCATGCTTTGCATGACGACCCGACGGCTGGACACCTTGGATTTTCCCGTACGCTGGCAAGGATACAAGAAAAGTACTACTGGCCTCGCCTCACTGCCGACGTCACCCACTACGTGAGGACTTGCCGAGATTGTCAGCGACGGAAGACACCACCGACTAGGCCGGCCGGACTTCTGCAACCCATCGAGCCACCTCGCCGGCCGTTCCAGCAAATCGGCATGGACTTACTGGGGCCGTTCCCGACGTCGAATTCCGGAAACAAGTGGATCGTCGTAGCTACTGACTACCTCACCCGCTACGCCGAGACAAGGGCCCCTGCCCAAGGGCAGTGCCGCCGAGGTAGCAAAGTTCTTCGTCGAGAACATCGTACTGCGTCATGGCGCCCCAGAGGTCCTCATTACCGACAGAGGTACGGCTTTTACCGCGGACCTAACTCAGGCGATCCTAAGGTACAGCCAAACAAGTCACCGCCGGACCACCGCCTACCACCCACAGACCAACGGCCTGACCGAGCGTCTAAATAAGACCATCGCCGACATGCTGGCCATGTACGTCGACGTCGAACACAAGACGTGGGACGCCATCCTTCCGTACGTGACCTTCGCATACAACACGGCCGTGCAAGAAACGACGCAGATAACGCCATACAAGTTGGTCTACGGACGGAGCCCGGCAACGACGCTCGACGCCATGTTACCGAACGTCACCGACGAGGAAAACATCGACGTGACCGCCTACCTACAGCGCGCCGAAGAAGCACGACAGCTCGCCCGCCTGCGGATCAAGAATCAGCAGACGACCGACAGCCGCCGTTACAATCTTCGACGACGCTTCGTGGAATACCAGCCCGGCGACCGCGTTTGGGTGTGGACACCGATACGCCGACGTGGACTTAGTGAAAAACTCCTTCGGCGATACTTCGGGCCGTACAAGGTGCTTCGACGTCTAGGTGCTCTGGACTACGAGGTCGTCCCGGACGGCATAACGAACTCTCAACGGCGCCGTGCGCGACCTGAAGTCGTCCACGTCGTGCGCCTCAAGCCGTATTACGCGCGTTAGCAAACCAGAGGACTGCACTTATTGCTTAATTATTGTACTTTCTTTCTTTATTGTTGTGATTTATTGTTGCATGCATTTTCCCCCCGTGTTCTGTTTTAAGCATCGGGACGATGCCTTTTCAGAGGGGGGGCATTGCCACGCGCTATTCTTATTTTCACTTTTGTTGTATTCGGTTTTCGCCCACAAAGACCGTCAGCAAAGCTCAGCTCAAACCGCGCCTTATTGTTCTGGAACCTTCGCGATTATTGTAGATCGTTTTGTTAAGATTGCGCGCAAGACGCGACCACTCGAGATTATTCCTGAGCTTGCGCGATGACCAGTGATAAGGCTAGAATGTTCGACGCGTGATGCATAAAAGCCGGCGCGCTCCAACGATGTTCAGTTTGATCGCCGGCCGACGCTCTGTTCGCCGCTATCAGTGCCAGCGTGTATTGCTGTAATTCTACTTTCTGTTTACCGGCCACAAGTTCGGCCTAAACAGTTTCATTTTGGACACGTCGCCTGCTGCCTTCGTCGACGTCACGACCACGTGACAATATGGCGGTTGGGTGAAGGTACGCTAGATGGCGTTGGTGGTGCCGCTGCTCTCCGATTGGCTGCTGCACGGGCTGCGCGGGGTCGCGCCGGGCGGCGAGCGCCCGGTATCTCTCATTAGGGTCTTTTAGCAAGTTACGGAAATACGGTACGCAAATACGGTAAGGCAGTACGGTCGCGCTCCTCCTTTCCAGTGCCAGTGCGTCGCCCGGACGACAGGTTCCTCGTTAACAATGTGTAGGCTGACAGGCCACAACGAGGCGTGACAACCCCACAGTAATTTTTGAAAAAGCTTTTGTGTTGTTGGGGTGCCTTCACTGGTAAAACCTCAACGACCGGGAAAGGGGGAGCGGTACGGTAATACCGTACCGTATTAGCGTACCGTATTTCCGTAACTTGCTAAAAGACCCTATTCCCCGAATCGTCGCCGTACGAGTGCGCTTGCCGGATCGTGCTGCTTGGCGGACCATGGACGATGAGGAGTGCCGGGTGTGGAAGGCCGCGCCGCTGCGGCTCGTGCTCGTCGGCAGGATCCCGAGGTGCGAGCTCGAGAGGCCGCCGCGACGCGAGCGCGGCGCCAGGCGGATCTCGAGGCGGTGCGCGCCCGCGAAGCCGCCGCCAAGCGCGCGCGGCGTCAGGCGGATCCCGAGACGGTGCGCGCCAAGGAGGCCGCCCAGCAGTAATCTCTTTGATTATTGCTGGGCGAAACCACTGAAGATTTCACGGTGTAACCATGATTGCTTCACGAGCTTCGCCCCAAACTCTCCATCATTCACCCCGTGGATATGCTGTGATTTTTTTGTCGACCTCACTCAAAATCACATTCGCCAAAATATTACTCACCCGGAGTCACTGTCTGAGTGAATTTGCGTGTGCTGGCTCGTGAGTGAGCATGCCAAGCTACGTGTGCTGACACAAATTTTCGGAGCTGAGTTTACTCCATTGTACAAATCTCCTGCATAAAGACTGCTGTGAGCAATTGTGCAGCTCATTAAATGCTGATAAGATATTATATTTGGATATTAAAATCAGTTTTTGCATGGTACATTACTGACATTGACACTAGAGTGCCGCCAGGCTAGGGTCAACTTTGATGACTTCACGCATCATGGTTACTTGTTGTGGTGACGTCAGGCGGCAAAACATGCAATATGGCGGCTGACACGCCACAAAGACATTCAAAATGGCCACTTGTGTGTCACCAACAGAGCCTCGCAGCGGAGCGCTAGTTGAAACGTCACTATGTCTTGTGCGAGCAGGAGACGGGAAGCTCACACCGTGAAGTCGGGATTAACCAAACGTAGCTCTTAAAACAGGTTGTATTTGATGTTTCAGGGTGCACTCACGCTAACGACTACATTTTCAAGGCCCTTGACGACTTTGTTTTCATTTGATGCAAAAAGGACAACTTGAACATTTTCTTGTTAGTACAAGTTTAAGATTGCTTTCATTGTAACGTTCATTGAAGCCATAGCGCTGAAAAGACAGGGACCACAGAAAGAAGACGGCACGTGCGCTACTCACAACTGAATCTTTATTTCGGAAACATGTTGTATTTATACAGCAATGAAAAAGAGCAAAAATCACCAGAAAACCATATCACAAGCGCAAACCTGCATCACTCAGATACGCGATTTGCTTAGCACTTAGAGCAATCGAGGGTGCGCTGACAGAAATGGAATTTTCTCCAGCAATCAGCCAAGCCTCGACAATCTCTCGCGTATCCTTATCACCGTTCCTATACAGAACCACACACTCACTGAACAGAGGTTGGCAGCTGCAGTCATTACAATGGAATGATACATGCCCGTCGCGGTAACAGTTCAGCTTCTGTTTGCGCTCTCTGAGCCTATCATTTAGGCATCAGCCTGTCAACCCGATATACACTTTGCCGCAGGAGAATGGGAAAGGATACACAACACTTTGTGCACAGGCCACGAAAGGGCACTGGTGCTTCTTCGCGCAACGTCGGCGTTTCTTGCGAAAAGGTTCAGTAGCCCTACAACAGCTCATCAATTTTTGTGGAGCGGAAAACACCACATCTACTTCCGCTTTGCTGGCCACCTTCTTTAGATTGTGTGATAACCCGTGTATATATGGCACGGATATTATCTTCCGCCTGTCTTGATTTCGCCTGCTCGAGCTTGCCTAAGTGCTAAGGAAATCGCGTATCTGAATGATGCGGGTTTGCGCTTGGGATACGGTTTGCTTGTGATTTTTGCTGTTTTTCATTGCTGTATAAGTACAGCATGTTTCCGAAATCAAGATTCAGTTGTTAGTAGCGCACCTCCCGTCTTCTTTCTGTGGTCCCTGTCTTTTCAGCGCTATGGCTTCAATGAAAGAAACAAAGCAACTAGCCCAAAAGTCTGTTCGCTTCATTGTAACTTTTGGCACTAACGGATTTCTATTCATGTAAGTTCGAACCGCCTTATTTGCAGGCAATCTTTCGCCGCTGCACTCCTTTAAACAGTAGAACATGGTTATGTCCGTCCGGCCAAAGTTTTGCCGGTTGGTAACTTGCAGGACGCCCTGTAGCCTTCTTGGGGGGTGGGGGAGGCACAAGGGCGCTCCGGAGGCTACAGTAATGAAGAAATTAACAACGGGGGGCACTTTGACAGGTAGCATTGGCACGAACAGGAAAAAAAATAAAACAAGGAAGGACAGGACCCGCTGCGTAATAAGTCTCATAAGCACTCAGGGTGGAAGCAAAATGGGAAAAGAGAAGTGGAGGAGATAAGTGTCGACACCTTCGAACAGGGGTCTCAAACTCACCTCAGTTAGCCGGCAGCAGTCACGAAAGTTTGCCTCGCAAAGGCCGGGACAGTAAACATGGTTCAATCAAGAAGGAGAGGGGGGGGGGCGGAGGTTGAACAAAATGTCGCCTAAAGCTGCCATTTGCAAGAACGCATTTCCCCATATCTCATATATGGATCATTTCTAAAGGACGTTTGGCTTCAGGATTCGAGAAAAATACCGATCCTGATCTCTGGATCAGTATCCAGAGACCTTGGAGGAAGAGTGTGCACATGAATTGCGGAGTATTTGCTGGGGCGACAAGTGTCCATAAGCACCACCGGAGGCCATACTGCATACTATGCTATAAAGAAGGGTGTACCGCAGGGCGCTTTGCTTAGCCTTTTACTGTTCAATCTTGTTCTTATTCATCTCAAGAAACAGTTATCACGGAGTGTCCACATCACAATATATGCAGGCGATATCTGCATATCGAGCGTAGCACCTTCTCGCTATGTCACTCAGCAGAGGTTACTGAAAGCGC
Organism: Rhipicephalus appendiculatus; assembly: GCA_030522465.1. Taxonomy (NCBI): domain Eukaryota; kingdom Metazoa; phylum Arthropoda; class Arachnida; order Ixodida; family Ixodidae; genus Rhipicephalus; species Rhipicephalus appendiculatus. The sequence goes on along the minus strand of JALIZH010020508.1, from coordinate 110,620 downwards.
TGGCAAAGTCCTCCCTCTCTCTGACGCACAGAAGTCTGCGCCTATGTACATAAAAAAGCCTCGTCATGCATTTCTCTCGGAAGAGCATGGGAAATACACATTAGTATTCAGTGGACGCGCTCTTCCTTATGTGCGATGACAAAAGGTTTCTTTGCGTAATCATTTACAGAAGCCTGTCTTGGTCACTACACGTGAAGAAACTTTGTGCACAGATTTCCGCAATCTCACAAGTACTCCGCTACATGGAACAAGCACGACGGGGTAGCGACTGCCACTCGATGATACTTTTACACAAAGCTTGGTGTTTTGCGCTACAGCCTGCCGGTATTAGAGAAAGTATTGTTGACCCGCAAAAATAAACTTGATGCACCACGTAACAACTCTCAAAGAATATGCCTTGGCCTACCAAAAGGATCATTGTGCGTCGGAATGGTAGCGGAAGCTTGATGCCTACCTCTTGACGTCCTCCTCAGTAGGAAAGAGGTGTTGCGCATTCATCTCTGACACATCACCGATGATAGAAAACACTGCCTTGAGCGCATTAGTAAGACCTGCGCTAACTCAAGGTTTGGACAAGCAGTCCGAGAAATAGCTGCCCCCATTCCTGTAATGAAGCGTCAGCTCATGCCCTTCAATTTTCCAACTAGGACGATGTCATCTATGCAAGTCTCTTCACCCATCCCCGGTACCAACACGAAAACGAATACACTACAAGCTGAGATTTTGCAAATCACCCCATAATACATCACCAAGAAACACTCTAATTCGGCTAACTTTACCGACGGGTCTTGCTTTGAAGATAGCTTGTCATGTGGTGTGTAGATATCTTCAACGGAACAATGTTTCCCTTAGCGTCTCCAACACCTAACAAAAAGTGCTTCAACTGAACTGTATGTGATAAAGGAAGCCATTCATTACATCCAGTGACAACCTCCTGGGTAAAGGGTCGTTTTAACGGATTCGCAAGCAGCCCTACATTGTAGAAGAAACATCGACGCCACTAGTCAACAACATCCGGTCTCCCGAGGCATTGGTTACATCCACCATATGAACACGTTTTCTGGTCACACTGTCATGTTTCAGTGTATTCCCGGACACTGCGGCATATACGGAAATGAAAATGCGGATCTACCTGCACGTAGAGGTGCGTAATTAAGGAAAAGCCGGCGAATATAGTTCACGAAATCAGATGCATGAGCAATGGCAAAAAAGTAGTCCGACCAAGAAAGGACTTAATTGTAGAATCTTTCGCCTCAAGACCTCTTTCTCCGCTCCATAGACTCTGACTTAAAATCTAGGCTTCCGCGTCACCTTCATTGTCACCTTGAGGCTCTCTATCATCGACTTCGCCTCAACGCAGCCTTCGTCAATTGCTACATGTGGCACATTTGTTTGACCACTGATCCATACTGTGGCCACTGTGGTGCTTTAGAATCAATCTAATATATTTGTTAGATTGCCAGGCATATAGAGAAGAAAGATCTTGGCTCCAAAGTAGCATAGGCTCAGCTTCCCACGAATTGCTAGATCTCGGAAAAATACTTGGATCTACTCCTGCTTCTCTGCAACTTCACATTTTAAAATTTCTATTCAGATTCCTAGAGGACATTAACCTAATTGATAAACTGTAACAAATTGCGTCTTTACCATTGCTTGAGACATGCACACATCACTATCATAATATTTTTTCTTCTCTTTTCCTGCCCTCCTCCTCTTAGGGCCTTTCTGGCCTCAATACCCTTGCCCAACACAGAGTAGCATGTAGGCGCCTTTATACACGCCGGCAGAACTATCTGTTTTTCAATAAAGAGCTTTCTCTCACTGTGATCTCTTGAATGACTGAAATCTGGACGCCGATTGTGAAATATAGAAATTTTGCTCCGCGGTTATGTTTCAACATACAATCGCCGAATGCGGTGTCTCACAAAAAAAAATGCCTAGGACCAGCCCCGTGTCTGTAGCTCACACGAGCGAAGTGTTATTCAGTTCAGTAGCTACGCAAATAATGCAAATAACATGTAGCAAAGTCACCAACATTTTATTCCTTGTGACCGCAATCGAAACGTCCGCGGGCCGTGGGTCGTGTGTTTGAGACCCCTGCCTTGGAGACTTCGAAGAGGCACCACATAGTGGAACTTTTATTCGGAAAAGGTGCAGAAGTACAAAAATGTGACACAGTGAAGCAAGCTTCTGAAGGACACCTCTGGGTTTCGGGCACAGGTAATGGAAAGAAATGTGGTTGGAGGTAGCACACTACTGAACGGGAAGTAACCGCAGAGAAAAGAACCAGGCAATTGTGGGTCGCATAAGCACAGATATTACACAGTTTGGTAATGGTGCCAAAATCATCTTACTACGGGATATGAATGATCGTATGTGTGACCTTCTTGACGGCTACACAGACGCTAATCGGATATTATTGATATGCCTGTTCGAGCTAGATGGTCTTGAAATAGAAATAGTTAACAAATGATACGATTATGACGGGTGGATATAGGCAATCGATCTTTGATTATTTTCTTACGAAAGAAGGACGTGACGAAGCTTTTGAGGTTCGTCCCAATGATTGTACACACTTGTCGTGTCGTACTCCCTGTGCCATACTTCAACATAGTCGTGTGGAAGACCGGTGAAGATGGGTGGGTCCCGATGCCGGGAGGTGACGGTCCACGCGGGGGCGAGTGGTTGGGCGGAGATGCCGGATGGTCCAGGCAACGTTTCTTGGGCCATGACAGCGGATAGGCGGGGCAAGCGGCGACCCGATCGAAGCTCCAGGGGAACTCGACGTCGTGGAGGACCTGGGGATCGAAAGCAACCTCCACCACTCAGCAAGACAGCAGCACCGTTGTGGTCTCGTTGATGTTTATTTGACAGAGTCGCCTGACCAACCCTTCGAACGAAGACGACGCTCACAGAGATGATGATTATATACAGGTGACAAAGATGAATAAACAATTTCTGTAATGTTGTAAGCTGCCAATATTGTAAGTGCAATATTACTAAAAAAACACTGTTTGTTTACAAGCCGCTTCATATGAGGAAATATATGGGTGAAGGGACCTTAGGCAGGCAGACAATCATCCATTAGTCCCTTCAACCAAGACAGTGTTTGTCTGAATAAATTCAAATGCAATTGAACCCACGATAGATTAATGTATGCTATCACGAAAAATGCCAGTGTTCATATATGTTGCGGAAGCGACAAACAGAGTGTGCAGTTGCTCACCAGACTGGATGACATCTAGACCTGTGCGCCGGTCCTAAAATCGCCGGCGGCGGCGCGCCGGTGTTTGCACCTTCGGCGGCGGCGCGTCAACGGCGCGGGGTTCATCGGATCGGCGGCGGCGCGGCGCGAGGGGGGGGGGGGGGGTTCAAGAGTTGGTCGGGCGAGAAATTTGACCCTCGAATTTAAAAAAAAAAAAAGGAAACCGTTTGCCCGAAAGGGCGAAGCAGTGAATGCGATAGCAACCTGTCGTAATGTTATAACGAGTTAAGGCTAGTAGCTAACTCTTTTTCATCCGATCTCAAGAAACTGCAAAATGCTCGTGTTAGGGAATGCGGCCGGTTCACGTGAAAGAAGTGGTTTTCGTGCAGTTTGTCGTATCAGTGCTCGCAGCACGAAGCGGTGAGATCACAGCGCGTAGAAGAGTATACGAGCCGTTTGCTGATCCCTGCCGAGTTAGCGCGCCCGCCAGCGCTCATGACCGCGCTCTAATAGTCAAAGTTCACAGTTGCGGCTCCAACCACGCAGCCCCTTTACACCGGCGTCCCTTCATACTACTTGGTCCAGCGAAAGACAGACAAGGCGCTTGCTGTCTGGTTGAGGAGCAATCGACGGTAGGCATCGCACGCGGAGTGATCTTATCACACGCGCCCTCCGTGCGACGGAGATGGGCAGCTTTAATTTATGCTTCAGCCGTGTTTCTGGCTAGCGCTCGCGAGGTTTTCTAGCGGGTACAGCATACGATGTGTGTACAAAAGTTGATGAGTTGGACTTTGTACGGAACATGACGGCGACGATGAAAACCTGTACGGAGTGTCCATATAATTTTTATCGCAATAAAAAATATGCAAAAACTGTGGAAGCAGGCTTGCCTTTTTTTTTTGAGATCTGCATCGCCTTCGCTGTAAAGAGTTCGTCTGTTGGAAAAATCAAATAGTCCGCAGGTTTCGTTCTCGCATTCACTGCAATTCTTACAGGCGATATCTCCTCAACACTCATTTCTTCATAAAGCACGTGTACAATGTTAGCGCTGAGCGTTGAGCCTATCAGGATTTTGAGCTTGTCGGCTACACGCTGTTATTTGCGCTTGCGCAGTCGGAAACTCACAAAATGGGGCGAAATCAGTTCATCGCGTACGATAATTGTGCGAGGGGAGGAATAACAGGTGGGCGAATGCATGGCAAAGCAGGGCAGGATACAACTTACAACTGACATTCCTCTATAGACCAATCGAGAGTATGTGCCCTAATTATCTCATGTGAATCACTATCCTGGCGTCACGAAGAGCGCCAAAAAAAATATCACAGTTTCGCCGCAAGGGCGAAGCAAGAATGCGATAGCAAGAAATTGGAATGTCTCACGAAGAACGACAAGCAGCTCGATACTTGCAGCTTCTCGCTGAAGCACGAAGAAGGACGCTCGAAAACAACGCGCAGGTATGCACAGGACAGGCGTGAACTAAAAACTATCACAGTTGTTACGCCTTTGTGTTCGAGCAACCCGCTGCAAGTGTCGACAACGCAGAGGCCGACGCTCTTAGATATTTCTTCTTTTAAAGTGCGGTGCGCGGAATGAACCCTCTGCGTCTCCTGCCGCGCGGTGGTGTCAGAAGCAACGTGTGCGCGGTGTTCTTTTTTTAGATGTGAAGCATCTTATGGCGAAGCTTAACCCGGTGGTGGTGGTGGTGGTGGTGGTGGTGGTGGTGTGCCGCGTGCCCTCCCTTACTGCGCATGCGCAAACCATTTAAAAAAAAAATAAAAAAAAAACCTCCTCTCCCCCCTCTCTCTCCTCTAGGCATCCCTCCCCGCGGCAACCACCCCCCTCACTGCGCATGCGCCTCCCCTCCTCTCTCCCCTCCTACGTTCCCCCCCCTCTCTCCTCTAGACATCCCTGCCCGCGGCGTCCACACTCCCACTGCGCATGCGCGTCCCCCCCCCTCTCTCGCCTCGCGCCGCCGACGCAGGCAGCGTCTGCTAGCTAGTTTCTTGGTTGAAAAAACCGACTGCTCGCGCTGCACAACCGTTCACTGGCCACCCCGTATATATGGCAATGGATCTTGACCTCCAAGGTGGTGCCGGTGGGAGATTTCTCCTGTGCGTTGTTGAACAATAAAAATTCGCAGCGTGCGCGTTAACTAAAAGCGGACTGCGGGTCTCTGTGTCCAGTCGTAGTCTTCTGTCTCTCATTGCCCATTAGCAGCGATTGGCATGTTCCAGTAGGAAACACCACTCCATCACTGCGTGCTTTGCGCCTCCCCAGTTTTCTCTCCTGCGCAACGCTGCGATGAGCGCCAGCGTCAACGCCGCCGCCAGTGTAAGCGTTAGTGCCCGCTGCTTCACATCTACACATGGTTCCCTTTAGCGGGAGATGGTGTAATTCTTTTTTCTTCGTTCCACATCACGAGTGGGTATAGAAAGGGGCACCTTTTTTGTGCGCGTCTCAAGGGCACGCTTCAAACTGAAAGAAAATTCAGGAGCGTTGCATGATAGAAAACACGCTGAAGCTCATCCGAGATCTGCACGCCTTCAGCGGTAAATGGTGTCTATAAATAGCTTGCCGTTAGAATGCCGACGCATGCACGGTGAGTGGCTGAGTGGTCAAACGCAGCGCGCTGCTGAGCGAGGGGTCGTTGGTTCGAATCCCCGGTCGGATGCATTAGCCTTCTGATTTCTTCTCATCTGTACGTTATCATAATCATCATCATCCGTTTGTGTCTCTGTCCTCATCGTGACCGGGTGTCATCACCATCGTCATCGTGTGTGCGCGCTCTGCCTCAGGCTGCCTGTTCGCTGCCGAGTCCTTGGACCGAATAAACGCCGTCTAAACCAAGACGCCATACGTGGTGGAGGTGAATTTTTGATCGTCGGTCCTCGTACCCAGCACCTGCACCACGTATGACGCCTTGGTTTAGACAGCGTTTATTCAGCCCACGGACTCGGCAGCGAACAGGCAGCCTGAGGCAGAGCGCGCACACACGATGACGATGGTGATGACACCCGGTCACGATGAGGACAGAGACAAACGGATGATGATGATTATGATAATGTACAGATGAGAAGAAGCGCATAAGAAATGCCCACAATATGTACACACATATACATATCCGGGGCATTACGGCGACGGCAAAAATCAGCCGAGCGTCCATATAGTTACTATCGCAATAAAAAAAAAACTAAGAAACGCCACGAGAGAATAAAGAGCTCGATGTTGTATTTTCAGAGGCTGTTTTAAGGCACTTAAAAAAGACTGGGTGTGCAAATACGGACACAAGAGAGTAGTCAAGACACCGCAAACGCTGCTAACTGAAAAGTCGTACCGAGGCGGTAAAGGAGGTCGACAAAAAAATTGAGGTAGCTTCGCACTAGTGGTGCCAAACCTCAAGGAAGTGCAGAGCTGGGCAGCCCTCTTTGTTTCTCTTCGGTTTTCTCTTTTTTTTCCTCCTCTCTTTCTTTTTTTCTCTGTTTACGTTTTTTTTTTTTGTGTGTTTCATTCTCTTCATTTCTAATGATTACTTCCCCCTCTCTTTATCTATTTCTTTCGTTTTATTGCTCTTTCTATTTCTAGTCCTTTTCTTTTTCCTTTCTCTCTGTTTCTATTTTTTTTGCTTGCTTCCTCTTTTTCCCTATTTTAATACGCAGTTTTGCCTGTGTTACGCCAAGCGACGACAGCATAAGACAACATACGACAGTCGGGGCCCCTAACGTGCTCCGCGCTTAATATTGTCAAGGCCCTAGATGACCAAAAAGGAAGACTTCTCCTTTATCTATAAGTGCGAACGCGCGCTCCATATCCTACAGATATCTATGGAATAAGCGGTTTTGCCTGCGTTTCGCCAAGCTACGACGGTATATGATGGGAGCGTACGATGACAGCACACAACAGCCCGGGCCCCTAAAAAGCTCCGCACTTAAAATACTTATTTGCCCATTCCCAGGCAAGAGGCGATACCTATCAGTCAGTTGCGCGTGACGGTCTACGTGAGAGATAACTGGTTACTCTCTCGACTTCACTCTTGTGTGTGTTTTCACGTCGTGTCGTTTTAACATGAATACCTACCAAAAAGCTCACCGATCAATTATTCTAAGTTTTTTCTTTTCTTAACTTCTCTATTTATTTATCGGCTTACTCGAGTAAAATTGAAAGGAAAAACGTGCATAACCCATCGATATATAATACTTTTCTATTTTGTTTATCTATGCAAAATGTAATTAGTCCAAAACTCCACGAATATGCTATCCAGCAAGTTGGCTCGTCGCCTTTTAAGGCTGGAGGACGCCGCAGCGTTGAGGTCAGGTAATACTCTTGAGACTTCTGGGGGAGAGAAAGAGACAACTTCCGGGGAGCGATTATCGATGTGTCCATCTGAAGATGTCCACAGTCTATTTTGGCACAGCGCATTCACTTGCTCGAAAAAGCGGTGAGCCGTGATGCTTGCTCTTCACCACGTCGATGCACCGAACCCGCCAGCACATTCCCAGCGTGAAAAGGAAGTGGACGAAATGTAGAGAAACAGGAACTTTTCCAGTCTTAACTTGCATATGAATATGTCCCAGATATTTGAGAACAATGCAGGGAAGGCGTACCGATCTTCACAGGTGCGTTAGAAGGGCGGCCGCATTAAACCTTATTCGATGGCCTACACTATCAGAATATATGCACGGCCTCCGAGATGTACGCCCGAAAGCGGGTGTCTGGGCGCTGCGTTCGTTGCGTTGAAGCACATTCTGGCCCTATCATTATTGTCGAGAGTTGTGAAAGCTTCGTGATACCAAAATGACGTTGCGGAAGAAGAAACGGAAACAAGGGGGCGCGCTGGTTACCAAACTCCTCCCAATGAGCTGCGGCCAAAATGCACAGTCCACTAGGGGGGACACATCGAGAATAACTCCGCAACCATAGGAAAAATGAAACAGGAGCATGCTGCGAACTTTGAACAGAGCACGGAGCACTAGGGGTAGCGGCGTCGGAGGAGGTTGGTTTGTGGACGTTGGGCGCGCGCGCTCGTGAATTTTCGTTGTTTTTTATTGCGATAGCAATCATATCGACACTCTCGGCTGGTTTTCGCCGTCGTCGTTAGCCTCGGCGTCGCGGTTGCCGTCAGTTCCAGTATATGTATCTATATATTTATAAAAGCCACAAAAAAAAATAATTCAGAATAATGTTTCCGACGCGCGGCATCGAACGAGGGAGCTCTCGCTCTGCAGCGCGCGGCGCTAACCGCTGAGCCACGAAAGCGCACGTCCTTCAACGTTCAAACGGCGAGCTATTTATATACAGCGAGTTTTCAGCGTGTTTTCAGAATTACCAGCGAGATGGCGCAAAGGCCGCGCTCGGCGGGGTTTAGCTCATCCCCCCCCCCCTACCCTCGTCGCGACGCCCGCGCTCATGCGCTCATCTCCCTCGCGCTGCCTCGCGCACTTTGCCGCGTGGGGGGTAGACGCCCTTGCGCACGCGCGCGCTTATCGCGCGGTGGGGGGAGAATAGGGCTTTCGCCGGAACGATTGCGTTGTAGTTACCGAGCGCACGAAGGTCGCTTCGCTCACGGCAGTCCTCCCGTTTGCGAAAAGAACACGCTTTTCAAACACAGCGAAGTAACAACTGTGACACTTGTTCGTTCGCGCTCGTCTGTTCCTGTGAATACGTTTCATGCGTCGTTTTTGTTTGAGCAGCGCGTTAAGTGTCGAGCTGTGAACGTTGTTAGTTCTCTCTCGTCCTGTGCGTGTTGGTTTCCTGCGTCATGTGTGCGTGAGCAGCGCGCTGCACGTTTCGACCTGCTTGCCATTGACATTCCAATTTTTTTCTTCCCATGAACTCACCAAGAAAGAGGAAACAAAACAAGTGCATGGCGGAAATTGTGACACGAGCCCGAAGAGGTAGCGCCTTCAAAGGAGGTTGGCTTATAGGTGCTAGGCGCCCTCTTTCCTATTTTTTTCCCTCTACGATTGAAGCAGGTCTGTGGCATTCTGTTCCTCTAATTTGAGTAGAGAGTTAAGAAAACTTCGTGACGTCAAAATGATGTCACAGAGGAAGAACCGGAAAGAGAGGGCGCGTTGCTGGCCGAGCTCCCATGTATTTTATGTCCAAGTCATGTATTTTATGTCCAGATTCCCTGTTCGGGTTAAAAAGAAAAAGGCTAACGGCGGCGCGCCGCAATTATTGCGCGGCGGCGGCGGCGGCGTGGTCGCTCTCGAAACTTCGGCGGCGGCGCGACCGGCGCGAGCTAAAATAGGCGGCGGCGGCGGCGCGGCGCGGCGGCGCACAGCTCTAATGACATCCAAGAGTGTGGCACCCATGGCAGTTTTGCGGGTCTTGAGCTTGTCGAAGACGTCCTTGGTGAGGTACTTCTTCAGGAGGGAGTGGCAGTTGCTCGCACCTTGAAGCTTCTTGAAGTCTGCCTCAAGCTTGTCCAGGGTCGCCTGATCAACCTTGCCATATTTGCCCTTCTTTTGGCCGCCATGAGAACAGAAGCTCCTACGAGCGACAGCGCAGGTTGTGAGACTACGGCAGTGATACCCAGCCGCCCACCTGTCATGCGATACTCAAGCCAATTTTCGAAGCAGACTTTACTCCGCTGAAGGAATTTCGTGTATACAGAGACGGCTCAGAGCAAGTGTGAAGCTCAGAAAATGCTGATGTCATATTTTAGTTCGACATGAAAATCAGTTTTCGCATAGCACACCAACTGCCGTTGAAGATAGCATGACGTAGGGCTGCATTATCGACTATAACCATAAATGCGTGCACGGCGGGAGGGGAATGGGGACAGGGAGGCTGCCGCCCCCTAGTCACCTATGAGGGGGGGGGGGGGGGGGGGGCATAAAATCTACCCCATATAGTTATTAATAGGGGGAGGGGGTACTGCGATGAGCCACCCCTCCCCCCCGCAGGGGAAACCTTCGCACTCTTATGTAATGGCTTTACGTACAAAGATGAATAGTGACCTCAAGTACGGAAACGTAGAAAACGGCCGCTTGTGCGTCACCAACGGAGCTGTGGAGTGGAGTGGCCAGAGAAACGTCACCATACCTTGCGTGAGCACATGACGAGAAGCTCACACCGTGTCGTGACGTCAGGGTACAGAAGGAATGGAAGCCATCTTTTCAGCACATATTGCAATTGATTTTCCAGGGCATCCTCACGCTTCTAGCACATTTTCTAACACAACAAGACGGCGAGGTGGGCTAGTTGGTGAACATTCATGTTTAAAGCAAAAGCTTTTTAAGCGCAGATGAAACAAGGACAGAATAACGAAGAATTTTGACAGGACAGTGCTTAACTCACAACTGAATTTTTATTGAACAGCCGCACATTTAAAAGCACAAGATAACATGTTGCACATGAGCAGTCGAACATTTTCTAGGATCTTGAAGGCTTCGTCTTTCGTTTGACGCAAAAAAAAGGGGCCACAAAGAATTTTCACGTCAGCATTACTTTAAAGGAGCGCTTCGCCTTTGCCTTTTTGTTGAACACGGACGGTGTGGTCGTAAGGTGATTAGAATTCCCGTGTCAGGGCTTCATTACATGCTCACTGGCGATTGCCACGTTCTTTCAACGTGTTTCGTGCAGGTTGGAGGAACTGCAGCGTCACCAGTGTTTTGCATATAGTTTGCACAGCCATAATTTGTTAGGGCTGTGTTACGTACGTTACTGTAACCGACAGTATAACACTTAAAAACGGTAATGTGAACCCAATACATGGAACGCCATGGTAACTATAGTTTATATTCTGTGTGAACTTTTCTTGCCACGATAGATCTCGGGATCTCAGAGCGTTGAAATATTCATACCGATAGCGCAGCAAAGTGCCAATGGAATTCATGAGGGTTACTACTCGGGCAAGTTGCTCATTCATGAACGTAGCTTGTGTTAGTGCGGTAGATAAAAGAAAGAAATACGACGCAAACGTGCGTACAGTATATTCGTACAGAGTACAAATAAGCTAAAAATTGTTTATATACATAGGCGAGAAAAACGACTCATCTTGATCTTGTTCTTAGTGAAATAATCAAACCTGGGGTATTACGTGCCAAAACCACGACATCATAATTAAGGACGCCGTAGAGGAGGGGTTCGGAAACTTTGACCTACTGGTGTTCTTTAATGTACACATACATCGCACAGTACGCGGGCCTTTAGCATTTCGCCTTCATCGAATGTTATTAATCCAAGATACGTCATTTCCTTTTCCGACGGGGTAATCGATAACCAGCTGCAATCTAACTGCAATCGATGTCATTCTAGCCATGCATTATCACATGTAAACAAATTCCAAGAGGACCCGTTCATGTTTTCAAACTCTGGTACCAGTGGCGTACCAACTCGTTCGCGAGTGGGGGGGGCCGAGCCTTCCTCACTCCGTTGGATATATATATATATATATATATATATATATATATATATATATATATATATATATATATATATATATATATTGTAAAAAAGAATTTGTAGTATCAGGGGCGTAGTACATTCTTTATACTCATCGTATTCGTATTTGCAACATTGCACGCCTGTACAAACGATGTAACAGCACATTTTCTTTCAGAATATGTGGGTAACAGGCGCATTAGTCGTAAGCTGTTTATGATTGGTCGCAGTTTTTTCGGTCATGCACACAACACCTACTCGTAACGCGGTGCATCAAATGATCCCAATATGATCCATCGCGTAATGACCACTCATGCACAACTACATAAAAATAAGAGAATGCATTATTTTCAACGCGGCATATTTTTGACCATCGGTTCTTCGCCAATTTAAAAAAAAAAAAGAGTTTCGCCGCAAGGGCGAAGCAATGAATTCGAGAGCAGGAAATTGGAATGTCACACGAAGATCGACGAGCAGCTCGATAGTTGCAGCTTCTCGCAGAAACGCAAAGAAGGACGCTCGAAAAGGATGAGCACGTATACACAGGACAAGCGTGAACTAACAACTATCACAGTTGTGACGCCTTTGTGTTTGAGCATCGCGCTACAAGTGCCGACAACGCAGAACCCGACGCTCTAAAGGCCTGACCACACGTGCGCGTTGCAGCGTGTCAGCGCGTGGATTTTTGACGCGGCGTAGCGCCCTCTCCCTATGGAGAGAGAGGGCGCCCGGCTACGCGAAGCTGCGCGCCCTTTCTCTCCAATGAGGAGAGGGCGCGACGCCGCGTCAGAAAGACACGCGCTGACACGCTGCAATGCGCACGTGTGGTCAGGCCTTTAGATATCCCTGCCACGCAGTGGCTTCTGACGCAAGGTGTACGCGGTGTTTTTAGGGACGAAGCACCTTAGGGTCTAGGCTTGTCTGTCCGTGTGTCCGTCACGGCACAGCAAATGCAAGGTATGCAAGGTACCCACTATACGCTCTCCGTAACTTTCATGAAATAGAGAAGCACCCCCTATGCCATTATTCGTCATCCTGGACTGGTGAACCTCCCTGCCTTTCCTCTCTACCATTTCTTCTCTCTCTTCTCTCTGCTGATAAGCGGGGTACCCGCTACACACCTGTAAGGCATTATGTGCACTTTATTTGTGCCGTTTATGATGGCGATGAAGAATAAGCGCGATCCAGACCACTCATTCACTTTCTGCCATAGATGAAAAAACGAAAGTGAACGCGCTTTTACCCGCGAAAGGCAGTGCTGACATAGAGAACAAGCTACCGCAGGGGCAAGAGCTCGCGAAGCAGCGGCTAAGCGGCAACACCGACAAGCTGCTACACACGCGTTGTCACTCATTTACATGCGCGAGTGGGCAATGTCGCGGATGATTTACGGTAAGAACGATCCCCAGTGCTTCGCCCATTATCGTCATGATGGGACCCTTTTTCGTTTGCGTCTCAAGGGCAGTTTTCAAATTTAAAGAAAATGCAGAAGTGTTGCGTGATAGAAAACACGCTCAAGGTCCTCCGAGATCTGCATACCGCCAGCGGTAAATGCTGTCTATAAATATCTTGACGTTATAATGCCAGCGCATGCATGGTGTGTGGCTGATTCAACCAAGAAAAAAAAAATGGTGCCTGGCTGAGTGGTGTAACGCAGCGCGCCGCGGAGGCGAGAGGTCGCTCGTTCGAATGCCCGATCGTGTGGATGCCTTAGAATAATTTTTTCTTCTGATTTATTTTTCTTTGTGCATTTTTATATACATACATACATATAAATATCTGGGGCATGACGGCGACGCCAAAAATCAGCCAAGAGTGTCCATATAATTGCTATCGCAATAAAATTTCGGTGTGTAATAAAATTGCGTGCTCGCTACGCGACGTCACAAATCTGTGATACGTGGCGGTGTTAAAATAACATAACATGTGCACACTGAACAGCCCACTACTATGCAGAACAATACCTAAGAACTTGGAGTAGCCGTGCAATATCTCATTCAGAATGCAATTCAAGAAGGCTGCCCGCCGATCAGATTGGCAATGGTTACTTATAGCAGCTCAGCTGGCGAGACGGCTTCATGTGAGTATAATAAATATTTTCAGTTGTATTATAGTGATGATGAGCTGTCTGAGCGCGTATTCAACTCTGTAAACTCGTCATTGCTGAGAGAGAGAGGAAGAGAACGAAAAAGAGCTGCGCGTGTGTGCTTCTTCGCCGCCCGAGTTGTATTTTGCCCTGTACAAGTCAATTCTAGATGACTCAAGACCAACTAGCCCGGCTGCCAATTCATTCTCCGTAGTGCAGAAAACCGTAGACCTTGACCGTTTCCCTGGTCCGCTAGATCAAGTAGCGGGAGAAGCATGAAGGTTGGGCTTCCCGATGTACTCAAGTCCATGCCTTATTCCTCGCCCCCGTTCCAAGCCGGCGCTATCACTGCAAGCTACCATATGATAAGCACTTGCGAACAGTTTAATCGGAAACTAAAGCGGAAACATTTTTCTTAGCTCCACCAATGCGGGCCAATTAAAACACTCAACACTTTTGCAAAGCTTAGCAAAGCTTCAATTTGGGCTAGTTGGTGCGGCATTGTAACGTAGCTGCGCTGAGCGAAATGTACAAACAAATGACGGAACAAGAGGACAGGACGGTTGGTGCGCAAACTTTCTACGTTACAACACTTTTGCACACTCACCGACCGATAGCAAATCGGATATAGAGCAGCGGTAATGCTAATCCTTTCCGATCGAAGAAAATTCATTTCCTCAAACCAGAAGAGCGTTTCCTTAGTCCTCAAAAATTACACTGATTCCTGCCCGCATTTTCGTCGAAGGTTATGTAAATATCCGGCCAGGCAGAGTAGAATCAATTCAAGACAGAATGCTCTGACGTTATAGAGCCCCTACTCAGCGATAGCCCTTTCTGCCAGGCTGCAGCGCGCAAGCGTGGCATAGGCGCCCCGCACCGCACAGAATTTACAGTGCGTGGTCGTGATACGCGGCAGACAATCTCCACAGCAGAAGCGAAAGACAAATTTCATTATATAAATAAGTGATTGCTGTGTAGAAGTAAAACTTCTCCACAGCAAAGTTGATGGTCTCCCAGTGTGCAGCCGAAAGAGACCACTGTTGAAAGTGGGGGGGCTCCGCCCCCTAACTTTCTCAGTGGGGGGGCTAGAGCCCCCCTTGCCCCCCCGGTAGATACGCCTATGTCTGGTACCTCTCTTAGTATCACCTGTACTGTATAATTTATGCACCATAATGAAGATAAACATTAACATATAGCTACGGTAGCGCTCTTAGTTGGCCGGAATAATCGTAAACTACGAGAGCCCCAGAGCTGTGTGATGTCGATCACTTACCATGCCCCCACGGTAAAGGGTATCACGGCCTGCTTGAGGAACATACGGGAAAACATGGTGCCGCTTGAGTTGATGCTGCACAGGTAAGATAGGAATTAGGCTTGGCTGTGCTACTCGTGTACTGCTTATACACGCATGATTAACTGATTAGTTAAGTACTTATAAGTGCCACTGTGCGCTCAAGTCGCTTATAGGTAGGGTAACGCAGCTTGAAAAAGTTTGAGTACTGTAACGCCCCTGACGAATCAGATTGATCCATAATATCATGTGCGGTTGTCCGCCCATTGAGAAACAGCTACTGCTTCACGACATGGCAATACTGGTTGGTTGTGTCGGGTATTCTAATGCAAAAGCGACCACGGGTATATTGTGCCAAACGCATGGTGTTGTTTCTTGATGTACATGGAAAGTTATCTAACATGTCTTGAGCTATATGTTTATATAACACTTGTCGAGGCGTACCTCACTTTTTCGTTTGAGTTCTGCCTTACATGTAAGATAGTACTATTTCTATACGATAAGGCCCCAATACGTTGTCAATGGAACAAATACATTCACGGCATATTCCTCCTCGTTCAATATGCAGCTGACGCTGTGATGTAAAGCTGACTAGGGTTAAGGCTTGGGCTCGTTGGAAATCCATGAGAGTGGGACTTACAGGGCGAGGACACAAGGACAAATAAGGGCTGTGATCTAGTAGCTAAGAAACAGACAGTAAATTTTTGTGACGTAACATCCAATAATGTGTCATGGCTTTACGCGTGCGTGAGTGATATAGCATTAAGCTATTAAATTTGCAACGACGAATCACTTGCGTGGTTTACAACAGATGTATCAAAGATGGTTGCCAAAGAAAGCTACAAAACGGGTCATTGGGGCTATGGCGGATGCACGCATTTTTCCTTAGCAAGTAGGCCACTAGATTAACCATGAAAGGGAGTCAACAGTGTTTAGTCTGGAAGCGGATGTGTCACATAACTGAGGCTACTACAAACTATAAGCCGAAAATAAAGATTATTTGTGCATAGCGCACTAAAATGCTTGCCATAAAATTAAGATGGCGCTTATCTATTCCTTGAACTTAAGGAACTTCCTTGAATAGTTCGTTAAGTAAACTTGTAAGCATCAATTAGCGGACTAGAACAGGCTGCGTTGAGCTTATTAAAACATCTTCAAAAAGCTTGGCGGGGAACGTTTTAGCTTGAAAAGGAAGTTGCACTAACAGCGGAATTGGCACGCTAAGTTGCAATAAATGCCCAAAAAGCGGAAGCACGAATGCTCAGTTGTGAAGAAATGCTTATGCAAAAAGCACGCGTGGTTGCGGACGCATGCGGGGAGTGAGCAGATGAATTAGGCGCACCGTCGGGGCTGCCTATGAAAAAGCAACAGCTCATACTTATTTTACATTACAATCGACTTGAAATAAAACGCGATCACGCCGTCGTGTGTAACATGTGGAGCAGGAGATGCGCCGTAAACATGTCGGGCCACACAACTTGTACACTGCACACAGCCTGTAGTGGAGTGTACAAGTTCTCGAAAAAGAATTAGGCTACCTTGACCAAATTGTTCCAAAATGCAAGTGTTTCCAAATGTTTGAGGCACACTCATTGTCGAAGTAAAAGGCGTTGTAAAGTACCGTTGGTGGCACACTCAGTATTTCCTGGAGAGCGACTTCTTTTCAGTCACACGTTACGTGCACGGGAGAACAAGGGAGGGATCTGTATCTACCAGTGGAATTTTCACACATAAAGGCGTTTGCATTGCATATATGGTAAGCGCATTTAACACTTGTACGAACAGCTAGAGTTAACTTTGACGTGTGTTAACCTGACGGTTCGCGATAACTTCATATGCCCGCAGGTTTAAAAGCTGGTGACTATAGCATTTGGTCGAGCCATAAGGTAAACGAATCTGAAGAATAATCTCGCATAGCAGACACAGCAGACGGTGGTTAATCACTTTTGTATTAGAAAAAAAACGTTGTGATAACGGAAGAATAAATCCGGGGGGGGGGGGGGGGGAGGGGGGGGGGGGTCCGAGGGTACGCGCCTCTTCATTGGAAAAGCCTTCGCTACATTAAATTTATTAGTTTAGGTAAAATAAATAGTTTCATGATGCGGTGGATCACTTCTTTAAACACTTTTTTTGCGGAGTAATGAGCTAGGCTTTTGTTGAAGGCTTCAAATGCCCTTGTGTCTTCTGTAACGTCGGCTACATTAGGGTTATATACAGGGTTTTATTCATTATGGTTATATTCCTATATATTCAGGCGACATCACAGACGACCGGGCAAAAGTAGCATAATACGACGACTATGAGACTATTGCGAGCAGAAGGAGTGATATTTGCACATATTAAGTGATTTTTATAGAAGAATATATTTTGAAATGTTATATTCAGGCGAATATTTTGAATTACGAAAAACCTGAATGTCAAGATTAATGTGTGAACATACTGAGCCAAGAAATACTGCTAGTTTACGCTGACCATGACTCATTAGGACGTGACATTGACAAAGTGCGACCTTGAAACAGCAATGTTTCTTTTGGTAAATGAAATCGTAGACCGTTCGCATTGATCAATTAAGTGACGCTAAAATCATTCATGGCGAGATTTCGAAGCAAGCGCATTTTGACAAGCTCTTCCTTAGTGACCTTTACAGACTTGCCAAAATTAGCGTAATGCTTCTGCCGGATGTCTTATAGCGATCTGACAATATAGAGCTCCAGTGTTGAAGTTTAGCCTCTCAACTTCTCATTTCATATTTGTTTGATTGGCTCTGCCAAATCATTTTGTGAACCTGTACGCATTGTGTCACCGGCGGGGGCTGAATTCATTCCGCGTTCAGAAACATGTGACAACAATTATATCGCAGATTCGCTGGCTCAGGGCTTTTGCTAATAACGGCTCTAGCGTAACGACTAGAAATTATATGAAAGATGTATTCCAATTTATGAAGCCTGTTCTCCAAGTAGCAGTGAGCTTGTGCTCTGATGATTTTCCAACAGTAAACAATTTCGAATATGCTCTCGTTAACTCAACTAAACTTGAAATTTGGCGAGATGGTGCATAATTTGACGGGAAGTTTGAGCGCAAAGAACAACAATCACTAGAGCGAGACAACAGGACAAGCTCTATCCTCGTTAACTCGGTGCTACCAAAACACACAAATGAATTTTTTCAATCCGGCTGTTGCACACCAAGTGTTGTCCTGGGTACGGCTCACCTGTGTCAGTAAGCAGCGGGCGAAGAGGCGTCGCTGTCAATCTCGACTCTGTCTCGAGCCCACAGGAGCGGTGGCTGCCCTGACGTGACTAGGGTCCTAGACGGCGCGACTGTGCCTCGGGCCAGGACCTCGCCCACGCGTCGTCACCGTAGCCCACACCCCCAGCGCTTCCTTGTTAACGCGATAGCGTTAAAGAGCTCGTTTCGCAGAAATTCCGGCGTCGGCGTCGGCGTCGGCGTCGTTGGTTCTGAGCGAAAAATCATCTTGTCCGTGACCGAAAAATCGAGAAATATGTAAATAAAATAAATAATAAAAATTTTCGGGTCCGAGTGAGGATCGAACCCGGGTTGTCTGCGTGGCAAGCAGGTGTTCTACCACACAGCCATGCCTCTGCTTGGAAATACTGTGAAAATAACTTCCTCTGCTTGGAAATGCAGTGAAAATAACTTTCATGCTTCGCAAACGCAAGCGTCCTTTATATAGGCGTCGCAATATAACATGTTGTGGCGGCAGCCAAGCCAAGCCAAGCCGGCAGGCAGCGCCACCTCCGCTGCTCTCCGGAACCTCCAGAGAACCTGAATAAAGAGTTGATGTTTGGGATTCACGCCGCGCGGTCGTGTCTTCTTCTCCCGCGCGTACACGCGTCCCAACAGTGGTGACCCGGACGAGGCTTACCGCCTTTTTCAAGCGACCGACGCCATGGAGCACTCCCCCCAGCGCCGCTGAGCTGGTCTACGGCACGACACTCAGGCTGCCGGGAGAGCTCTTTGCGCGCGGCTCAGAGGAGGCATCCATAGCTTGCAGCGACTGATATCCGCCACGTCAAAGGCGGCGACAACGAGGTAGCGGACGCCCTCTCACGGAATCCTGTGAACGCCATCATGCCCACACTACAGGTTGATCTTCCCGCTTTGGCAGCCGCTCAACGTGAAGATGACGAACTGAAACACCTGTTGACCGCGACCACTGCCCTGAATCTTGAGTGGATCCCAGTTCCCGGATCCGAGGACAAGGTTTGCTGTGACACAAGCGTCAGTAGAACTCGCCCGTTCGTGCCCGCGAACCTCCGTCGCCATGTGTTCGAGTCCTTGCACAGACTGTCTCATCCGGGGATTAGAGCCACCCAAAGACTGGTGACGGCAAGATTTGTCTGGCCGGGCGTAAATCGGGACGTCCGACGCTGGGCACGCGAATGTGTAGCTTGCCAGCGCTCTAAGATACAACGCCATACCTCGACAGCACTGGGAACACTCCCCACTCCGGATTCTCGCTTTGATCATGTCCACCTGGACATCGTCGGCCCACTGCCACCCTGCCACGGAAAGGCCTACCTGCTGACCTGTGTCGACAGGTTCACCCGCTGGGCGGAGGCCATCCCTATCGCGGACATCACTGCCGAGACGGTTGCGAGTGCTTTCCTGTACCACTGGGTAGCCCGTTTCGGTGTGCCCTCCACGATAACAACAGACCGCGGCCGACAATTCGAATCAGCCCTTTTCACTGCCATCAGTCAGCTCATGGGCACCTCACGCATACGCACGACAGCGTACCACCCCATGAGCAACGGCATGGTGGAGCGCTTTCACCGCCAGCTGAAGGCTGCGCTCACGGCAACCGAGGAACACAACTGGGTGGAGGCCCTCCCACTCGTTCTTTTGGGTATAAGGTCCACCTTGAAAGAGGACATTGGCTGCAGCGCCGCTGAGCTGGTCTACGGCACGACACTCAGGCTGCCGGGAGAGCTCTTTGCGTGCGGCTCAGAGGAGGCATCCATAGCTTGCAGCGACTATGCACTTCGCCTACGCAACGTCATGAGCAAACTGCGCGCGGTACCTCCACGGCCCCCCAGGGTCGCGTGTGGTGCACGTCGACCCACAGCTCACATCGTGCCCATATGTGTTTGTACGACACGACGCGGTTCGGCGACCTCTTCAGCCACCCTATGATGGGCCGTTTCAAGTCCTCCGCCGTGGTAACAAGCAATTCACAATCAAGAGAAACGGCCGTGAGGAGGTCGTGTCGTTGGACCGCATCAAGCCAGCACACATGGACCGTGACGACGCCGTGTTGCCTCCACTAAGGGAATCATCGCCAGGACCCCCAGCTTCAATGCCAGCCCAAGTCCACGAGGTGCCCTCCCGGCTGACGCACAGTGGGCGGCTATCAAGAGCACCCACTCGCCTGGACCTTTAACTCCGTTCGGCAACTCACTAGGGGGGGGAGTGCTGTGGCGGCAGCCAAGCCAAGCCAAGCCGCCAGGCAGCGCCACCCTCCGCTGCTCTCCGGAACCTCCAGAGAACCTGAATAAAGAGTTGATGTTTGGGATTCACGCCGCGCGGTCGTGTCTTCTTCTCCCGCGCGTACACGCGTCCCAACATGTAATATCCCAGGAATATTGCGTGGTACAAGCGTACATTGCCATCGGGCGTCAGAATATGTGACTATCATAACGATTCCATAGTTTAAAGCCAGCCACCCATTACAAACGACACACTCCTTACTGCGCGTATTCCCTTAACACCACTGGTGCATAGCAAGTTCGAAAACATTTCCCACATTTGCCGCGAATAATTTCTCCTGGTTTAAAGCATGCTACCCATTACATATACTATAGTATGCACTAAGTGATTGAAGTACGCACTAGGGACGGGATATCGCTATCGCGTTCAACTCTTAAAGACGAAGCTTAAGGGTCCCCCCAATTTTTTGTTTTGTCGCCTACGAGAGGCTGGCTCATACCCACAAGGGGGATTGGCCACACTGACTGTTATAAAGGAAAAAAAATAAAGGCTGTGCAACGTAAAAAAAAAAAACGAAGAGGATAAAATGCAATGTAAATGAAAAGTCAGAGAGCGCACGCCGAACAACCGCTCGCTCGCGCAATCCGCCGTCTTCTTCGTCGTCCTCTTTGACATCGCGCCAACTGGAGGGTGCCGTGAGGCGAGATGGAATCGCCCAGAAATGAACGACGCAGTGGCTTCGCCGCATTAGGGAAGCGTTGCATTGGCGACACTTTTTGAAGAATGTGAATGGCCATAGTGGTGGCGAGAATCACTGAAAAGGATGTAAAGCCAAAGTTAAACGGAAGCGGTCAATTCTCAAAATGGCTGCAGGCTCGCAACAATGGCCGAGTTTCAGGAAAAAAACTCTAGGTGAGCAAGATGTACTTATGACTTAGTCGACAAAAAT
Source organism: Rhipicephalus appendiculatus (assembly GCA_030522465.1). NCBI lineage: Eukaryota > Metazoa > Arthropoda > Arachnida > Ixodida > Ixodidae > Rhipicephalus > Rhipicephalus appendiculatus. The sequence goes on along the minus strand of JALIZH010020508.1, from coordinate 89,253 downwards.
GGTTGAAAAGAACACAAAAGTAGTGTCAGTAAATCGAGAGAACGCAAAATAAGAGCATGACGTCAACTGTCCATTATTTTCAATCGGTTCTCGTTTTAGGGGCGAAGCTCCTCAGGGTGTGGTTCGTTCCCTCCTCTGTAGTAGTAGTAGTATGTATGTAGCCACCTCTAGTTTATGAATTACTCAATAGATGGCGTTGCGTGTATATATCCTTGGAAATAATATCACTAGATGGCGTTGCGTGTATCTGTCCTTGGAAATAATATCACTAGATGGCGTTAGTGGTTTTTCGTATACGTTGATGATTAAAGATGATAGATGGCGCTGTTATAGCGGAGGGCTCGGAAAGCTGCTGCAACGCGCGCTCGCCGACAGGACCCGCTCCTACGGTCCCCCCTCCCCCCCCCCTCTCTCGCCTCGCGACGCCAACGCAGGCAGCGTCTGCTAGCGCGTTTCTTGATTGAAAAAAACCGACTGCTCGCGCTGCACAACCGTTCACTGGCCACCCCGCATATATATGCACCGGATTTTGACCTCCAAGGTAGTGCCGGTGTGAGATTTCTCCTGTGCGTGATTAAACAATAACAATTCACCGCGTACATGTAAAATTAATGTCAGCTGCAAGTCGCCATGAATATACAGTGTTTGTCACGTCTTTACATGATGATCGACTGGGCAAGATTTACGGAGGATTCACGGTTTACCGATGTACCTCCGGAGCTTTGCCCACTCATCATCAATCACTCCTTGGATATGCTGTGATTTTTTTCTCCAGCATGCATTCACTCGTTACCCAACGATTGCTCGGAAACGGCAAAACATTTACCTAGACATAGTAATGCTAAATCATTTGCCCTTTTAACTATATATGCGAAAAAGCACTTAGGCCGATAATCTATAACTTCAGGCCATTGTAAGCAAGAGAGACACAAAAAGGGGGAGAGTTGGGGTGACCTCTCATCGAGTGCACTATTTCCTGCCTTGCAGTGCTGTAATGAAAGAGGGAATAGAAGTAGGAAAATAGAGACACAGTGAGTACGCCAACCACGCAATAGGACGGACAGGAGTGCCGTAGTTGCTAGTCGAAGACAGTGTTTTACGTAACGTCAGACCTAGTCACGTGACTAAAATCACGTAACGTAGTACCAGTCACGTGGCTAAAATCACGTAACGTGGCGTAATACTAGTCACGTGACTAAAATCACGTAGCGCAGTACTAGTCACGTGACTAAAATCAAGCAACGTAACATAATACTAGTCACGTGACTAAAATCACGTAACATAACTTAACGCCGAATTACATAACTAAAATCACGTAACGTGGCGTAATACTAGTCACGTGACAAAAATCACGTAACATAACGCAGTACTAGTCACGTGACTGAAATCAATCAACGTAACATAATACTAGTCACGTGACTAAAATGACGTAACATAACACCTAGTCACATGACTGAAATCACTTAAAGGTGTGGTGCCATCAAGTTTTGAGGCTATAACAATCCTGTTGTGGGTCTCCTCTGTATCCAAGGACACTCTAGACTAGGAGTCTCAAACACGCGGCCCGCGGGCCGCATGCGACCCGCGAACCTCTTGCTTGCGGCCCGCGGGCCGCACCTGACTGCCTCCATGCCACCATCTTCCTTATAATAAGCATGTTCATGATCTAGACAGGGAAGACTGGTGTAACGGATTGCTTTCGAGGCACCAATGTGGTCACGATGTGTTGAAAAATAACCGTCAAACAAAAGACTGAATTTCAGAATCCGTGTGTAGATTTCAATCATTGGCGATCGGTATCGACATGTTGCAATCCTTGCACTATATCTCCTTCAGAAAGGAGACTGTCCGTTGTCTACAAGCTATTTACAAAAGTAATTGCTAACAGAATTAATACGACATTAGAGTTCAATCAACCAAAGGACCAGGCAGGATTTCGTACAGGCTTCTCAACAACAGACCATATTCATACTATCAATCAGGTGATAGAAAACCAGGTAACATTACCTAACACCTAGTCACTTGACTAAAACCACGTAACATAACCTAACAGCTAGTGACGTGACTAAATCAGGTAACATAACGTAACACCTAGTCACGTGACTAAAATCACGTAATGTGACGTAATACTAGTCACGTGACTAAAATCACACTACGTAACGTAATACTAGTCACGTGACCAAAATCACGTAACGAAGGTAATACTAGTCACGAGACTAAAATCTCGTAAGATAATGTAACGCCTCGTCACGAGATAAAATCACGTAACGTAATACCAGTCACGTGAATACAATCACGTAAAGGAACGTAATACCAGCCGTGGGATTAAAATCACGTAAAATAACGTAACATCTAGTCACGTGACTAAAATCACGGAACGTAACGTAATACCTGTCACGTGACTAAAATCACGTAACATAACGTAACAGCTAGTCACTTGAATAAATCACGTAACATAACGTAACACCTAGTCACGGGACAAAAATCACGTGACATAACGTAACACGTAGTCACGCGACCAAAATCACGTAATGTAATACTAGTCACGTGACTAAAATCAAGTGACAACGTAACACCTAGTCACGTGACTAAAATCATGCAACGTAACGTAATACTAATCACGTGACTAAAATCACGTAACATAACGTAATACTGGTCACGTGACCAAAATAACGTAACATAACACCTAGTCACGTGACTAAACTCACGTAACACAACATAACACCTAGTCACGTGTATGAAATCACGTGACGTAATACCAGTCACGTGACTAAAATCACGTAACATAAGGTAACACCTAGTCACGTGAATAAAATCACGTAACATAACGTTACACCTACTCACTTGACTAAAATCACGTAACTTAACGTAATACTAGTCCCGTGACTAAAATCAGGTCATCATCAGCCTGTCTACGCCCACTGCAGGGCAAAAGCCATTCCCACGTTTCGCCAATCAACCCGGTCCTGTGCTTTCTGCTGCCACGTTATACCTGCAAACTTCTTAATCTCATCTACCCACCTAATTTTCTGCCTCCCCCTCAAGCGTTTGCCATCTCTTGGAATCCAGTCAGTTACCCTTAATGACCAGCGGTTATCCTGCCGACGTGCTACGTGCCCGGCCCATATCCATTTCTTCTTCTTGATTTCAACTATGATATCCTTAACCCCCGTTTGTTCCCTGACCCACTCTGCTCTCTTCCTGTCTCTTAAGGTTACACCTATCTTTTTCCTTTCCATCGCTCGCTGCGTCGTCCTCAGTTTAAGTTGAACCCTCTTTGTAAGTCTCCAGGTTTCTGCTCCGTAGGTAAGTACCGGTAAGATGCAGCTGTTATATACCTTCCTCTTGAGGGATAGTGGTAAACTACCATTCATGATTTGATAATGCTTGCCGAATGAGCCCCATCCCATCCTTATTCTTCTAGTTATTTCACTCTCATAGTTCGGCTCCGCGGTTACTACTTGTCCTAAGTAGACGTACTCCTTTACAACTTCCAGTGTCTCGCCACCTATCGCAAAGCGCTGTTCTCTGCCAAGATTGTTCCACATTACTTTAGTTTTATGCTTATTAATTTTCAGACCTATTCTTCTACTTTCCGTATCCAGTTCAGTAATCATAAGCTGTTGTTCGTCTCCCGCGTTACTCATCAATGCAATGTCATCAGCGAATCGCAGGTTACTGAGATACTCTCCATTAACTCTTATCTCTAACTCTTCCCAATCTAGGGCCCTGAAAACCTCCTGTAAACACGCGGTGAAAGACGACGACGTTTCAACGCAGACGGGGTTTCTTTGGCTTCATTAGAAATTGCTCGACAGCAACGAAAATCTCTACCTTATCCGGATAGAAAGCTTCTCGGAAGCTTATGGGGACCTGAGGACTCCGGTGAGGACCTTCCTTTGCCCTGTCCTGCTGATCCTGCTGGACTCATCGACTGGAAACACGCAAGGCTGTGGTTTAGACCTAGTGCGGCCGTGCGGCCGTACTCGCCCGACGAAGAAGACGTGCTGGTGGCAGATGTGTATGTGTCATCTTTGCCTTCTACTGGACTGTTGCGCGTGACCTCATCCGCGCCAACTATGCAGCAGCAACGTGCAGACAACAGTTCGAAGACACAAGGTGCAACGCCCAAGGACAGTCCGCTTCATGTTGAGAGTGCGAGCCAATCGGTGGTCGTGTCGGCGGACAATAGTGACTGTATGGACGTGCAGTCTTCTGGCGGTCCTGTGAACACAGCAAAGCGAGGTCCTCCTGTCAACGTGCTTCCACAAGACGTCATCGCATCGGAGCAACCGGCAAAAAAGGTAAGGGCCACCCCAGATAATGCCTCCACGCCCTCCCCTTGTCAGTATTACCCAACGCCCTCTTTTTTCCCAATCCTATCGAGTTCACATCCGCCCCCTTTCATGCTACGACCTAACTTCAGTGCCCACAAAACATGTGCAAAGGGTCATTGACCATGCTCTTGAAACCAAGAAATACAGAGGGTTCGCAGCATATGAATCGACCAACAAGATTGCTGTGCACTTGGTCGATTGCTGTGCACTTGCTGTGCACTTCTCAATGATGTGCAGAAAATATGCACTTTAACATCTATACCACTGTCAGAAGATCGGCAGCTACCTGTGCAGTGCTACTTTGCATCAGGTCCTAATATACAGAGGTGTGTTGTCTATGGCATTGACCCGGAAGACTTTCCTGAGATAATATGTCTCGAATTGACTTCCACGACGCACAAGGTTCTCGCGGCCAGATTCATGGCCAAAAGTCGTACTTGCTTAGTAACGGTACAGGGCCCCCACTGTATCCCGGACAAATTGTACTACTATGGGTGTTTATTGCGTCCTAAACCCTACCTCGCTCGGGCAATTTTCTGTTACCGTTGCTTTCAACGTGGACACATGCAGGCATTTTGCCCACAGCGTACTATTGACCCAGAAAGACTCACACCAGAGGGCGAACCACGATATCGATGTGGCGTATGTAAATCTGACGAGCATTACATGACAAGCACAAACTGTCCGACTAAACAGAAGGCCACAGCAAGACTACGAAAGGCTATACCGAACAACAATACAGTAAGGACTAAGAATCGCTTTGAAGTTCTTGCTGAAGAGCCGGAGGTGCTCACGGCAGAAGAAACACAAGGCCCAGAGACACAACTGTACTCTTCTGTGTTTAAACGTGGCAAACAGTCCCAGACTAAGCAGCAAAAGTTAGCTGATACACCGCTTGAATCGGATGATGCCCATGATGACATTGACGCCGGATTGATGCACTGGCCAGAGATTGAGAGACTACGCAAACATAAAGAATTGGTAATTCTGCGGCGTCAGAAAACAGTACCTACACGGAGCGACTCCCTGAGTGCGAATTGCTCAGGTACACCTGCAACCCGCCCGGCACAACAGGTCAACCAAGCTGTTTGGACAGCAGTATTAGATCAACTTGCTCAATTAACGTTACTTATACAGGATTGCTTGCATCGTGGCTAACTCCCTGCAGCAACTGTCACAGGATGGAATTCTGCAGTGGAATTGTCGAGGCTTAAGCTCCAAGTTAGGAGAAATTAAAACCAGGCTTCAATACAACAAGCTACATGTATGGGCACTACTTCTTCAAGAGCACAATAAGCTCTGCTCCCTGCATGATTTTAATGGGTATCATTACCCGTCTATTAGAGATAGACGTGCTACGACAATGGCTTCAGCTCCGGGAAAAGCCGCAGTATATGTGTCATCGCAAATTCCTCATACAGTGATTAATATGGAACCATGGTGTAGTGACAGTCAAGAAGTTGTCGGTGTCCTGACCCGACCATTGAAGACTCCTGTCATTCTAGGGTCTTTCTATGCCAGACCACAGCGCACACGTTTGAACTTGGGATGGATAGCGCGTCTACGTTCCAAGTACCCGGGGATTCCTATTCTCGTAAGTGGAGATTTCAATGCTCCACATACAGATTGGGGGTATAAGTACAACTCCCGAAGAGGATGCCAAGTAAAAAGCATCATGACGGATGCCACGTTTATACTGTTGAACCATCACGCTGTGTCTACCTGTTCTGTAAGCGCAGTATTTAGAACGCACGCCCCAGATCTCACGTGGTGGTTGGGTCCTGGAACGCCGCAGTGGCGGGTGGAGCCGGATACATGGGGCAGTGATCATATGCCAATCATAATTGGTTTACAAAGAAGATGCATTAAGAAAATTCGACGACGAGTAACAATCACGCACTGGGATAAATTTCGGGAATCATCGATTGATAAAGTACCCACAGAGCCCTCGGAAATTCTTCCCGCTTTACAAGAACTGCTCCGTAGTAACACAATCGTGACCACCGTTGACGAAGGACAACCTCAATCGGACCTCGCTCTTTTGCAACTTTGGGCAAAGCGACGTCAGGCAGAAGTGTATGCGTCGAGGAATCTAGATGCACCAGGTAGCCGTGCACGTGCTAATCATATAGCAGCAAAGGCGCGTCGGCACGAAAAGCAGCTTTCGCGACGACGGTGGCATGAGTGGTGTGAGAAACTTGGATCTGGCATGGGAAACAGAGCACTTTGGCGTACGTTCCGGTCAATGGAACGTGGTCCCAAGCAACCTGACCCGGCAGCAAGCGTTAGGTTAGCGATGCAAAGTACGCCACAAGAATTTGCAGAACAGGCTGCAAGAGCATTTTTCCCGAAATATGACAGCGCATCATCTATAAACTGCCCCGAAATCGACGAGTCTGACCATAGTGCCACTTCGGATATATCCAGTCCTTTCACCATGGCCGAACTAATAGCAGCGATTGATACTTCGCACAAATGAACAACACCTGGTCACGACGGCATTCCTTACGAGGTTTTCAAGAACATGGAAGGTGAAGCTCTTGGCGCACTTCTGCAGGCTATTAATACAGTATGGGAGACTGGGAACGTCCCGTCTGATTGGAAACATTCACTTGTTGTCCCGATTCCAAAACCAGGAAAGTCTCCAAATAACCTGCAAGCTTTACGCCCAATTTCACTGACTGCGACCGTATGCAAGCTCGCTGAAAAGATGTTGGCTACACGTATTTCCTGGTGGCTTGAACGACAGAATAAATACCATCCGGCTCAAATTGGATTCCGTTCTCATTTGGGGACTGAAGATGGACTTTCTATCTTGTCGGACGACATTTTACAAGTTTCGCCACACAGCCACGCAGTACGCACGGTTGTAGCAATCGACATAACAAAAGCCTATGACAATATAGACCATGAAGTCATTATTTTGAACCTCATCGAGCTGGGACTTCCGCCGCGGGTCATAAGATTTATCTACTCTTTCCTTCACAACCGCACATTTGCTATAAGAGTAGATGGAAAGCCAGAAGGTTGCTTCACGTCCAACAGAGGTGTCCCACAAGGTTCCGTTTTGGCTCCTCTCCTGTTCAACGTTGCGCTAATACCTCTAGCTTGGCAACTACACCGTATTCCAGACGTGAAGTTTCTAATATATGCTGATGATGTGACTTTGTGGTCTGTGCATAAAGACATCTCAAGACAAGCTCAACAGCTTCAGGAAGCCCTTGATGTGCTTGATAACTACACTCGGAACGCAGGGTTGGACATTTCCGCCCAAAAATCAAGCTATGTTGTGGTGGCTAACAAGGCAGGACGCAGAAAGATCACGCAGTGCCCCTTTACATTTGCACTCGGTGCAGTGACAATTCCTGAGGCTTCGGAGGTTCACATACTGGGTCTTGATATTCACCGGTCTGGCAGTGGTGCGCACTGGCTCCGCAAAGTCAGGCAGAGTTCCACAAAAACACTTCATCTCATTCGCCGTATTGCATCAAAAGCAGCTGGAGCTCGAACTCATGTAGCTCGACGGCTCGTACGCACAGTTCTGCATCCAAGAATTATATACCAGGCGCAATTTAAACGGTTAACTTTGGCACAGCTGGCACAGCTGGAGACTATTAATCGTGATGCAATGCGCACAATAAAAGCGTTACCCCGCATCACTCCGATAACAACTTTACAGGAGCACGCCCAGCTTAACACAATTGCAGAGCTAATCTCACAAAGAGAAAAAAGCGCGTGAAATAAAAAAGCAACTTGTTCCGGTTGTTGCTGCGTTGTATGCTCACTTTCAACGCGGCTCTCGAATTGACAACCAGCCCGATACAATGCCTCCCTGGGAATTTTCAATATGGAGCACACAGGGGAACCTGGGTGAAATTGAGGCCAGTCTCCAACAGGCTGCCTCCGCTGTCGAGTACTATGCGTCAGCGTGTGGGCTCCAGTGCGCCCCAGCTAAATCCGAATTTGTTCATATCAAAGCCAACCTAAAAGACAATACACGCATCTGTCTGACCCTCTCAGGGGCACCCATTCGCGAGGCAGACGAAATCAGAATCCTCGGTTTGTACATTCACAGTCGCCTGAAAATTGACACAACCATCGCCAAACTCAAAAAGACCGGCGAACTAGTGGGACGGATGATTCACCGCGTCTCGAATAAGCGCGGAGGACTGCGAGGTAGGGATGCGCTTCGGCTCTCCCAGGCCTTCGTCACTAGCAGAGTCCTGTACTCCGTTCCCTATCTCCGGCTTACGAAACACGATGCCGGGCGCATAGACGCAATAATACGGAAGGCCACCAAACGGGCTCTGGCTCTCCCTATCACCACATCCAATGCGCGTTTGACCGCACTTGGCGTGATCAACTCGCTGCAGGAGCTCACGGAAGCCCATCTAGTAAACCAGTACACTAGACTTGCGCAGACGCCTTCAGGTCGGCGCCTTCTCGCTCGCCTCTACATACAACACGACATTGAAACAGAGGACACGCTCAGGGTACCGGAGCTTTGGAGGCACAAACTTTTCGTACAGCCTCTACCGAGAAACATGGACTCGGAGCTGCACCAGGGAAGACGGGAAGCGCGTGTTCGGGCGCTAGAAACACGATACGGTAGTAACACAGGGGTTTTCTACGTGGACGTCGCCGGACCTGGACCGAGGGGATACTATACGGCAGCAGTATTCCACAAGAAAGCGCAGGTGGATGGCCTTTCCTTTAAGGCTCGCAACTCAACACAGGCGGAGGAGGTCGCTATAGCGTTAGCTCTCTCGCACCGTGTTTGTAAAGTTGTCATTACCGATTCTCGCAAAGCTTGCGCCCGCTACTTGGCAGGGGAAATTTCACCCCTTGCCTACGAAATTCTGCGTGCGAGTACGAGGTTCGCTGAACCCACACCAAAACGCGTGGTATGGACCCGAGGTCATCAGGGACTTCGAGGGAACGAGGCCGCAGACGCGGCTGCCCGAGCGCTCATTCCCCGGGTACCTCATTTGAGCCCTATGGACTGGACCCCGCAACCACCGCTGCTAAGGTACAAGGAAATTCTCCAGTACTATCGCTCCCAGCATTGCCGGTATCCACCCCCCGCCAAGGGTCTGGATAAAGCGGGAGAAAGAATTCTACGCCGGCTACAAACAAACACATTGCTATGCCCGGCCATACTGCAATATTTTGACCCCATAATCACCGGCAGGTGCAAGCACTGTGGCCAGACAGCCGATGTCTTCCGTATGGTATGGGCCTGCCAGCTTAACACAGCCATTTCTCCCCTCCCCAACCCTACGCGAGAGGACTGGGAGGCGACGCTGCTTAGCTGCTCCGACCTTAGGGCCCAACAGGCCCTGATTGCGCGAGCAAAAGCAGCGGTATTGTCCAATGACGTCCCGGACTGAGGATGTCACCTAGTCTGTAGGGCCCTTTCGGGGGGCTCATACGCTCTCTTTTATAATAAAGTTTTTCACCATCACCACGCTGGGAATTCACAACCATCACATCTAATAAGACAACAAAGTTACGGCCCAGCGATACATCAGGTATTATTACGAACGCTATATCATCGAAGCACCTTCCGCTAATACCTGCAAAGTCTATACAAATGCTGCTATCCTACAAGACAGCCGGAGGACATCATTCCTAAGTACCACGCATAACTTCATCAGTGATCACCAGCATTATCTCTCTACGGAAGCCACTCCTCTTGTAATGAACTTCAAGCCATCCATGACGCAGTTCGGGATGTCACCTCTAAGCTGCCTGCAATTAAGCAACGTGACGTATTCACTGATTCTTTAGCGGCTATCCAGGAACTCAAGAAAGTTCACAAGGCCATGGAAATCTGCGAGGCGATACACAAGATCAACCGCAATACAGCCACTTGCGTGAGGGTACACTGGATTCAAGGCCATGATGCGAACCCTCACAATATTGCTGCCGATCAACAAGCACACTGCCCTCCTAATCATAGCTCGGCACACTCACTCATAAGTGCACTCAACTCGCACTCACTCACACTCATTTGAACGTGGTGAGTTGAGTATGAGTACTCATGCGTGTGAGCGGACGTGAGTGTGAACGTGAATGAGAACTCATGAGTGTGAGTGGTCGTGAGTGTGAACGTGAGTGAGTACTCATGAGTGTGAGTGGACGTGAGTGTGAACGTGAGTGAGTGCGATGGCTGAAAAAATTGTGGTGAGTGAGTTTGAGTGAGTACTCCCTTAAAGTGCCGACCTAGGGAGCTCGGCACACTCCCTCATGAGTGCACTCAACTCACACTCACTCACACTCATTTGAACGTGGTGAGTTGAGTATGAGTGAGTACTCATGAGTGTGAGTGGACGTGAGTGTGAACGTGAGTGAGTACTCATGAGTGTGAGTGGAGGTGAGTGTGAACGTGAGTGAGCACTCATGAGTGTGAGTGGACGTGAGTGTGAACGTGAGTGAGTGCGAAGGCTGAAAAAATTGTGGTGAGTGAGTTTGAGTGAGTACTCCCTTAAAGTGCCGACCTATGCTCCTAATATAGACCTTCCATCTATTCCCCTTCCACCTCAACCCCTAAACTTACTCCGTGCCCGTAAAAATGTTCTCTGGCAGGATACACGCGCTCTTATCCCCCCCGTGTGTCTGCTCTCTCCCCCTTCATCTTACTAGGGCGGAGGAAGCCGTGCTTAGGAGGCTTCGGGCAGGGCTGGCCCTTACACCGGCTCTAATCTCAACGTGGAACTGGTCGCATTTACCTGCGGGTGATACATGCCCGTACTGTTCTGTTCCGGTAATGCAAGCACATGCATACCATCTGACATGGACGTGCCAAGGATTACAGTCGGAACGATCCCGTCATCTCCTGCAAGCCGGCCTTCGCTACAGTGACACAAACAGTTACAACCGATGGATACATGACAACACATTCCACAAGACACTGCTTCACTTTATACACAACACCGGCCTAACGGCGCACATTTAATACAGATATACACAACAAATATTATGCCTTAAGGGCAAGTCTATGTCGCAAAAAAAAAAATAGCATTGGAGAGATCGTGTCTCCCTGCCGTACGCCCTTCTTTATTGGGATTCTGTCGCTTTTTTTATGGAGGACTATCGTGGCTGTGGATCCGCTGTAGATTTCTTCCATTATGTTTATATAGGCTTCGTCGATGCCCTGATTCCGCAGTGGCTGCATGACTGCTGATGTCTCCACCGAATCAAATGCCTTCTCGTAATCTATGAAGGCTATGTATAGGGGTTGGTCGTATTCCGCGTACTGTCCGTTGTCTACAAGCTATTTACAAAAGTAATTGCTAACAGAATTAATACGACATTAGAGTTCAATCAACCAAAGGACCAGGCAGGATTTCGTACAGGCTTCTCAACAACAGACCATATTCATACTATCAATCAGGTGATAGAAAACCAGGTAACATTACCTAACACCTAGTCACGGGAATAAAATCACGTAACGTAACGTAATATTAGTGACGTGACTAAAATCACATAACATAACGTAACATCTAGTCACGTGACTAAAATCACGTAACCTAATACTAGTCACGTGACTGAACATGACGTAACGTAACGTAAGACTAGAGACGTGATTAAAATCACTTAATATAACGTAACAACTAGCCGCGTGTCTGAAAATTCCGTGACATCACGTAACTAGTCACTTGACTGAGGTCTGACTAGTCCCGTAAGTAAATAACATAACTCTTCATTAACCTTGTGACATGTTCCCGCGAAACCCACGTGATAGCTAGGCATGTGAAATGTTACCGCCAAAACCACGTAGTGTGCGTAGTGTGGGGACCCAACCGAAACATGAGAACTGCCCAGTCTAGCTATTATTAGTGTTAGCAGCAAAGCCATTGCATCCCTAGCAAAAGCATGGCATTATCAGCATCACTTAGCTAGGCCGAACCATGGAGGAAAGAATGGACCGAACACTTGCCCCGTTGTTGGTTCCAGTCGTGCGCTATACTGCTCCAAGCTGCGCATTTTTAGGGGCGAAACTCCTTAGGGTGTGGGTCTGTCCCTCCTCTGTAGTTGTAGTAGTAGTAGTTGTAGTAGGTAGGTAGCCACGTATAGTGGAATGTACCCACTCCACGTGATAAAGATGACGATGACGCAGTATAGTGGAATGTACCCACTACACGATATAACGATGACGATGACGCTGATGACCATGAAGCATAAGCGTGTTCCAGACCACACATTCTCTTTCTGCCATGGATGAAAACGATCGAGCTTCGCCCACTCATCATCATTCACTTCGTGGATATGGCGTGATTTTTTTCCCACTTAGCAGCATTAATTTCTTCCGCCACTTCATACAGGGTACCGGGTGTTCACTTTATTGCTTAAAAATCTTCAATATATTCTACTGCTCGTTTGAGGGGGGAGGGGGGGGGGGGTTACCATACCGTACAAAACGCGCAGCGATTACTTTTTTCCACTCTCATTCAGGAGCGTCGTCCGCCACTGTATACAGAGCGTCAAATGTTAACCTTAATGCTTCCAAATGTTCAAACTTCTCCCTAATGGGCGCTAGGCTTTTTTTTACCACATAAAATGCGTACCGGCAGGTTTTTAGCATTATATAGCATTAGTTTCTGCTGACACTCCACAGAGCGCGCCAGGAGTACCACCTTATTGCTACATAATGTACCACTGCACACTACGTGGCACTGGCGCCTTTTGTACGCTGATGCAGGCCACAATGTCAAGGCTTTGTGTCATGTAGAGCTGGACACACACACACACACGCAGACATGCACACACACAAACACAAACACATACGCATACACTCGCACACACACACACACACACACACACACACACACACACACACGCACACACGAAAATAAATGTACGAAACATTGCTGCGCTGGAATATATGTGTGTGACTGTGCGTGGTAGTTCCATGCACAATAGATGCTTTTTCTTCCATCAAAAAAATACAGTGACACAGGCTTCGGTCTTCTTGAGTACACATTATCTATTTAGAATGAATTTGGGGATTGCGCGGTTGCGCAAACTTCAGTACAGAAGTTTCGCTATTTCCTTTTCTACTCGCGAGGACCGGTCCTATGAGTCTTTTTCTAGCTTGATCAGTTCGAGGACTCCGTCCTGCATCTCCCTGACAGCCTGGTACTCCGTGAGGCCAAGGCGGCGCTTGTTTGATATGTCGTAGACACCGCCTTCGCTTTCTGTGTGCTCACCACGGGTACCTGCGATGAGAGTACACAAGATCTGAACACAGAAGAAATAATAATACTAATAATAATAACAATAATAATAATAATAATAATAATAATAATATCTGGGGTTTTACGTCCCAAAACCACGATATGATTATGAGAGACGCCGTAGTGGAGGGCTCCGGAAATTTTTACCATCTGGTGTTCTTTAACGTGCACTGACATCGCACAGTACACGGGCCTCTACCATTTCGCCTCCATCGAAATGCGACCGCCGCGGCCGGCATCGAAACCGCGACCTTCGGGTCAGCAGCCGAGCATCGTAGCCACTGTTCCACCGAGGCGGACACACAGAAGAAATAAATACTGTGGTTGTTCCGTTGCTGACAGGATTTAAGGACACAACTGCTCAAAACGATTTGGGCCTGTATTCACAAAAACATATGAGACTGACAATTTTCGTAAGAATACTTCAGCCATAGGCGTGCGCACGGTTCCCCCATTACGGGGGGGGGGGGCAAAATTGCGTCGCAGCGCCCCCACCTCATTGCTCGAGTTCAAAGGACAACGTGCTTCACAATGGATGGAAACAATGAAAATGAAGCGATGACGTACTACTCATAAAGGCCTCCATTTATGAATAGCACGTCATGGTGCTACTGATGAGAAGTAAACAGCATTTAGGTGGAGGCGATATGCTAGAGGCCCAAGTTTCAGTGCTATTTCAGTGCACCTAAAAGAACACCATATGGTCAAATTTCCGGATCACTCCACTACGCCGTCATCATATCGTGGTCTGAGGATTAAAAAATACGAAATGTTACACTAAAAGCTCGTTAATTCGAACTCGAAGGGGACCGAAAAAGTGTTCGAATGGAGTTCGAGTCAGCGGGTGGATGCTAGAACTAACGGACATCGCACCACACCGAGCGGACACAACCCAAGGAAGCCACCTCTGGACTCGTCATCGCGAACTAGGCGCCATTATACGTTTCCGGCAGGTGATTTCGTAAACTAAATTTGAGAGGCTGTAAGAGCGAATAGAATTGCTCACTGAGTGATACGCCAAAAACAAGCACCGACATGCATTCATGTGAGCAGAGAGCCTAAATGTCAAATATATGAAGCCATTTTATGCTCTAAAACATGATTTACATGGCAGCGTTAACGCAATCAAATTTAAGAGAAATCAGTAACTTGCATTTGGTTGCATTTCTTTTGTCGCGACTCCGTGAGCATTGCGTGCAACTTGCCCAAGAGCTCTAGCGTATACCCACGCGTTGGAAGTATAGGGAGGTTCCTCCCACAGAAGTACACAAAGCTGGGCTGGGACCAGGGCATGAGTTCGAATCAACTTGAATCGCATTAATCGAGTTCCAATTAACGAGCTTTTACTTCATTCTTGTTCTTCTTCTGATTATTATTATTATTATTATTATTATTATTATTATTATTATTATTATTACATGTAAGTAAACATTTATTGGAATGTTACGTCAGGGTCTCTGAACCGCCATTATGGTCACAAACGTGTTAGCCCAAATGTTGACACCCCCCCCCCCCCCCCCCCCAGCCTTATCCTAGGAGATTAGAGGGCGCGGCTGCCTGCCTGCCCTTCTCGTGCGCTCGTCTATGATCTCAACCAATCAGGATGTAGAACAAATCATCAGTGATGCAGGCTGACTAATTGCAAAACGCACTTACTAAAGAGAATTTTTTCCGGATTCCGGCCCCATGGCCGTGGGCGATGCCAAGATAAAGACTCTTATCGAGATTAGACATCTCATCACATCCATGCTTATTTAGACGTTCATTGATTCATCCGTACAACGTATCTATCTATCTATCTATCTATCTATCTATCTATCTATCTATCTATCTATCTATCTATCTATCTACTCTCTGTCTGTATGTCTGCCCGTTTGTCCGACCGTCCGTCCGTCCGTCGGTCCAGCTGTGGTCCCTCCATCCACCCAGTCACGTAGGGATGGATGGACAGTGCATGAATGCATAGAAAATGGACGAAAAGTGAGGTCTACCGCACACTCTACTGATATAAATGGCCAAAAGGTGTCCGTGATTACTGACCAGGTGTTTGTTTCTCTGCTGGATTATCACTGAGGATTTATGCTGCCATGCTTCGCACTTCGAGTGAGCACTCGGTTTCAAAGCCACATGTTATCGTGTTTTCACGCTGCAGTTAAAAAATAAGTCAAAACACAAATCGGTGTTCGTTGTCCTTGCACACAAACGCAAAGCGCGCGGACTATACCTGAATATATATGAACTACATAGCAATACCGTGAAGAAACCCGTGAACACGGGTTGTGTCCTCGAGCCGACGTTTCGTCAAGTGGGCTTTCCAGCCTTGAGGACAAGTCCACTTATCGAAACGTCGGCTCGAGGACACAACCCCTGTCTAGGGATTTTTTCTCGCAACCTTCCATCTTCCTCTTCCTCACCGCATTACTGTCTCATTGGTAGCAACGTTTGCATGCATACAACAGCTATGTGTGTCACTTATTTAAATGGGTGACGATTATAACTGCGCCATACGACGCGCTTGCCTTCTCTGCCTAAACAAGCTAACATTTATTCCGGTATATTCGTGGTGGTTGAATGATTGTACGTCGATGCCACCGTTTCTCATCCTCCGTATGTCACATTGAAATTTACGGGCACCACGTGAGACAAGCTGCCTCGTCTAAAATCACCTTTCCTGCCTTATTAATAATAGTCGGATTCTTAGTAATACCGGTGTTTACGTGAATGCGACGCGCTATAAATGCGACCTACAGCCTCTCATATGCAAATGCAACTACTAGCCCTGTATAGTGTTGCACACCGGCGTGTATAGTGGGCAGTCGCCTAATGCGCAGTGTAGAAACGAGTAGCCATCGTTTGTGCGCTCGCAAAACGCCAGTAATCAGGAGTAAGCATTCGCGAATTGTGAAGAGTCAATGACAGCTTTAGTCAGGGGCGTAGCCAGACATTTTTTTCGGGGGGGGGGGGGGGGGGGGAGCACCTCCTTGATTTCGGAGGGGGCACATCCTTGAAACGGCCATTTTTCGCTATGTATGCCATGGCGAAAAAAAATTGGGGGGGGAGGCACGTGTCCGGTGTGCCACCCCCCTGGCTACGCCACCGGCATTAGCAAATCGGCAGCATTGCAGTTTCCGCTGTATAAATTTTAAGCAAATCTGCAATCTCAGGCAAAATTAGGCGAAAGAGGAGTAACGGAGCCCAATAGGAGCGCGCGATGAACGGATACACCGTTGAAGGAGTAGACATGGGATGCGTGCCGTGTGTTAACCAGTCAGTCTCCAAAGGGATGAACCGCGCGGGTGACGCAGGCCGTTAGCAGGGATACGTCACGTGTGCACACCGTTGTCAAGGGAACTAACCGTCCTCCTCGCTCTTATGTCAGTTTTTCCAATTGTGTTCGTGGTGGCGTGCTGTCGGTTGTGTCGAGCTCGGAGAGTTCGACGATCTAGGAACTACGCCGCGGTGCCTTAGATATACACTTATGCGTGGATGAGCGTGTGGTGCTGCTTTTACGTTTCGCCGCACCCATGAAGTTCGGAGATGGTCTCGACACGCCGCGACGCTGGCGACGCCGCGCTGTATTTTTCCGGCCACGGTGCGCTGGCGTAGCAAGGGCACTGCGTCGCCACCGGCTGGGAATGGCGGCCGAGAAGACGCTAGGCCTATCGGATCCATGATTTCAGTCTGACCCTAGGCAGAATTCGGCGCTGGATTCTTTCACAAGTAAGTTATACTTTATTCTACCGTACCTGTCGCATGCGCGAAACGCATCGCGCTTGTGGGCAACGGGCTCGATCGTGTAGTAAATCGCGCGCACGCATTGCAGCGCGAAGGTCGGCTTGGGCGTCAGCTCGCTTGTGCTTTGTGGCTGCCTGGAATTTCACCGCCATTGCGGTCGGCCGCCTGGACGCTCGCTCATCGAGTGTTCGCCGCCTCGCCGCTGCACGGCGACTCGCTCAAAACGCATTGCGGTTGCCGTCAACGAGCTCTGTCGTGTGTCGCACGCTTGAAGTGCACCGGCAGCTGGCGGGGGCTTTAGCTAGCCGACTTAAGCTGTGCTTCGGAACTCCGTGGAAAGTGCTCGCCATCAACCTTGACTTCCCTGTCAATCGGTCACAAGCAGGTCAGCGCCGTTCGTGGCCGCGGCCCCGGCGGTGGCCCCGCGTTGGTTCGCTGTACTCTGCCGCTCGCTCGATGAATTTTGTGGAAATGTGCCGCCATTGAAACTTGTCGCCATTACTGTCGGCTTCCTCGGCGCTCGCTCGGAAGCGGCTCTACGCCGTTCATGGCGGCGGCCCCGCGTTCTCTCGCTCTTCTGTTCAAGGTTCTGTTCTGTTCAAATGAAGCACGCATTCAAGGTTCTGTTCAAGTGAAACACGCATGACTAAATATCTTTTCGCGTGTTCTTTTCCGTGCCATTTATTGCTCACTGCGGAGAAAAACACGTGAAAAGTTATTAAGCCTTGCGGAGAGTCATTGTAGAAAATCATCCCTGGGGATTAACGTATCATTAGAACTGGGGATAAAAAGTTCATCCCAGTGGAGTACTTGAGTGGACCAACTGTTCGTCCGGTAAGGTGCAACTGTGGGGACTAACGGTTACCAGCAAAAGTGTAAATCTGAGGACTAAATGTTGGTCCAATGAGGTGATTTGTGGAGACTAACGATTGCCCGATAAGGTTTGAATGGAGGACTAAATGTTAGTCCCTTGAGGTGATTTGTGGGGACTAACTGTTGGACCGGGTTGCGTTAGTCCTTAAAAGGAATAATGGTTGTGGCCGCCCCATTGGTCCCGAAAAGGGTGAACCACACACCCTTTTAACACCCGTTTGCCTTAGACTTTGGCGCTCTTCGTTACCCCTTTTTGCTCATGCATCGATAGTTCTACAACAGTCATGTAATAAACAAAGGCGCGTGAACGAACTCGCATACAATAGTAGCGTAATCTAGGTGTCTTCTAATGTGCTACCTATATATCACAAAAAAAGCGAGACAAATTTTTACGAAGGGCGGATACAGGATGGATGCGAAAAAAAAAAAATCCGTAGAAGAGCAGTGGCGCGCAAGTGCTTTGAGTACGTTTGATCTCTCACGCCTTTGTTTGGTTGTTTGACGGGTCATTCACGATTCCATACATTTACTTTGAAATACGTTAGTATAATTGAGTGCATTTTACGTTCTCAAAGGTTGATGTAATTATGACGCGTATAAAGCATGTTAGGTAACTTCATCGCGCCTACTTCCAAGCATGGTGGGGATTAGTATCAATGAAGAGTGAAAAGAACCTGTGGAATGCCGAGTTTTCTGGCCAGATTACACTTCTATTAAAGAAAAGTCACGCTAACAATATTTCACGCTGTAAGTTGAAAGATTGAGGCCTTATTTGTTGCCAGGAACATTAGAGGTAAAAGGTTTCGTGACGTTTCTATGTACTCTGTCTGAGCATGCATTTTCTGGGACACAGCTCTGACTTTTGCTAATGAAAACTAGCGTTTACTCTGTTTCCTTGACCACCTTACTGGTTCTGAGAGGGTTCTGGTGGGGGGATACCAATGAAACCAAACTAACACGGCCAATGGCAAATGTGCCCTTTTGCGCATCGCCAAAGTGAGACCCTTCGACGTACCTCGCACTTGTAGGTTGTACTTGGCAGCAATTTTCTCCAGCTTCTCTTTATTGGCGGCCAGCTTGGGCAACTTGATGTGCACACTCGCACGAATAGTGGTACCCAGATTGGTGGGGCAGAAGGTCAGGTACCCGAAGCGGTCATCCCGCGCGAAGGGCAACTTCTTCTCAATCTCCTTCACCGCTGTCACCAGACGACCATACACCTGGAAGGATGCGAGTGATAAGACATGTTATTGGTAGCAATGCATTCCGCGTATACGAAGAAAGTCCACTCCGTTCAGAAAATTCAATAGAATTCCTGAGGGACTTTTGCGTCCTTTCTGTACATTTACATGTTTCTCCGTAAGTATGACATCAGCGAGTGACGACTGAAACTTAGAAAGAACGATAGTCTTTTAAGGTAATTGATATTGTGTATACAATAGCTGTCTCTGCACAGGTTATGAGAGAGTGCTATCGTATTGAGCACCTCCGCCTTTTTGTAATCAGCAGTGCCGTTACTTTACATGCCACAGGAAGCAATACCTTTGCCAAAGGCATTTCCCGCAGTGGGAAGTATCACTCAGAGTTGAATAGAATATGTTAGTGGCCTGAGCAACGAGTTTTGATCCAAGTACTTCCCCTTATATGAATACTAAGAAAATCTGTTTCGGAAAAATGTGATAGTTTTGAAGGAATGAATGTGATAGGAGCATATTGTAAATTTATACGAAGTGCGGCTGGCAGCTCTTTTTGATGCGATCTCACCAACTCTACAAAACGCTGGTGTAAGAGAATACGGCCGCTTCAGGCACACTTTTCGCACCGTCTCTTCACGTTGAGAACGCAGCCCGTAGAAGGGTATAGGAGCCACCAGCTGGCGGCTGGCGAGATAGCCAGACAACGCGCAAGCCTGCGGTGACCGCGCTCGTAAAATCAAAGGTCGCAGTTGCTGCTCGAGTGACCCCCCCCCCCCCCCAACTCGCGTCATTTCACGCTCGGTAAAGACGGGTGCGAGGTTTTCTCTCTGCTTGAGCATTCGAGGACCGGTCTAACAGGCGGGGGGGATCTCATCGCAAGCGCCCCGGAGCGACGGACATGGGCCGGCGCGTTTGAACTCCACTTCAGCCGCGTTCGTTGCCGCCGCTCGCGCGTTATTACCCTCGGGTAGAACCTACGATGCGGTAGGGTATCTTATCAATTTAGACTTTATACGCGACATAATGCCGATGGCTCTGGCGACGGCGACGGCAAAAGCCCGTCGAGATTGTCCATATTATTGCTATCGCAATAAAAAGCTGGGACGAGATCAACAGTTCTATTTAAGGTTCAGAGTTATATTGGACACATATGATATGCAAACATACCATTACTTAAGATAAGGGCCGATTAGGTATCGGGATTATTAATGAATATTACTTAAAGAGAAAACGCTTTTCTGGTCAGCAGCTGGGATTACTGCGGCACCTGGCGGAGGAGATCGCAACCACCTAGTACTTTCTACGCGGCCTCTGAGGTCCGCTTTGACAGTGTGACGTAACACAAAATTAGCTGAAGGAATACATCAGTGCATACGAACGCCGACGTGCGAGACCATTACATCTGGCCTAACCCTTTACGGCCTGACCCGCACAAATGTGTGGGTCAATAAAGACGCTCACGAAACGGCACCTGTTTCAGTTTGGGTTTCATAGCTCTGTGCCGCTGAAGTCAATGTTTACGGGAATATATCTGTTTCAGTAGTTCAATAATTTCGGCACCAGAGGGCGAGTAATCTTCCGCCAAAAATACCGTCTGAGCACGTGCGCCGACAGCAGCTACCACAGACGTGTAAATCAACGCTCCTTCTTGTTGTACATTTTTTTTCGGGGGTGTATGCTTAGGAAAGGAATAATCAGACTTCGAAAAACATGCTGCGCTAAAAAAATTACGCGTTCCTACCACACACGCTGTGTACTCACGCGTGAAAAAGTCACCCGCACGTTTGTGCGGGCTGGGCTTTAGTCCTCGTCAAGTGCGCGGCAGAGCGGCGCAGGTTGGCTCGTCCGCGCGCGGTTGCGCCTGCGCATTCTGTTTTTTTTTGTTTTTTTTTATTGCGAATAGCTTTCTTGGCGTCTTATTGGCACTTTTTTGGTTGGTGTTTATTGATGTTTTCTTATATCTGAAGTTAGCGACGGGAAGTGATGTGCGTGAATTCTGATCACCATTGACGCAGAAAATATTTATTTTGTGAATGTGTTGTGACAACAGCCATTATATTTCAAAGAATTACATTTTACATTGCCTATGATATAGAGTTTCAGTATCGCCAGTGAAATTCTAAGGATAATGAATGACATTGAGGGTTAAAATTGCTAAAATTATCTAACTTAGGGAACAAGCTTCTGTGTGCGCTGAATTTTCTTTTTTTTCACATGCCGAGATTTTCAAACCAGAGAATGAAGAAGACATAGAAGAGATATTGAGCCTCCTGATGTCTTGCGTCAGAATTGGGTAGGGACCACGCTGACGAATTGTCAGAGATTCATATTCGTCGTTTGAGCCAACTTAGTGATGAAAACTGGAGTATGGAAGGCGTGTTTTGGAGCAGTTGCCTCCGTAATAACTGGGCCAGGTGACCACTCATCCTATCCTGTCAGTTTCAGTGAAATTGATGCCTTTTGGAAGAACACATTCGGCTGCAAAGCATCACCTGCTTGGAAGTGGTGAGACAGCCGACGTTCTTGTTGTTCTCAAGTCTCCTTTGCCAACTTTCTGACACTAATTTAATGCAACTATCTTTGAAGCTACGGCTGAATAAACGGCAGTGTGCCCTAGTTGTAGATATGAAACAATTTTGCAAGTGGCTGTGCAAAAGATCAAGTAGCTTTAGGTATGGAGCTGATCATGGGCTGCATCCGATCTCTGAGGAACTTTGGTCATCACCAGGCGCCCAAGAATTGAAAGCGGAAAGAAAAATGTGTCATAAGATCAATCCTTAGACAACTTTATTGGAGTGTAAAAGGCGCCCGGCATAGCCAAGCGATTAGACTCAGCTATACGTACCACTGGCGATCAGTATACAGCTTGACATCTCTACATCACTGCAGGCTGTCAAGTGTAGCTTCTTGCTCAAAGACGCGTTGTATGAAGTGCAACTTATACCTGTGCCTCACAAGTGACACACAATACTCTAAAATGTTGCATTCGCAGCGCTGACCACGCATTATTTGCTTTTCCTTAGCCGTTATGAGTGTATTCCTCGCTGCGGTGAATCACATGAATAAAAGCCCAGCCCGCACATATGTGCGGGTCTGTTTTCTGGGGCAAAAACTCCAATTCTTACAATTTAACCTTTGAAAACCTAATTACAATAGAGCAAACGTCAATAATTTTTGAGCAAGTTAGCGATTTCTCCATTATATTTTTCTCGGGCAGGAAAGGGCTAAGGCAGCGATTAAGCTTGCTTCCAGATTTTCAGATGCGAAGCATCTTTTGAGCGAGCTTGATCATGTGGCGTCCGCGCTGCACTGCGCATACGCCTACTCTCTCTCCCACTCTCCTCCTTTACGCAGGCGTTCGGTCGCCTTCTGTCCTCTCCTCCCTCCACGCTGCAGCCTGTAAACCCACTGCCTCCTCTCCCTCCCCCATTTCATATAAGCGCGTGCGCTCGGTCGAGGAAGTCTCGATTGAATCGTGCGGTCTCCCGCCGGTTCCCGGTCGCTGCAGTTGTCTCGAAAGCCTCGCTACCCTCGCCGCAGACTCGCGTTGTCTCTCTGAAGCGGAAGCGGTAGCTCGACGCCGACGATTGGTTCCGACGGCCGAGTGAACGTAAACGGAAACTTGGTGCGCACCCCAAATGTTGCTTCGCATCCCCTCATGGTTTCCTTTAGTGGGAGATGGTGTAATTTTTTTCGTTACCCAGAAGTTCATTGGCGGCCTGTGCCGCTTACGGTTACATGAACAGCCATAGCCTTTGTGCATAGCCCACAACCACGATGTGGAGGGTGACTCTTACCTCCTTTAGGTCCCCTCCCTTCTGCATGGAGATGATGCGCAAGTGGTCCTCCTCGTTCACCCACACGAGGAAGGTCTTGGCATCGTTGTGGTAGATGCCTCGGCCGATGGGCCAGAAGCGACAGGCGTTGGCCGCCTGCAGGAAGCGGTCACCTTCCTTGAACAGGAAGTGGTCGTCGATCAGCTGCTGCTGCACCTTCTTGCTCATTCCCGTCAGAGGGTAGTAGGTGCCCTTGAGCTCTCCGCGGAGAGAGGTGAGCGTCGAGCTGACCTTCTTCTCCATTTCTTTGTACTGGGCTTCGGTGAGACACGGGTTGAACGGATAACCCTGTGTATTGCGATGGATAATTAAAATAGATTTAGGTTATTCGTAAACGTATTACCGCTTGTAGACTACCGAATCACAAGGAAGGTGTACGGCAACTACTATTGTAATGAGAATGTTGAGATGCACAGCTGAACCGAAAAGCACACAGCTAATAGCGCAGTGACCACAAGCGCAGCTTCTCATTCTTACAGCGGGATAAGGCGATGTTGTCTCGGCTCACTCCTTCCTCCAAACCCCTACTGCGAATGGAATATTTCATTAAATTTAAGATTCGCAGTTCGAATATGCTTTGTCGATTGCTTATTATGCCTGCTCTATATTTGAACCCGATACATTCCGGCAGTCTATACATTCACAACACTGTTTCGCGTATAATTCGCGCCTCCTATGGTTAGGGTTGTGTTGGGGGGGAGGGGGTGAATGGAAGGGAAGACGCATTTGGGCCCTTCCCCACGTCTGTTATGCACTTCCTGGTGTCGCAATGACAGCTTTGCACTTGCTGGTGCAAAGCGATGATTGCGAAAACATTAGGCACTATCTCTTCGTGGTTCTTCCTTCACGGGAACTCCCACAATAATTATGGTAAGAAATTAATGGGTCGGACAACATTCTCTAATAATTCTGTATCGCTCTCGTACAAGGTTAGTTTGATGCTGTGCACTCCTCTGTTTGTGTCGTTCCCAGGTTATTCCAAGAAAGGCTTCGAAATACGAGCTGTAGAACAGACGTGTGCCTGCGAGCACTTGCCGAATTGAACTTGCTCTGCTTGTAGGTTGATTGATAGAAAATATTCAATGGAAATAAGTACTGAAAGCAGGGTAAATACTTCTTTTAAAACCATTCATCGTTTTGTAAAAAAGTTACATGCAATTTCCTAATTATATGGGCTGCTATTGTCTTCCAGTCAAAGCAATTGCAGCGTTTTAGACCCAACACACAAGAATTGATATGTGGGCAAGGTGGAATTGCTTACGTATCTTGAAATGGTGACACGAAAAAAAGTTTATGTGGTTTGTATTCCTTCTATCTTGTGTCCTCGTTTTCGCGTTGCCCATTTTAAGATACATGGACTCAACGCTCCTTTAGCTCATATATTTCGACACGCATCCCATTTTACGGCTGTTCCATAAGTTCCCCTCTGAAGAAGCGGGTTATAATGCGAAAATAAAGCTATAGTCTTCGCCACATTGACTGGCAGCAATGTGGACGATCAAGAGGCCAGTTCTTAACAAAGAAACCAAATTTCCGATTCAGCTTGTCTATTCTGAGGAGCCGGTAAAATGCAGTCGCTGATGAGTTCCCTGTGTTATGGGTCAATTGAAAGCTGAGTAAAGGGGCCATGCCTCAATAGGCGATTGTTAGGACGCATTCCGGCACATTGCACATGCTGCTTTTGTACAGGAGTGTTTGAAACTGCTTCCTTTTTGGACACATACGCGTTGGCCAGCGATCGAGGAACAATTGAAGCTGCTACATTACAAGGAGGTGACCATACTTAGGTGCTTCCTAAATCTAGATATCGCGCTCTCCAGAAGACAAACGGTTACTGGCATGCTATACGTGATCTCTTCCTTTCTCGTGGTTCTTGCCGGTGATGTGACTACAGTGACAGTTTCTGTATGTATCATGCGAGTAAAGTGGCTCTTTATAAGAAAGCGCTAGTGTATGTCAGCTCTTGTTGTGTCTCATTCGCCGCAACTTTCGGGCAGCGGAGTGTTATGAAACACTACCAACTAGCCCGACTCCAGACGGCTGAAGCAGAACCCCGGCTCTTGTAAATTCTGCCGTCTTGCCGTAGTCACTTGCAGTGGTGTAAATCCAGAAATATCAGAAGGGGTACGTACTACTTGTATTGACGGCCATTTTGGTTTTATAAATATGTTTTATTTTTACTTACAAAAAAATTAACATCATGCTTTCCAATGAAATAAAAAAAAAACGAACATGAGCTCTCAATAGTGTATTTCATGGCAAACTTGGTTTCCGAGCGTCATTCGATCGTAGGTAAGCTTTCGCACATCTCGAGCTATGTCATTCGGCTTAAACAATGAAATAAAAATACTAGCACTTATTTGTGATAAACAGTACAGGTACAGTTTTTCTTAAACTTCAACTCCATTCCCCATCGTGTAGACCTGTTAGAAATAGCCAGGCACATTTACCCATGGAATCTTTGTCGTAAAGCATTTTTATGTGCACCTGCGATTTTCCTAAAGTAACATATCATAGTCAGGTAATTGCATTTACACTTCATTGTGAATGGCTTCCAAGAAATCGTCAACATAAATAACGGTAGATGATCGCGAATTTTTTTTTTTTCATTTGAGAGGTCAGAATAATCAACACTTGCGGCACGTGAGAAGTAACTCGTAGCATTTCAGACGGAACTTCAATAGGATGACAAATTGCCAGAGTTGGTAAGTGTTCATTTCAACGTAAATCATGAATAGTTAAGGATGGTGCAACAAATTGGGAGGAGCATTTCAGAAAGCTCGTGCTTTACGGTGAAGGGCATCAGATTTCAGAGTTGGTTTTTTGTAGAGTGCGCTATCCATAACTCTCAAGAAATTCAAATATGACGACGTCTGAAAGATAAATTTCAAGGGGGGGACACTTGCAAGGGGTTCCCCCCCCCAGCCTAAACAAAAGAGTGTCAGGACCCTCCCGACTTCCCCCCCCCCTACCCCCCCGATTTACGCCACTGGTCACTTGCACATTCCCTTGCACAACGGCATCCGTGCTTGCATAACCGCTACAATTTGTCTTACGCCCTTATCAGTGCAATGAGAAGTGATAAGGTATGCGCAGGGAATTGTATCAGATGCAGTGCGTAACTCCCCGTTAATTTGTTTTAAATGGTCTCTCTATAAAGCAAAACCGGCGTTCGTTCCATCCTGTTTATTTTGTGCCAACCATTCACGACCACCCGGTCCCGGTCATTTCACGAGCAGAGCAAGCTTCACTCGTGGCTCTAACGAAGCGTGAATAGAAACATAAATCCTAAAAGATACCGGCAGCTGGGTCGTGCATGACGAACGTCCCACGTTCATTTGACCTGAGCTCAACGTGCAAATGTTGTTCGGGGCTAAGCTAAATTTCAGTGGTTACTAATTGCGACACTTTGGCTGGCCAAGAGGATTGACTGTGTAGCACTGACCTGCAGCGAGCGTCCGCAGCGCACCCTGGTGGAGATGACAAACTCGTTCTTGGGGTCCAAGTTGACCAGCGTGTTGATGTCACCGAAGTCCGTGGCTGGGTGCTTGGCGCCAGGAGGGGAAGCCCTTGTGGTAGTCGTCAATCACCGGGTCAAACAGCTCGGCAAACACCGTGTAGGACTCGGCGTCTGGCGCGTACACTCCTACGCCGCTGTCCAGGTTCTCCACACCTGCAAGAATGAGAAAAAGAAAGACACAAATGGCATGTAGGAACAAAGAGTTTGTACCCGAGATGGCGGTAGCAGAGATAGCAAAGGATGTAGCACAAATGCAGTTGTTCCTGTTGAAACTGCAATTTTTTTTCAGAGCTTCCCCTTATGTAGTAGCGGGCCGTTGCGTTGCTAGGTTAAAGATATACAAAGAAGCATGGAGAGGGGTAACCCATTTTCCACACGTTTTTTTTTTTCGAATGAGAGTTTCAAAGACGCTAATTATCTTATATTTTCACTGCCCCTGTGGTGGCACTGTGACTGTGGTGCTCGGCCGGTGATCCAAAGGTCGCGGGTTCAATCACAGCCGCGGTAGTCGCATTTGGATCAAGGCGAAATGAAGTCCATCTGCTGCGCGATGTCATTGCATGTGAGGATACGCCAGGGGCAGAAATTATCCGGAAACCTCCACTTCGGCAAGCCTCGTATTCATAATGGGGATTTGGCACGAAAACCCTTTATATTTTCAGTATTAATAGACGTGATCAATCGCTTTGTGATGCTGCCTTATGAAACAAAATATCGTACGGTTCCTTATGCATTTGCCCAAAACAACTCGAAGGCGAAAGCCTTCTTTTCACTCTTTCTTTTTTTGTCGATTGCACTGATCCGGCACACTGTTCTGTGCTCAATATAAAAGTTTATTTTGTCGTCTTGTGCTGTTTTGTCGCACGAAAAAGTCGCTACGGTTCTAGTTGAATGTACGCGGCGCCATATTTTTTTCTCTCAAAGTTGAATTCGCATTGATTGATGCGAAAACATTTCCAGGTTAGCACGTCTGTACTAGTAGATGGTTCGCAATGACTTGGTGACTGAAATGAGACCTCTTAATTGATTCGTTACTATAAATGAAACTTTCTAACATGTGAGGGTGTGAGGGTGACAGGGAAATGTCTGAGGGTGCGAAAGAAGGAAACGAGAAGGAGAGAGAGCTTCATTGCAACTGAAATGAGTGCTTCGTTTACCGCCATGGACGCTGAGTAGGCTGTACGCTTGGCACGCCAGCGCTTGCTTGCCCGGGAACCAGAGCGTCGCCGAAGAGCAGTCGAATCACTCACTGTTCCACACTTCCTACAGCTTTCACGTTCAGTGCAACTGCACACGTTAATTTTAACAGCGAAGCTGCTCTAGCACGGCGTAAAGTGAGTGAGCGTGCCCGAAAACTATCATCATCACGAAGTGGCATGTGCCACAGAAGTAGGGCAACTCCCACTACTCACCGCTATTCGCAACTCCAGAAAACGCTTCGTGTGCTGGCAACAGTGGTCGAAAAAACAAAGATGGCTACGCTTAACAGGATCAACGCGGCACTTTCGCTTGGCGCTGTGCTGAAGTTTCTTAATTGCGGCGTCGGATCGCGTTGTTTCGTCGAAGGCGAAAGGGTGCTGGCTGCAGACCATCTCATCCTAATCGGCATAAAGGATTTTACGGGCGAAACAGCGGAAATAGTCGCGCTGTGCGTGCAGACACCGAGCCTCTTCGGCGAACCGCATCAGATTTTCTTCAAGTTGAAGAATTTGTCCAGCGAGCCCGAAGTTGAAGAAGGCAAGTTCTCATGTGTGGCGGGCCTCTCCGAAAGGTGCAAGCACTTGTGCGCTGCGTTGCTGCACTGTAACAGATAAGGCCTTCACCGTTTCCGAGGTAACTCTACGCTGCGACTCGTGTTGGCAATTGCATGTATCCCGTGAGAGAGTTTTAGTGCTGGGGCCCCATGCGGCTTGCGTACGTGAGCCCTTGCGTTCCTGTGTATACATAGTGTGCATTGACTTCACCGTGGCCGCCATCTCTGGGTAACAGCTGGTTGCGACGCCGCGTGAACCCTTACTCGAACGCGCGGAGCAAGAAACTATGACATCAGATAGGCCGTACAGCATTTAAAAGCAAAGTTTGCATGAGTAGCGAGAGGCATTGGTGTACCTAGGGGTGTGGGGTTCACCCCCCCCCTCCTAGAAACTTTTCATGCATATATACACACGCACGCAAGAATGAAACAAACGTACAAGGTGTAATTAATACCACCCCGCCCCCCAAAATGTCAGCTGTAAGACCCTGGTGAAACTAGTAATAAATTTGAGAATTTCGTAACTAATCGAAGTAAATTAATTTTTAATTAACCACGTTAAGTTTCCGGAAATTAGCGATCGTTTATTCAGTGCATAGCTGTTCCAGCATAAGTTGCGCTTCGGCTGTTTCGGGAAGGAACCAAGCGATGCGCCCGCGAGTCGAACGCTCCAAAAGCTGGAACAAGCGCTTTTTGCAGTTGCTCTTAAATTTACTGCGAGCTGACGAACTTAATCTGTCAGCGCGCCGCGTTTAATGAGAACACAGCACCGTCTGTAGACACCGGAGAGCAAAGGCAGGCATAAACACCATACATTTGTCCATAAAATATATTTCAGGTTTCACTGCTACATTTCACACGGAAGAAACGTACGCCAGTGTCAGGGGCATAGCGACAAATTTTTTTCGGTGAGGTACACCCGTCTTTTAT
This sequence comes from Rhipicephalus appendiculatus, assembly GCA_030522465.1. Taxonomy (NCBI): domain Eukaryota; kingdom Metazoa; phylum Arthropoda; class Arachnida; order Ixodida; family Ixodidae; genus Rhipicephalus; species Rhipicephalus appendiculatus. Next base: position 59,834 of record JALIZH010020508.1, on the reverse strand, counting down.
GTAATTCGCGCGTGCGTTTGTTCGCGTACACACATGAGAAATCGAAAATTTTAGAGGGGAAGGATTACAGCAGGTTAATTTGAGAATCGGTAGCGCTACGACTTGCGCAGAAAACAAGCATACGCGAAAAATACACTCACACACATAACGTAACTAATTTCCTAAAGCGCTTGCTTATATAAACGAAACTAACTCCGTTCTTTGAGAAGCCCGAATATTGACCATAATGCACACACTAAATAATGGTGTACTCACCGGGGAGAATGAAGTCGTCGCGAACGAAGTGATTCGAACAAACCACCATAGTGTCCGTCACCTTTTTTCCAATGCGTAAGTTTCTGACCCTCGCCGTTCTCCGATGCGCGTCGTCTGCATCCTTCGGGAAGTGATGGAACGATACATTGCCACCTTTCCACCGCGTTGCCACACATTGCGGCACACAGCAATGCTCTTTGGACTTCGCTTTCTTCTTTTTCGGGCTCGCGCGCGGCGGCATGGCGAAAATAAAGGAACCATGCGGCCGCTTCTCAACGCGCGCAACGTGATAGCATATCTCCTTTCAAGGTTGATCCTGTTAGTGCCGTTTCCAGGCGCGGCCGCTAGGTGGCGAGCGCTCAGATGGAGTCGCGAATACGGCGTGGCCTGTAATAACCCTGATGGGTGAGATAACGAGTATAAAAGAGAGACCGAAATAAATAAAGAGAAAAAGGCAGAGATATAAAGGAACAAAAAGATTTGATGCCGATAAGAATTCTTCACGAGGCGGGATTCGATCCCGCCTTTGTAGTCTCGACCTAAAGCCAAGCGTCCTGACCACTCGGCTATAGAGGCACGCCTGCAGAGCAAAGCATAGACTTGTATAATGTAGTGTAGCAAAGGGGAGGGAAAGGAAAGTGAGCGTGAGGAGGAGAGATGTGGTGGTGAGGAGGAGGGAATAGATAAAGCGCAGGACAGGAAGAATGAGAAATAGAGGGAAAGAAATGCACACGGAAAGAGAGAGAGAGAAAGAAAAAAAGATAAAAAAAGAGGGAGCAAGCGTCGCGTCGTCTAGCGACCAGATACCACACGTCCTGGCCAAGCCACGCATGCTCAGTAGCTAAGCCACGCCCACTGACGAAGACATCCTGCACAACCTCAGCTCTATATAGTGCCTGGCTGCGCCAGATCGTGTCGTGAGAGTCACGAGGCGTCTTAAGGAAGTCCGTACTCCAGAGGCGGAAGCCGCGAATCTCGAAGCTAGGCGTATCGCTCGACGGGGAGTACGATAGGCGACGGGCCTCTGCTTCTCTGTGCAATGCTCGGCGTGACTTAGTGCAAATTGCCCGCATTTTTTGGCCCTTCGCTGTTGCAAAAGTAAACTGGAAATTGGATAATAACAATATCTGGGGTTTAACGTGCCAAAGCCACGATATGATCCAGTGGCGTAGCCAGGGAGTGGCACACCGGGCACGTGCCCCCCCCCCCTCCCCCCCCCCCCCCGAAAATTTTTTTCGACATGGCATACATAGCGAAAAATGGCCGTTTCAAGGATGTGCCCCCTCCGAAATCAAGGAGGTGCCCCCCCCCCCGAAAAATATTTCTGGCTGCGTCCCTGATATGATCACGAGGGACGCCGTAGTCCAGGGGTCCGGAAGTTTCAACCATCTGGCGTTGTTGAACGTGCACTGACGTAGCACGGGCCTCTAGCATTTCGCCTCCATCGAAATGAGACGGCCGCGGCGGAGTGGCAGCTGAATCTGAAGCGTAGATTTTCTTATTATGCTAGAAGACTTTGGAATTGTGTAGGACAGCTCGCGCATCCTGTCTATAAGTATTACAACAGGCATCAATGATTCCTTAGGCTGTCTCCTCACATATTACGGCCATAGCGCATTTTATCCATTTGATTTGCGTAATTGCTTGTTTAGTTTTACCATTCTACATGGGCCTGTACACTGTTATACATTGTATGGGGTCGGCGAACTTAAGTTCTATTCCCTCTTCACTTAAGCGGAAATTTAAGGTTTAATCTGGTGTGTGCGAATGGTATGGCAACAAATCACATGCAAGTTTGTGCGTCACGTTGGTATATTGAAGGTTTTGTTCATGATGACGTCATGAATACATAAGACATTCGTTTGTACCAAGTGTATAACGAGTGGCGCTATCTTAAATTTCCATCTGTGCCATACGTACTTAAAAATGCGTATGTGTCTATCGTCAATACCATGCACTGGCACAATGTTTGTATGGGCGGCGGCTGAAGCTTTCACATACTAATGTGTGAGCCGATTTTGAGCCGCTGACACGGTTTTCACGAGCCGATGACATCGTTTTTCATATTGTATAAACATATTTCAGTCTAGTATTTCACCTTGTATCTGAAATAACTAGACAGATAGCACTAATCTCAAGCGCATGTGTGTTTTAAAAGACCTTGTGAAAGTTGTGGAGAAGCGTTGATGAGCGATACCTCAGTGTTGAAGGGGCTCCCTTCGGAAAGGCGCTTTGACTGTCTGGCATGACTACAGCTACAAACGGAACTTTCGGAAAAATTCAATTTTTTTTTTTGATGTTGCAGCGGGTACACTACGGCGGCGTGGTGAGGCGCCATAAAGAGGAGACAAATTGTAATCGATTGTGACCGATGACGAAGGCGATCGTCATCAAAACAATCGGGCGGACGCGCACCTCTCAAACACAATTTCAGACTCTTAAATATATTAAAACTCTAGTAAATCGAGGCACAGTTTCAAGCCTTTTCAAATTATTTTAACTTCTTTTTCATATTTCTTTCAAAGTTCACGTTACATTTTCTATTGTGCTTCTCCTTTTGACCTAATGTGTTCATGTCTTTTACATGTTTATCTTACTTATCTTGCTATGGGCGATTCCTGTTGGTTGTATGGTTCTATGTTTAAGTATGTGTCCCTGATGTTCTCTCTGCTCGTCAAATTTTTCTTTCATATTGCTAAAAAAATCACTGCTTTTTTACTTGCCGATTCATCTGAGCAAGTATATGGGTGGAGGGACCTTAGGCAGGCAGACATATTCATCCATTTGCCCCTTCAACCTAGACAATCTCTGAATAAAATAAAATTGAATTGAATTGAACCCACGAAAAATTAATATATGCTGTGACAAAGAAAACCCGGCAGATCCCACGCACTGTGGCAATCGATGTAATGCGAAGCAACCAGCAAGGAGCAATTCATTATGTACATAATATGCATATCATGATTTACATGTTAGGACCTGTCATTTATGTTCGATATATCGTCACATCCCACAATACCAATTTTGGTGTATAGCAAGCTAGCGAACTGGACGCAAGCGCACCATGAGCGTGGCATGTAAATGGCATTGCAGATGACATGCTTGCCAAGATTTTCATGTTACCACCTGCCACTTATGTTCGCTCTACAGTAACATCCCGCAATAAAAAAAGTTGGTGTATATCAAGCTATCGAAACGGCCGTGAACGCGCCTGAGCGCGGCATGCAAGTCATGTTGCACATGACGTGTCATGATTTCCCTATTACCACTTATCATTTATGTTCGTCATACAGTCACGTCACGCAATACCAAATTTGGTGTATATCAAGCTAGCGAAATGGCCTCGAGAAAGCCGTCAGCGTGGCATACAAGTCATGTTGGACATGACATGTCATGATTTCCATATTACCACTTGTAATTTATGCTCGTCATACAATCGCGTCGCTCAAAAGGACACTGTACATTTCAAAGTGTGTTCGGCGAAATCTTGTGGCCATTCGACTGACTATGCCATGTCTTCTTGTTTTACACTCTCAGTGGGATGGCACACAAACGGAATGTGTGCGTGTTTTTTTTTAATTTTTTACCTCTGCCTCCGTTTCGCATGCGTTCGTATTCTCGCGCTTTGCGCATCCTGCAGACGCCATCCGCGTTCGAGCGCTTAAATTGACGGACACTTTCTAAATTCCAAAGTGTGTTCCTCGAACGCCTGTGCCCACTGAGACAGGGTCGGTCAAAATGGAACGTGATGCGTGCGTCTCCCTCCTTGCATATTATAGACGCTGCGCACAGTGACGCTACGTAAGCAAAGAGGGAGCGCTGTAGAGTCCAACGCGACCGGCGTCCGTTTGCGCGCCCCGGCACCCACCTGCACCGTGCCAGGGAACGGCTGGAGGGACGGACGGATGGACGACCGGAAGGACGGACGTGAGCATGAGACATTAAAAGCTCTCGCCTTAAAAATTTGGTGTATATAAAGCTAGCGAAACGGCTACGACAGTGTCATGAGCATGGCATGCAAGTCATGTTGCGCATGACATGCCATGATTTCCCTATTACCAGTTGTCATTTATGCTCGTGATATAATCACGTCGCTCAGTGCCAAATTTGGTGTATATGAAGCTGGCGAAACGGCCGTAAGCGTGCCATGAGCGTGGCATGCAAATCATATTGCACATGACAAGTCATGATTTCCATATTACCACTTGTCATTTAGGTTCGTCATACAGTCACGTCACGCAATACCAAACTTGCTGTATATCAAGCTAGCGAAACGTCCGCGAGCGTGTCATGAGCGTGGCATGCAAGTCATGTTGCACATGACATGTCATGATTTCCATATTACCACTTGGCATTTATGTTCGCCAAACACGCACGTCACGCAATACCAAATTTGGTGTATATCAAGCTAGCGAAATGGCCGCGAGCGTGTCTTGAGCGTAGCATGCAAGTCATGTTGCACATTACATGTCATGATTCCTATATTACCACAAAGCATTTATGTTCGTGATACAGTCACGTCGCGCAATACCAAATTTGGTGTATATCAAGCTAGCGAAACGGCCGTGAGCGTGTCATGAGCGTACCATGCAAATCATGTTGCACATGACATGTCATCATTTCCATATTAACACTTGTCATTTACGTTCGTCATACAGTCACGTCACGCAATACCAAATTCCGTGTATATCAAGCTAGCGAAACGGGCGTCAGCGTATCATGAGCGTGGCATGTAAATCATGTTTTACATGACGTGCATATCATGATTTTCACATTATCACCTGTCATTTATGTTGGTCATGCACAAATGTCTCATCGTACCAATTTTTGGGTATATCAAGTCAAGAAAACGGCCTTAGGAGCATCACGGCCATGGCGTGTAAATGATACTTTTCATGACTAGTTATTCATGATTTTGCTGATATGACCAGTCATTAATGTTCTTCATACTGTCATGTTACGCCATACCAATTTGGGTATAAATCCCATTAACGATACGGCCAGGAGAGCTCAAAGTCGTAGGCGGCTAGATAGATAGATAGCTAGAGAGATGGATACGCTCAAACTCGCCGAAGTTCGCTAAGAAATGCTTCGCATTTTAAAAAATTCCCCATCTCCCGCTAAAGGGAACCATGTGTGGATGCGAAGCAGCGGGGAGATAATTAGCTTGAGCGGGAGGAACGTCGCAGCTCTCATTTCACGGCAGGGGTCCGGGCGCTCATCGCGGCGGTGCGCAGGAGAGAGAATGAGGCGCGCGCGCTCCGTCATTTTCATACCGCGGAACTAACGTGGCGCCCCCCAGCGGAGTGAGCAGCTGTCACACCACCTGTCGTTCGCGCCGCTCCGTAGAGGATTCCTAGAGGAAAGGACGGGGCGGACCGTAGGAGAGGAAAGAGAGGGGACGTGCATGCGCTGTGGGGGGTGTGGGACGCGTGAGCCGCTCCCTAGAGTAGATGATCCAAGAGGAGAGAGGGGGAGAGGACGCGCATGCGCCGCTCCGTAGAATAGATTATTCCTAGAGTAGAGGAAGGGGGTGAGCGTAGGAGAGGGGACGCGCATGCGCTGTGGGACGCGGGGCCGCTCCGTTGAGTAGACGGTTCCTAGAGGAGAGAAAGGGGGGTGAGCTTAGGAGAGAGAGGGGTAGGGGACGCGCATGCGCTGCGGTGGTGTGGGATGCGGGAAGGACTAAGCCCCCCTCCAAACACATGCTAGCAAGATTAAGGAATGGGGTCAACCTGGGCGACAGACACCACCTGCCTAGCCATTGCTAAAGCCTCTCTGTGCTCTCGGCCATGATTCATGGAATGGGGTCAACCTGGGCGACAGACACCACCTGCCTAGCCATTGCTAAGCAGCCTCTCTGTGCTCTCCGCCATGACTCTGATGACTGTGTTAGGGTTGACGGCCTTCATATTACTACAGTGTTCTGGTTCGCATAATGGGTGCTTCCCTACTTCATGACAGTGGCCGGACGCGGGACGCGGGACACGGGAGGGACGGACAGAGCCACGAGCATAAGATGCTTCGCATCTAAAATTCCAGTGTTCATGTATGTTGCGGAAGCAAGAGACAGAGTGTGCAGTTGCTCACCAGACTGGATGACATCCAAGAGTGTGGCACCCATGGCAGTCTTGCGGGTCTTGAGCTTGTCGAAGACATCCTTGGTGAGGTACTTCTTCAGGAGGGAGTGGCAGTTGCTGGCGCCCTGAAGCTTTTTGAAGTCTGCCTCAAGCTTGTCCAGGGTCGCCTGATCAACCTTGCCATATTTGCCCTTCCCTTGGCCGCCATGAGAAGAGAAGCTCCTACGAGCGACAGTGCAGCTTATGAGACTACGACAGCGATACTCAGCCGCCCAGCTGTCATGCTCGTCAACCCGTGGGCGAAGTTCAAGGGGTACTGACGCCAATTTTCGAAGCGGATTTTACTCCGCCGTAGGAATTTCGTGCATACAGAGACGGCTCAGAGGAAACGTGAAGCTCAGAAAATGGTGATGACGCATTTTAGTTCCACATGAAAATCAATTATCGCATAGCACACCAACTGATGCTGACCATAGCGTGACGTAGGGCTGCATTATCGACTATAATCACAGACGTGCGCAAGGCGAGGTGGTGACGAGGGAAGGGGGCAGGGAGGTTGCCGTCCCCCCTAGTCACCTAAGAGAGGGGGCGTAAAATATACCCCATATATTGACTTAATAGAGGAGGGGGCACTGCGTGGAACCTTCGCCTCCCCTCCCCCTGAAGGGGAACCGTGTGCACTCTTAGATAATGACTTTACGTACCAATATGGATAGTGACGTCAAGTACCGAAACGTAGAGAACGGCCGTTTGACCGCCACCAACGGAGCTGTGGAGCGGAGTGGCCAGAGAAACGTCACTGTACCTTGCGTGAGCACATGACGAGAAGCTCACACCGTGTGGTGACGTCACGGTACGGAAGGTATGGGAGCCATCTTTTCAGTACATATTGTAATTGATTTTTCAGGGCCTCCACAAGCTTACTAGGACATCTTCTAGGCTCTTGAAGGCTTCGTCTTTCGTTTGACGCAAAAAAAAACGGCAACTAAAAAATGTCACGTCGGCATTACTGTAAAGGAGCGCTTCGCCGTTGCTTTTTTGTTGAACATGGACGGTGTGGTCGTAAGGTGACGAATTCCCGTGTCAGGGCATCATTACATGCTCACTGGCTATTGTTACGTTAGTTCAACGTGTTTTGCGCAGGTTGGAGGAACTGCAGCGTCGCCAGTGTTTTGCGTATAGTTTGCACATACATAACGGGTTAGGGTCGCGTTACGTACGTTACTGTAACCGACAGTACACGTAAAACCGAATAACGGTATTATGAATCCAATACCTGGAACGCCAGGTAACCATGGTGTCTATCGTGCGTGAATTTTTTAACACCGAGGTGTTTTATGCCGGGCTCCACCACGGCTCCATTGACGTATTTCCGTTACGGATATGACGTTGTGAAATAGATGGCAAAGAAGAAACTTGAAAAAATTCCACCGCCGGGAGTGGAACCTACGACTTCTCGCTCTTGAACGCGCGGCTCTAAAAGACTCGGCCACAAAGGACACGTTGTTCAGCATACTAACGGCGAGCTATTTATATACACTAGAGTTACTGTATATGCTACCTTTAGGTAGCAGAGTTGTGCAAAACTTTTCCTTGCGCCGCTTGCGCCGCTATTCACCGAGTGCCATCACGTGGTGCAAAATGACGTCAAATGTTCAAATCCGCGCGGCGAAGCCAACTTTACGTGCCCGACGTCGCGCCCGCGCGTCCTCTGCCCGCGCCGACTAGATTCCGTCAGTTCCATCGTGATTGGCGTTAGCGGTCGTCGAGCGTTTCAGCGTGCGTGCGTTCGTCGAGTGTGTGCTTTGTTTATCGGCTCCATACCTTTGCGAAGTGTTCGAAAGTACGTCGTATTCGTAGCGTTGTCATGCCTGAGGTTCTCAATGCAGCAAGTCTATTAATGAATGTTCTGCATTGCAGCTAAAGTTATGATTGCTTTGAGCTCATATATTTGAACCCTTTATACTCCAAGTTATTTTTGAAAAACCGTATCCAAAAATCTAAAATGCTATTTTTTGGATTTGCGCATTGAATAAATGTCATATATATATATATATATATATATATATATATGAAGGAGGGAATTGTAAACTTAAGGGCTCGTTTGCTTTGTTAAACATAGTAATAATGAGAACTAACAGACAAAGATGCCAAGGAAAGTATAGGGGAAGCTATTAGAAGTAACTGTAATGTAAATGTGAAGAAATGAAAGTGGACGAAAAGATAACTTGCCACCGGCAGGATCCGAACCTGCGACCTTCGAATAACGCGTCCGATGCTCTACCACTGAGCTACGGTGGCGGTCATCTCGCCGTCCACTTTATGGGGTATATATGTGTACTTAAACGTGGGAGCGTCAGTCAGCGCCGCCTGTTGCCATTACGGCGAGTGTGGAACACTCTTTTTTGCCTGTAGGCGTCACGTAGTACGTGATCTTATTACGAGAGGGCAGCTGACTAGTAATCCCTCGCATACTACCTGAAGGCATCAAGTCTGCCAGAACGAGACCCTCGTTATGAATGAAGGAGGGAATTGTAAACTTAAGGGCTCGTTTGCTTTGTTAAACATAGTAATAATGAGAACTAACAGACAAAGATGCCAAGGAAAGTATAGGGGAAGCTATTAGAAGTAACTGTAATGTAAATGTGAAGAAATGAAAGTGGACGAAAAGATAACTTGCCACCGGCAGGATCCGAACCTGCGACCTTCGAATAACGCGTCCGATGCTCTACCACTGAGCTACGGTGGCGGTCATCTCCCCGTCCACTTTATAGGGTATATATGTGTACTTAAACGTGGGAGCGTCAGTCAGCGCCGCCTGTTGCCATTACGGCGAGTGTGGAACACTCTTTTTTGCCTGTAGGCGTCACGTAGTACGTGATCTTATTACGAGAGGGCAGCTGACTAGTAATCCCTCGCATACTACCTGAAGGCATCAAGTCTGCCAGAACGAGACCCTCGTTATGAATGAAGGAGGGAATTGTAAACTTAAGGGCTCGTTTGCTTTGTTAAACATAGTAATAATGAGAACTAACAGACAAAGATGCCAAGGAAAGTATAGGGGAAGCTATTAGAAGTAACTGTAATGTAAATGTGAAGAAATGAAAGTGGACGAAAAGATAACTTGCCACCGGCAGGATCCGAACCTGCGACCTTCGAATAACGCGTCCGATGCTCTACCACTGAGCTACGGTGGCGGTCATCTCGCCGTCCACTTTATGGGGTATATATGTGTACTTAAACGTGGGAGCGTCAGTCAGCGCCGCCTGTTGCCATTACGGCGAGTGTGGAACACTCTTTTTTGCCTGTAGGCGTCACGTAGTACGTGATCTTATTACGAGAGGGCAGCTGACTAGTAATCCCTCGCATACTACCTGAAGGCATCAAGTCTGCCAGAACGAGACCCTCGTTATGAATGAAGGAGGGAATTGTAAACTTAAGGGCTCGTTTGCTTTGTTAAACATAGTAATAATGAGAACTAACAGACAAAGATGCCAAGGAAAGTATAGGGGAAGCTATTAGAAGTAACTGTAATGTAAATGTGAAGAAATGAAAGTGGACGAAAAGTACACATATATACCCCATAAAGTGGACGGCGAGATGACCGCCACCGTAGCTCAGTGGTAGAGCATCGGACGCGTTATTCGAAGGTCGCAGGTTCGGATTCCCTGCCGGTGGCAAGTTATCTTTTCGTCCACTTTCATTTCTTCACATTTACATTACAGTTACTTCTAATAGCTTCCCCTATATATATATATATATATATATATATATATATATATATATATATATATATATATATACACAAAGAGAGAGTGGGCCCCGCGTACAAGGCTTTCGCCTTACTTATTAGAATGTGTACTGCATAGAATGTGCGGTTCACGTGGACATTTGAAATGAGTTTGAAGCTACTTTTCTCTGCCACTTTTTCGAACAGTGAAGCAGTGGTGAATGATGTTTCATGACAAATGATACCGTGTCAGTGGTCGCCAGCGTAACCGCACGCGCAATATTTTGTCGACGGCCGCTGATTAGCTGGCATCGGCGGCAAAAATGCGTTCTTATTGTCGGCCATACGTTCGTGAAGTTTCCTTCAAACCCCCTTCAAGACAAATATTTCTCGCCTAACGTCCAGGGGAGAAAAGCTCGTGTGCATGCTGAAAGTAATCGCGCCGCTTTTCGTTGCAAAGTACTGCGCAGAAAAGAGAACTGTTGAGTTGTTTGATCGTAGCATGCATATGAAAGCTGTGATTGTGGAATCGGCCCACCGCTGTAAAATTGTCTGTGGAGGCGATACCTGCGATTCACTTATGGCACCTATGAACTAACTTTTAAATATTTTAATTCAAATTTCAGACTCCGTCACCTTTAGTACACTTCATGTGCTTTGATTCACTTTAATTCTCACTTGTTTCACTTCATTCCCATTTGGCTGTACGTGTGAGCCACTGCTCCACGCCCTGCACTGCACCCGGGATTGGCCGAACGCTGCGAAACTGTTGTTCTTCGCGGACGCGATCCGTTAGAACCTGTAGAAATATACAGCTTCGCTGTAAAAGTGGAACCTTGCTCAGCGCGTGCGAATAATTGTGCGGCAAGTCGCCCGCACCGGAACATCGGGCCGTATTTGTCTCCTGCGCGCGCGACGAGCGGCTTCACTGCACAGCCGTTGAACATAAAGGTGGACCTATGCGCAACTCTGCTACCTAAAGGTAGCAAATACAGTAACTCTAATATACACCATTTGCCGTACTCAGAGCTCGTTGGTTTCAGCGTGTTTTCGTCATGACTAGCGAGATGGCGAGACGGGTTCGAAGGGCGTGCTTTAAAGATCGTCGCCCCGCGCGATGGGAGCGGTTTGTACGTCTTGCTCTCTCACCGTAAGTTAGAGAGAGCACGAAAGTCACTTCGCTCACTGCAGGGGCTGCTTTCGCGAAAGGAGCGCGCTGCTGGCACATAAGAAGTTACAACTGTGACAGTTTTTAGTTCGCACTACTCCTGTATACCTGTGCGTTTGTTTCGTGCATCGTTTTTTGTGTTTCAGCAGTGCGCTTTAAGTGTCGAGCTGTGCCAGTTGTTAGTTCGCGCTCATCCTGTGTATTTTCTTTCCGTGCGTCCTTTCTGAGTGAGCAGAGCGTTTCATGTTTAGAGATGCTTGCCGTTCTTCGCGTGCCATTACAATTTGTTGCGATAGCAATCATTCCTTCGACCTTGTGGCGAAACAATGCGCAATAAACGCTCAACAACCTCTGTGAAGGCACGTTTCACTTTCGTGTTATACCGATTCCTATGACAGAGGGTTCAGCCATGTTTTTTTGCCACGTTGGATCTCAGGATCGAAGAGGGTTGAAATAATGAAAACGATAGCACAACAAAGTGCCAATGGAATTCAGAAGGGTTACTACTAGGGCGAGTTGGTCATCCATAAACGTAGCTCGTATCAGTGTGGTAGATAAAAGAAAAAAATACGACGCAGACGTAGCGACAGGTACGCGAGAGGTTCAAATTATTTTTTCCCATGCCCGTGTCACCCACTTTATATATGCTCGAGTACACAGAACTAATCTTGCTCGTGTTCTTAGTCCAATAATAAAATCTGGGGTATTACGTCCCAAGACCACGATATAATTATTAAGGACGTCGTGGTGGAGGGCTCCGGAAATTTTGACTTTCTGGTGTTCTTCAACGTACACTGACATCGCACAGTAGGCGGGTCTCTAGCATTTCGCCTCCATCGAATGTTCTTAATGCACGCTACACCATTTCCTTTCCCCACAGGAAAATTTATGACGACCTGCAATGTAACCGCAATGCACGCCTTTCTAGGCATGCATTATTATATGTATAAAAAATAACAAGAGGCCCCGCTGATGTTTTACAACCCTGTTGATATGACCTATCTTGTATAATTTATGTACCGTAATGAAGTTAAACTTTAACATAAAGCTAGGTTAGCGCTCTCATTCTTGCCGGAATAATCGTCAACTCTGAGAGCCCTAGGGCTGCATGACGTCGATCACTTACCATGCCCCCCACAGTGAAGGGTATCACGGCCTGCTTGAGGAACATACGAGAGAACATGGTGCCGCTTAAGTTGATCCTGCACAGGTAAGGCAGGGCATAGGCTTGGCTGTGCTGCTCGCGTACTGCATTTATACAAGCAAGATGAACTGATTAGTTAAGTACTTATAGTGTCTTTGCGCGTTCAAGTCACTTATAAGTAGTGTAACGCAGCTTCAAAAAAGTGTGAAAACTGTAACGCCGGTGACCTTTGAGATTGTTGGAGGATATCACGTGCGGTTGGCCGTGCATTAAGAGGCAGCTGCCGCTTCACGATGTGGCAATACTAGTTGGCTGTGTCGGGTTTTCTGGCGCAAAAGCGACCATGGCTGTATTGAGCCATACGCGTGGTATTTTTTTTTTATGTATGTGGAAAGTTATCTAAAGTGCTTTGACGTATACGTCTATACAACGCTTGTCGAGGCGTACCCGACTTTTTTCTTTTAGTTCTGCTTTACATGTAAGATACTCCTTTTTCTGTACGATTAGGTCACCATACGTTGTCTATGGCACAAATACATTCCCGGCATTTTCCTCCTCCTTCAACATGCAGCTGACGCTGTGATATAGAGCTGACAATGGTGGATGTTTGGGCTTGTTGGAAATCCATGAGAGTAGACTTACAGCGCGAGGACACAAGGACAAGAAAGGGCAGTGGTCTAATAGCCAAGAAACAGACAATAAAGTGTTGTGACGTAACGTACAATAATTTATCATGGGTTTACGCGTGCGTCAGTCTTATAGCATTAAGCTATTCAATTTCCAATGACAAATCACTTGCGTGGTTTACAAAGAATGTATCAAATATGGTTACCAATGAAATCTCCGAAACGGGTCATTGGGGTTATGGCAGATGCACGCATTTCTCCTTAGCAAGTAGGCCACTAGATTAGCCATAAAAGGGAGTCAACAGTGTGAATTATAAAAGCGGTTATGTCGCATAACTGAGGATACAACAAACTATCCGCTAAAAACAGCGATTCTTTGTGCATAGCACACTATATGGGTTGCCGTAAAATTAAGATGGTGCTTTTCTATTCTTTGAACTCAAGGAACTTCCTTGAATAGTTCCTTAAGTAAACTTATAAGCATCGATTAGGGGACTAGAATAGGCTGCGTTGAGCTTATTGAAACTATTAAGAAAACTTGGATAGGAACGGTTTAGCGTGAAGAAGAAGATGCACTAACAGCGGAATTGGCACGTTGAGTTGCAAGTAGTGCCCAAAAAGCGGAACTGCGAATGCTCAGTATTAAAGAAATACTCACGCAAAAAGCACGCGTGTTCGCGGGCGCATGCGGGGAGTGTGCAGATGATTAGGCGCACCGTCGGAACGGCCGATGAGAAAGCATCAGCTCGTACTTATTTAATAGTACAATCTACGTGAAATTAAACGCGATCAAACCGTCGTGTGAAACATGTGGATCAGGCGATGCGTCACAAGTTTGTCGGGCCACACAACTTGTACACTGTACACAGCTTGTACTGGGGTGTACAAGTTCTCGAAGAGGATTCCATGTAACCTTGGCCAACTTCATACAAAATGCAAGTGGTTCCAAATGTTTGCGCACAATCATTGTCGAAGTAAAATGCGTTGCAAAGTACCGCATCTAGCACATTCCGCATTTCCCTAAGAGCAACTTGTTAAGCCTCGCGTAACGTGAACGGGAGAGCACGGGAGGGATCTGCATCAAGCAATGAAATTTTTACAGACAAAGGCGCTTACATTAAAAATGTTAGCCATGCATTCAACATTTTGCAGGGATAGCTAAAGACATCCTTGACGTACCTTGCCCTAACAGTTTGGGATAACGATTGCCATAGGTTTAGAGCTAGTAACTTTCACGTTTGGTAGAGCCATCAGGTACACGAATCGGAAAAAAAATCTCGCAAAGCAGCGACAGCACACGGTGGTTAATCACTTTGTATTAAAACAGGCCTTGTGGCGACGGCAAAATAAATGCTTAGGTCCGCGCTCCGTCATGTGCAAGAGCCTTAGTACATGAAACTTGTTAATTTTCGCAAAAAAATAATTTCAAGCTTTGGTGGATAACATCTCAAACGCTTTCTTTTTTCGAGGAAGTAAAGACCTAGGCATTTGTTGATGGCTACAGAAGACCTTGTGTCCTGTGTAACGTCACCTACATTAGGGTTACCGTCATTATAAACGAACAGATGATTGCCACACGTATTCAGGTGACAGCGCAGATTACCGCACAAAGTAGCATTATAAGACTTTATTGCGAGCAGAACGAGTGATATTTGTAGATATTTAGTGAATTTTCTTCAAGGATATATTTGGAAAATTATATTCAGACAAAATTCTTACATTGCGCAAAACCTTAATGTCAAAATTAATGTGTGAACTTATTGATCCAAGAAAGACTGCTAGTTCTTCTAGCATTGCTAATCTATTTACGCCAGGGTTGTGCATAGAGTGAAATTTCATCTCGAATCGAATTCCGATAGAATAGTGCCTTATAGTGGCCAAAAATGTCGGATACCGAATCGAATACCAAACATTTTGTTGAAAATTGAAAGAAAGAACAAAGAAATGCAATCTGCTCGTGTCTTCGAGCACATAACGCGGTGAGTGACTGTTACCGAAGTACTACAGATTGTCATGCAGAACCACCAGCTGTTCCGCATGACCCAGCTTCCAACTTTCTCGCCGTGATCTTTCGGTGTCCTGCAGGTGAAAACATGAGCTCACTGGGCGCTTCAATAGCCGGGGGGAGAAGGCATCGTAAAGCAATTTCGGCGATACCTGGTTAAAGTGCAGCTATATGCTTTTTCCACTATTTCAAGGGATCATCCTTTTTTGGGGTCAGGAGCTCATTCAAGTATTTATCAACCTTTTCACTATAAGGTCTGAGCTCAGTTCTGGTTATTTTTTGACGATAGCAGTTCGACAGTCTCCCAGACTGTTCTCTGGACTTTTCTGCTAGAGCCATGACGTGCAGAAATGACATAGCCTTCTTTAAAATAAAGATGCACTCACTTTTAAACCAGTATAGCGGTGAAAGATTTAACGGGAGGCCTTCTGTAGCGACGTTAGCGTTAGTTTTGGCCACCCCACCCAAACCAAGTTGCACCATTGTCCTTTGGTGCTTTTGATATACGTACAGTCGAATTATTCGAAACTTCAAATACTAGTTATTCGAAGGTCGAATCGAAATATTCGAATAAGTATTATTCGAGTCGAATTTGAAACTCGAATATTCGCACACCCCTAGTTTACGATGACAATGACTCACTACGACGTGACCTTGACAAAAAGCGACCTTGAAACAGCAATGTTCCTCTTGGTAAATGAAATCGTAAACCGTTCGCACTGATCAATAATATGACGCTAAAATCATTCATGGCGTGATTTCGAAGCAAGCCTTTTGTGACAAGCTCTTCCTACGTGACCTTTGCACACTTGCCAAAATTAGCGTGATGCTTCTGCCGGATGTCTTTTAGGGATTTGACAATATAGAACTTCAGTGTTGAAGATTAGAGCGTCAACTTATCATTTCAGATTTGTTCGATCGGCTCTACCAAATCATTTTGGGAGCCTGTAAGCATTATGGTAGCGACGGAAGTTGAACTCATACTGCATTCATTAACATTTGGTAACAATTATGTCGCAGATTGGTTGGCTGAGTGCTCGTGTTAATAACGGCTCTAGCGTAACGAATAGAAGTTATATGACAGATGGATTCCAATTTATGAAGCCTGTTCTTCAATTAGCAGTGAGCTTCTGTTTGATGGTATTCCAACTGCAAACAATTTGAAATATGCTCTCGTCAACCCGGCGCTACCAAAACACACACGCATTTTTTAATCGGGCTGTTGCACACGAGTGTTGTCTTGGGTGCGGCTCACCTGTGTTAGTAAGCAGAGGGGGCAGAGGCGTCGCCGTCGACCTCGGCTCTGTCATGGGTCCAGAGGAGCGGCGGCTGCCCTGACGTGTCTCGGGTCGTAGACGGGGATGGCTGTAGCTCGGGCCAGGACCTCGCACAAGCGTAGTCACCGAGCCCGCACCCCCAGGGTTCGCGAACAACCCCTCGCTCGCGCAATCAGCCGCCTTCGTCGTCGTCTTTGACATTGCGCCTACTTGAGGGTGCGTGAGATGAGATGGAATCGCCCAGAAATAAATGACGCCGTGGCTTCGCCGCTTTAGCGAAGCGTTGCATTAACGACACTTTTTGAAGAATGGTAATGGCCATACTGGCGGCGAGAGTCACTGAAAAGGAAGTAGAGCCAAAGTTAAACAAAACTGGTCAATTCTCAAAATGCGTGCGGGCTCGTGACCAAGGCCGAGTTTCAGGAGAAAATCTACGTTAGCAGGAAGATGTACGTATGAGTTAGTCGACAAAAATGGTTGAAAAGAGCACAAAAGTATTGTCAGAAAATCGAGAGGACGCAAAACAAGAGCATAACGTCAACGGTCCGTTCTTTTCCACCGGTTCCCGTTTTTCTCCAGCATGCCTTCATTCGTTACCCAATGATTGCTCAGAAACTACAAAACTTTTACCTAGACACAGTAATCCTGAATCATTTGTCTCTTTAACTGTGTGTGAGAAAATGAACTTAGGCCGATAATCTATAATTTGAAGCCATTGTAAGCAAGAGAGACAACACAAAAAGGGGAGAGGTAGGGCGATGTCTCGTCGAGTGCACTATTTGCTGCGTTGCAGTGGTGTAATGAAAGAGGGAATAGAAGTAGGAAACTAGTGACACAGTGAGTACGCCAACCACGCAGTATAGGACGGAGAGGAGTGCCGTAGTCGCTAGTCGAAGCCAGTGTTCCTGATGCTCTGCAGTAATAGGCAAAGAGTATAAGTGCTCCAGTTTAGTAATCATAATCTGTAACTCGTCTGCCGCCTTACTCATCAATGCAATGTCATCAGCGAATCGCAGGTTACTGAGATACTCTCCATTAACTCTTATCCCTAATTCTTCCCAATCTAGGGCCCTGAAAACCTCCTGTAGACACGCGGTGAATAGCATTGGAGAGATCGTGTCTCCCTGCCGTACGCCCTTCTTTATTGGGATTCTGTCGCTTTCTTTATGGAGGACTATAGTGGCTGTGGATCAGCTGTAGATTTCTTCCATTATGTTTATATAGGCTTCGTCGATGCCCTGATTCCGCAGTGCCTGCATGACTTCTGATGTCTCCACCGAATCAAATGTCTTCTCGTAATCTATGAAGGCTATGTATAGGAGTTGGTTGTATTCCGCGCATTTCTTTATCACCTGATTGATAGTATGAATAGGGTCTGTTGTTGAGAAGCCTGTACGAAATCCTGCCTGGTCCTTTGGTTGATTTAACTCTAATGTCGTATTAATTCTGTTAGCAATTGCTTTTGTAAATAGCTTGTAGACAACGGACAGTGAGTTGATGGGCCTGTAATTTTTCAGGTCCTTGACGTCCCCTTTCTTATGGATCAAGATGGTGTTGGCATTCTTCCAAGAATCTGATATCCTCCCTGTCGAGAGACACTTCGTATACAGGGTGGCCAGTTTTTCTAACATAATCTCTCCACCGTCTTTCAACAGGTCTGATGTTACCTGATCCTCACCAGCGGCTTTGCCTCTTTGCATTCCCTTTATGGCTTTCTTTACTTCTCCTCTCAATACTGGTGGGATGTCAGATTCCACTGGGCTATTATTGTTTCTTACGTTATCATCATTATCAAATCATGAATGGTAGTCTACCACTATCCCTCAAGAGGAAGGTATATAACAGCTGCATCTTACCGGTACTTACCTACGGAGCGGAAACCTGGAGACTTACAAAGAGGGTTCAACTTAAACTGAGGACGACGCAGCGAGCGATGGAAAGGAAAAATGATAGGTGTAACTTTGAGAGACAGGAAGAGAGCAGAGTGGGTCAGGGAACAAACGGGGGTTAATGGTATCATAGTTGAAATCAAGAAGAAGAAATGGATATGGGCCGGGCGTATAGCACGTCGGCAGGGTAACCGCTGGTCATTAAGGGTAACTGACTGGATTCCAAGAGCTGGCAAACGCTTGAGGGGGGAGACAGAAAATTAGGTGGATAGATGAGGTTAGGAAGTTTGCAAGTATAACGTGGCAGCAGAAAGCACAGGACCGGGTTGATTGGCGAAACATGGGAGAGGCCTTTGCCCTGCAGTGGGCGTAGACAGGCTGATGATGATGATGATGATGATAAGTGCTCAATAACTGTACTGCAACAGCAGATCTGGCTGATTGAACGAACTGCATTAATTATGAATGCAAACTCATCAAATTCTAGTCTCTCTTTAACTATATTGTTGGTTAACAGTCGCAGTCTGAATAATAAGGTGGATGAATTTGCTGCTGTGCTGTCTGCTACACAACCTTCCATTGTAGTTGGAACTGAATCTTGGTTGCATGAATCCATTGCTAATTTTGAAGTTTTTCCACGTGGTTATGCTGTTTACCGATCCGATAGAAACACACAAGGTGGCGGAATTTTCATTCTTATTAATGAACTTCTCCAGAGAGGCGAAATGTCCGCTACTTTTCATCATTCTGAGTCCGTTTGGTGCAAGGTCCGACTGAGCAATGGAAAGTGCTTTGCAGTTGGTTCGTTTTACCGACCTCCCAGCTCAACTAACCCTGAATCCTTTGACGAGTTATCACAATTTCGAAATACTATAAACTGCGACTTTATTCTTGGAGGAGAGTTTAATATGCCTCTAGTAGCCTGGAAGAATGGTAAACCCGAGTTCTCCGGCTCTGGTTCACTATCCTGTTCTTTCTCGGAGCTTTTCATGACTAATGATCTCACCGAATTTGTTTCTGAGGGCACGAGACAAGGTCATTCTTCTGCCAGCATTCTGGATTGGGTTTTTGCTAACTCTGAGTCGTTGCTCCATGATGTAGTTGTAATCGCAGGTATTAGTGATCATGACTGCGTCGTTGGTACTTGCAATATTACATCACTAAGAGCAGCTCACAAACAACCCCGAAAAGTATACTATTATGACCGAGGTGACTATGCCTCGTTATCTCAAGAACTTTGTCGTTTTTATCCAGATTTCTGTAATATCTCCGAGTCGCTAAACATTGATGAATTGTGGTTTGCCTTTGGAGATAAACTGATGACCTTAGTTGAATAATACATTCCTTCCAAACTCCTGACCAGTCGTCGCCGTAATGACAAACCATGGATAAACAAGGAAATTCGAACTTTGATTAGCAGAAAGCGTCGCCTATATGCCGCGTATTTAAGACATCGCAGTAAGACTGTTTATGAAGAAATGCGTAACTTACGCTGCACAATAAAGCATGCGATTAAAGTGAAAAAACAGATATACATTTTTTCGCTCGATGTAAGGCTCAAAGAAAATCCCAAAGACTTCTGGAAATTTATTAAAGTTAACAGCAAGGAGGTCAGCGCAATACCCAATCTATTAGTCGACGGTCAAGCAGTCTTTGATGATTACCAGAAGGCTTGCGGTTTTAATTCCTATTTTAAATCGGTATTTTCTAACATGTCCACTAATCTACCTCCTGCAACGCCAGATTTACCCTACGAGAATATGCCCATGGTTACTGCAACGTATAATGGTATTCTAAAACTGCTTAATAACCTAAAAAACAATTCATCTGGAGGCCCAGATGGCATATCAACCAAGGTAATTAAGGCATGCACTGAGGAAATTGCGAATTTCTTAGTCATCTTGTTTAACAAGTCTCTACACAGCAGTTCAGTCCCAATCCAATGGAAATCAGCAGCTGTTGTTCCCATTCATAAAAGTGTTCCCAAACATTCTATACAGAACTACAGACCAATCTCACTTACTTCTGTTTGCTGCATAACATTAGAACACATAATTTACAGTGCTGTGACGAAACACCTCCAAAACAATAGTTTCTTTTCTTACGCTCAACATGGTTTTAGGGCTGGCTTGTCCTGTACAACGCAATTGGTTGAATTCTGCCATGATCTATTTTACTCCTACGACTCTGGCTTTCAAGTAGACTGCATTTTTCTGGATTTCAAAAAAGGCTTTCGATACTGTTCCCCATGATTTGTTACTGTATAAATTATCATCTCTTTGTATTCATCCTGCTATAGTCGCTTGGATTAGAAATTACCTCTCCGGAAGAACACAGCATGTGTTGATTAATGGTGTTAAATCCACTGAAACAACCGTTACCTCTGGCGTGCCACAGGGATCCGTTTTAGGACGTCTGTTATTTCTGGTTTACATTAATGATATCGTAGAGGGTCTACAATGCAATGTCAGATTATATGCAGATGACTGCGTCATTTACAGGAATATAACAAACGAACATGATGTTAATAGTCTGCAAATCGATTTAAACACAATTCAAAATTGGTGCGGCAAATGGTGTATGTCTTTGAACAGTGCTAAATGTCAATTTATATCTTTCACCCGCAAAGGTTCCCTTGTGAGATCTGACTATTATTTGGATGATATATCACTTGAACGGGTGCAACACTATAAATATCTTGGGGTTTATTTTTTCAGAAAATCTGACCTGGACTAAACACATTGAACATGTCGCTTTAAAATCTTCTAGGATGCTTAACCTCATTAGCCGCAATTTTTACAATGCTCGTAAAAGTGTTAGAGATCAACTATATATTATGTATGTTCGTCCAATTCTTGAGTATGCTTGCGCAGCATGGGACCCCGACACCTCATGTCTTATTGATAAACTTGAGCGTATCCAGAACCGCGCAGCCAGGTTTGTCACTGGTAATTTCACCTATAAAAGCAGCATTTCATTAATTAAAGACAACCTTGGTTGGCAAACCCTATTTCAACGCCACCTAACCATTAAACTGGAACTTTTTTTCTAAATTTACTCTGATCTCACAGGAGTGAATAAAAACTTGTACATTTCCCCCCCCCTCACTTCATTTCTACACGTAGTGATCATGAATGTAAGGTTTTGGAAATGCGCTGCCGCACAAATGTGTTTCAATGTTCTTTTTTTCCTCACACCTCCATTTACTGGAACAGACTTCCAAAGGGTATATCTCATTGTAAAACATTATCCGAATTCCAATCGTTTTTACAATCTAATCTCCCGTGAGATATTAATTACCTATCTCCTTGCTTTTGCTGATTTTTTTGATGAAATCGTGTCTGCATTCAAAATGATTTCTTCGTTCGCATGTGTTGCCAATTTTCCACGCAGAGTCCATCGTTTGCTCACATTTTCATGTCTGTATGAGAATTTGCATATATTTTGCTATTGTATCTATTTTTTCCTGAATTCCCCCCCCCCTGCAATAATACCCTCGTGGCGCTGCAGGTACTTGTATAAATAAATAAATAAATAAATAAATAAATAAATAAATAAATAAATAAATAAATAAATTAAATAAATAAATAAATAAATAAACACAGATACAGTAGAAACAAGAGCGGTAAAAAGCGCCCTAGTTTGTTTTCTGACGTCCTCGCTTCCCTCCTCATCCTCTGCGATTCACCGCTATGTTGACAGCAGGTCGTCGTTTATCTGACGGGCACACAAACGTTGGGAAAGACAGGAAGGAAATAATCGTGTTTATGACGGAAGCTTAATTCGTAAACGCCTTGTCCCAATACTCATGGCTGATCGTAGCTGCTTTCGAAGAAGCGAATAGAGCCCAGCAAACGTCGATACCATGGTTATGTAGATCCGTCTTTAATTCACTTTCGCCGTTCATGCGATGCTTTACATTTAAAATTAGCCTCTCAAAAAAAAAGAGCTTTTTGAATATTTCATCAAGAATATGTAGTCATATATGCAGAGTCCCTGTGTTATTAGCGCATACTCACTCTTGGTGATCGGCCAAGGACCGAGCAACATAAGAATAGAAAATGTTAGATGTCTATTAGGCAACAATAAATATATTAATGGCGTGACATGTGAGGACACAGAGCTTGTTTGATTGTTTTATTGATTGATTGATTGATTTGTTGATCGATTGAAACAACTTCATTGAGGTCCTGCGGGACGCGCCCTAGCGCGCCGCGGGCGACTCCCATGTCGCGACCGTCGGGACGGGCTAGGTGACAGAGGTTAGCTAAAGAGGAACTCGCAGGTAATGAAGTTATGAAAATGCAGTTTTGTCATAGCCGAAATTTATTTGAACCGTAAAGTACCGTTCGCTAGCACAGCCAGCCTTCCTCCCGCTACATTCAAGGGTTGATGCATACAAATAGGGTACAGTTCTAAGAATTAAGTGTCATCTGAGCAATTTGAAAGGTGGTTCGAAATACTATTTCACAAATTAAAACATATCGCTTGTCAAAATCCGCTGTCCGAAGTGCTAGACAGCTTTTTTCACGTCAGTCAAAACTTATAAATGTTATTCGACACCTAGCCTGATGAATTCGACCACAAAATATTGCGCCTCCATGAATACAATTGTGGCTCATGTTCACTATGTTGAGATAGCCTAGGGTGAGATAAAACGATCAAATCGGTTAGATAGAACTCATAATAACGAACATATGCCCGCACTAGAACGTTGAGAACAACAAATGATTAAGATTACAGCGTAATGTCGCACTTAGTCCATCCCTCCTTCCCGCGTCCCACACCATCACAGCGCATGCGCGTCCCCTCCTCTCTCTCTTCTCTCCTACGCTCACCCCCTTTCTCTGCTCTAGGAATTCTCTACACCACGGAGTGGCGCCCGCGTCCCACACCGCCACAGCGCATGCGTGTCCCCTCCCCCCTTTCTCTCCTCTCCTACGGTCCCCCGTTCTCTCATCTTATGGTATCTTCGACTGGTCGCCTCCGTCCTCCGACTCAAAGGTCGACGGATACGACGCTACCCGCACTCGGAGACAGAGCATTACTGCGCAAGCCGAACGTGACAACCGCTCCCGGAGGAAAGCCGGCGCAGGCGGACCACGTGACTACAGCGAAAATCCACTTTCTAGTCAAAGCCGTGTCGAAGCTTAGCCGAAGCTCCCAACGCTGTCAAGTTAAATGTCTGGTCGCCTAGGTTACCACGGCGTTTTGAGCCACGTGACCAGAAGCGCTCGCACTGCTCCGTCGAGAGGGCTCGGAGCAGCTCAGAGCGCTCGACGAGAGCGACTGAAAAGTACCAGCCGAACGCGAGGCGCGCGCTCCCTTTCAACCAGCCGAACACAGTGCCTCTCGCGAGAGCGCTCTAGAGCGCTCCAAAGCGACGAGTCGTAGATGGCATAGGAATGCTCTACGGAGCGGCGCGCACGCCAGGTGGTGCGACAGCTCCGTACTCCGCTGGGGGCGCCACGGTAGTTCCGTGCGCGTGCCTCATTCTCTCTCCTGTGCAGCACCGCGATGAGCACCCGGGCCGCTTCCGCGAAACGAGAGCGGCGACGTTTCTCCCGCTCAAGCTAACCATCTCCCCGCTGCTTCGCATCCACACATGGTTCCCTTTAGCAGGAAATGGGGAAGTTTTAGGGGCGAAGCTCCTTAAAGCATAGGCTGGTCCCGCGCCGTCCGTCGTAGCCACCGTATAGTGGAATGCATCCACAACACGTGATGACGATATAAGCGCGTTCTAGACCACACATTCTCTTTCTGCCAAGGATGAAAACTATTGTGAACGCGCTCTCGCCCTCGAAAGGCAAAACGGCAACGCCGACAACAAACGTTCCCCTGGGCTTCACGTCATATATGACGAAAACAAAATCAGGGGAACCCCCTCCTTGTGGTCCGTAGAGCTCTTGAACAAAATCATCATCTATCCCATACGTAAATAATGAAACATTCTGTATATACTTTATCACTATGTAAATTATGAAACATTGTCTATATACTGTATGTATAATCACACCACACCCCCCGCGTTTGTGTCAGGTCTTCGTATGATGATCGAGTGGGCAAAATTTACGGAGGATTGACGGTTTACTAGATTACCTCCGGAGCTTCGCCTACTCATCATCATTCACTTCGTGGATATGGCGTGATTTTTTTGTAGCGACAGCTACATTGGCCCTATTCTCGCCGTTTCAAACTTAACGGCGGTTCAAACTTAACAGAGGAGGAGCCGGCGCTGCATCGTATATATAGAAGGGGGCGGCTCGGTGGGATTCATCGGCAGATATGGAAAGTGAGTCGGACAGACGGAGAGAAGCCAGGCTTCGTCGTCGGAACGAAACCAAGAGGAGGCAGGGTGCTGAGGAGACGGAGGAAGAACGAGCCGGACGCCTCGAAAAGCGTAACCGCAAAGAGAACCAAACTAAGCAATATATAGATTTATACTCCATCTCAGAAGTACCTTGCAGCACTGTGGAAGCTGCAGGGCTTCTTTGCCAATAGGAAAGGCGAAAGCCCCCTCGAGACGTGTTCGTCCGCGTCGCGTCGCCTGCTCGTCGTCTATTTGACGTCGGCTCGCCTACCTTGTCGATACTTGCTCCCTCCAATTAGTACAAAACGCAAAAAACCTCTGCGGGAACGCCACCTCGTTGTTTCTATATGTTCAGAAACCCACTTGTGCAGGGCGTGTTCGCTGGCATTTGTGAGGAACGCGGTTCTTTTCATAACAGCGTTCATACTGGCGTTTTCACCGAGTTTTTTTTATCAGCGCGGTCGACGCCCTTTCAGCAGCTATCGCGTACCATTCTTCAGTGGAACAGCAAATGATTGGCACTGAAAACAATATAGACATTCAGCGTGTTTCGCATCGTCAACGCATTACCGACGCTAATGTTGCGGCGACATCTGCTCAGTTAACATCAAACCACTTTTACGGCTGGGCATGGCCTCAGTAGTCCTAGCAGCACCAAAACAAACGAGCGATATAAATAATAGCGAAAGAAGATACCTGATTATTTGCCCTCAGCGTTAGATTAGACTAAGCGATGACAGATTATGCCAATTATTTCTTGCTGTCCGGGCAGAGAGCCAGTAAAAAGCACGAATTCGGATGGAAGCGGGTGGTCTGGGGTGTATGGGGGCTGCCATGCTCTTGTACGTCACCGAGGTTAGGGTGGTTATTACGGCTACCAGCTGGTAATTTCTTCATTATTTCAGAAATTTCGAAGTGCATGCGCGAAGGGCCTAATGTGCCACGTAGCGCCGTAACGCGTCATGCGAGAAGCACAACTAAAGCATTTGCACCTCTTTGATAATGAGAGTTAAGCCCGGGACTACATTATGTGCTGCGCAAGGACACTGCCTGTTTACTCCTCGTAGCTTCGCAGTGCTGCAAGGTAATTGTGAGATGGAGTATAGTTGGGCTTCCGCAGCAGCTCTGCAGGCGCAGCCTGCCAGCCATTTCCTATGGCAGAGTGCGTCCACAAAGCTGTTGCGGACGCTCAACTAAATATGTCCTATAAGATTAACCGTACCTTTCGCTAGCACACCCAGGCATAACTGAGTTAAGCCATAGTCATTTTTTTTTTTCGCGTTGTCTTTGTTGCCCAACGCTGTGAGCGTTGGTTGCTTCCGTGTGCACCCTTTGCTCGCCGAACGAGCCGGCACACGCGGCCGACGCGAGAACTTACGGCGCTGCTGTTCGATGTGGTTCCTGCTGCGGCGGCCTCCGCGATTAGCTCCAGCGATGCGCCGCTGCTCTCAATGGCGCGTTCCCGGAGCTAATTGTGGAGGCAACGCTCCTGCCACCGAGAGCGGAGACGCGCAAGGAGTAGCCGCTCGCGACGCATACCGCGTTCCTGCGTGCTCGCTTTATCCGAATTGCGTGCGTGACTGTTTGCGAACGGTGATCGCTTGGAAAGCAGCTCTTTTAATTTTGCGTCTGTTACAGGTACACAGCTTACGAATACCATCTTTCTGCTCCGAGTTCTACGAGTGGCTGCAAAAGGGACACTGGTCATCACTTCGAATCACGGCAGGAACGCGCAAGAAATATCTCGAGATTCGGGACGCTGATCGCGCCACACTCGTGAAGATGGGAACCAACCTCCTTAAATTCGACAATCCGAGCTTAGGCAATTCAAGTACCTCAATCAGCCGTCGTTCGGTTTGTACGCATTTCTCAAGAAAGCTAAAAGCGTAATTTGCCATACTATGGACAGTCGTCCTATGTTTGCCGAATTGTTCTGGGTGAGAAATTTAACTATGCGGGCCAGCATATTAATGAGAACTAACACACAATGATGCGAAGGAAAGTATAGGGGATGTTATTAGAAGTCATTGTAATGTAAATGTGAAGAAAGAAAAGTGGACGAAAAGATAACTTGTCACCGAAAGGGACCGAACCTGCGACCTTCGAATAACGCGTCCGATGATCTTCCACTGAGCTACCGTGGTGGTCATCCCTCCGTCCACTTTATAGGGTATATATGTGCATTTAAACGTCGGAGCGTCAGTCAGCGCTCGAGGGTCCCGTTCTGGCAGACTTGAGGCCTTCAGGTAGTATGCGAGAGATTATTAGTCAGCTGCCAGCTCGTAATAAGATCACGTGCTACGTGACGCCAACAGGCAAAAAGAGTGTTCCACACTCGCCAAAACAGCAACAGGCGGCGCTGACTGACGCTCCCACGTTTAAATGCACATTATACCCTATAAAGTGGACGGTGGGATGACCGCCACCGTAGCTCAGTGGTAGAGCATCGGACGCGTTATTCGAAGGTCGCAGGTTCGTTCCCTGCCGGTGGCAAGTTATCTTTTCGTTCACTTTTCTTTCTTCACATTTACATTACAATGACTTCTAATAACATCTTCTATACTTTCCTTGGCATGATTGCCAGTTAGTTCCCATTGATATGGTGTTTAACAAAGCAAACGAGCCCTTAAATTTACACTACGGGCCACCAGTATTTTCGGCTCCACTGTGAATGCGACCGCTGGGGCCGCAATCGAACCAACACCCTTTGGGTTAGCAACCGAGCGCCGAAACCACTGTACCACCGTGACGACTAAACGGTTGGCGGCATGTGAGTATTCGTACTAGTGGACAGCCAGACGTGTGAGAATGATCTATAGATCAAGTTTGACTATATATTGCTGATTATGGAGCAAGATTTGTGAAATGTTTGCTTTTGAGGCAGTCGAGGTTATTGAGGAAGTTTTAATGTTGAATCTCAGCTGCTGCGACCGGCAAAAGCTTCGACGACAATAGCACACGTGGTTACTGCAGCAGACGACGCGTGATTTGTTTTGTTTAGTTGCCCAGGGAAACTGGGTGACACCCACGAGGGGGGAAGTGGCCTCACTCTCAATTTCAAGGGGAAATGAGTGAGAAGATGTGAATAAAGCAATACTAAACGCTATTTAGCAACAATTAGAAAGAGAGGACGAAAATGGGTGTAAAGAACTGTACTATAATAGATGAGACTGAAATAACGGTGGCGTCTTTGCCTTCTTCTTCGTCTTTTACTCCTGTTCATCAATATCGGAGCGGTAATGAGCATCAACATCGTATGCAGTCTCGCGAGGGCCCGCGTCCAGTAGGCTTGCGTAGCTAGTGAGAAATTCACCTGCGACTTGTGCCTCCCATCGCTTCCTTCGTGAGATCGCACCATTCGTTGAGTTAAGCGAACGCTTCACGCCCTTTATGCTAGACGCGTCGGTTGTGCCAGCCGTCGTGTTTCCTCGCGATCTACCGTAGCTTAATTATTTCGTTGCCTCTCGCGTCTTTGCTTCGGCGAGAAAATTTCGCGTCTACGGTTCCTCCGCTCTGCGAGCAACCTCCAAGCCATGGCCGACAAGGCGACATTGATGAAGCTCGAAGAGGGCTTCGCGAAGCTGGAGAACGCTCAAGACTGCCACTCGCTGCTCAAGAAGTACCTGACGAAGGACATCTTCTACAAGCTGAAGAGCCGCAAGACAGGCATGGGCGCCACTCTGCTCGACGTCATTCAGTCGGGTAAGTGGGCTGCTTCAGTGCAGGGGATGCGTCAAAGTGCCAAGCGATAACCATTTCGAATAACTTAAGTGAAGCGACTTGTGGACTAGTTAGCGGTGATGCCCTTGCGCAGTTTCTGGAACTACGCTCACCGATAACTTCCCGCGGAAATCGAGGCAGAGCTTTCGCTTGTGTGTCACTGTGCTAATAATTCCTGCAGTAACGGCTTTCTTACAGTTCTTACGTTTTTTTGTTAAATATGCGGGTACACTTGCGCAGTTTTTTGTCGCATTTGCTCAAGCGGGGCAGCAGAGGGAACCAGTAAAAAATGTCAGTGGTAGAGCTTTGAATAGTGTGCTGTCTGAAGTCCTGTTGCACACAAGACATGCTTTCTGCTTCGCAGATTAAGTACCATGAAAAAAAAGTTTTTTCTTTATCTGTCCAGTTATTCACATCCTACTGTTTAAGATCCCCATCGAAGAGCAATGAGTAAGTGTGTTTGTAGGGGGGGGGGGGTCATCAAAAAAATTATAAATAAAAAGGTAACTAAGAAGGCAGTTGGGTACCACGTCTTCTCGTATCTGACCATATCCAAGCGCGGCGTCTCAGGCAGGAATGTACCGTTAACATAGGAGGAGTACAAATTTTACTGCTCCATAATACCACGGCACCTTTGTACTCCCTGTTGTGCCGTACTGTCGACGCTACCTCTCTCTAACCATACGATGAACCGATCGGTCAACGGACCTTTCCCGCATTACTGCGTCGTGGCAGCAGGCGTATTGAAAGCTTATTGGAGACGCAGCGCCCGTGCTCAAGAACTTAAACCTCCGTATTCAGAAATGTTCCTTGACTTGAACTTGACTTGCTACCGCTTCAAGTCAGCGCGTTTGAAACGCGTTGGTGCTGCCTTGGCACCGCTTAAAGACAGCGCGTTCGAAACGCGTTTGTGTTGCATTGAAGGCGGTGGCATGTCAAGTACAAGTCAAGGAGGATTTCTGAATACGGGGGGTTAGACGCAGTTGTTTCAGACACTGCATTAAAATTAAAGCGACAACTAATGCTGCATGGCGTTTCAAACAGAAGCTTGAGAATGAACGAGGTCGAGGTAGCAGTCTGCTCGAAGTAGCGCCAATAGTAAACACACAGCGCGACAAATGGCCGCAAATAATCACTTCCCAAAGCCTGTTATCCCATCTTAACGCATTGTTCGATGGCGTTTCGTTGATCACATTTTCGCACTAGCGTTTCTAGAGGAATTAAAGCAGAATTTCTTTGAGCATAATTTGTTGGTCGTTATCAAGCATTAGTTTCCACGCCATAATTCGGAAAAAAAAATTATCGATGTCTCGCACAAGTGGCTCTTGCTTAGCCATTTGTGCGAGACTGCCATAACTTTTTTTTCTGAATTTTGGCGTGGAAACTGATGTTTGATAATGACCCCCAGAATTATGTTTAAAAAAAATCCTTTCTGAGAGCTGCATTTTGGGCTAGTTGGTGATCCATGACATCAAAGTAATTGCGCGACGAAAACACGATAAATTCACTTCAAAGTTTGCGCTGTGTTTGTACTTGCATTTTTTTTTCTCGTGTTTTCGTCACGCAATTACTTTGATGCCTCTCCTTTGCTTCTCTCTTTCCTTTCTACATTTTTTCTTTCTGTCTTTTCTCTGCTTCTTTCTCTCGTTTTGTTTATCTCTCTTTCTCTCTTTCTTTCTGTTTCTTTGTTGCGTTGTTTTTTTTCTATTTATATTACGTGCCCGTTTCTTTCTGTGTCTTTCTCCCTCGGTCTATCTTTTTTATGTCTTTATTGTCTTTCAAATGTGAAGTATTTTTTAGCAAACCAAAGGCACCTTTAGCATTTCGATGTACGTATTTTTCTACTAGCAGCCTACGTCCGGTGCTCTCGTGATCTCCTCCTTAACTTAGTAAAGACCAAAATTGGCATGATTGGTAAGCGGGTGTAACGAATATGGCTGCTTGGTCATGGCATGAGTAATTGGTCATTACATGAATAATGTGAAAATCTTGTCGTGTACGTCGTCAAACCCTTTCTGGCAGACACGTGTGGCGCATACCAGCATATGCGGGGATGCGCTAAGGTGATTGGCAGTTTTTATCTACCCAGGAACGGTGAGGACGGACATTGATAATTGACATGCGAGAGTGTTAAAGAAATTGACATCAGCAGCGTCGACCCGATGACTGCAATGAATAAAAATCAGGACCCCAGCCGAAATCGAACCCAAGCATTCTGCTTGCAGTCAGGTATTCTACTAAAGAGCCCCGAGTCTTGAAACTGCTTTGGAAAAAAACCCTATACAGGCCTAATCTCGGTGCAAGGTCAATTGTGTTGCAGTGCCGGCTATCTAATTTTATAATAAGGCGATAAACATTACACCTGTATTCTTCTTATACAAGCAAGCCTCATGCAGGGTTAACTTCAACTGAGGTTCAAGGTTGGCTCCACTTTTATGGCAGTCTAACAAACGTTCCATTTGCATTCCTATGATTCAGCGAGCTTCATGTGCTCGACATCGGATGGAAAACGCTAACGAAAGTTAGGTATAATATTCCCGTCATGGCATCGTAAAGCGCACTTCGTTTCGATAATACCGATATCTACGCTCTAACATAAGTGCTGACGTTACGTCACAAAACAAGTTACCCTTTAAACGCCAGGTCCTGGTAAGCACACGATGTGCACACAACTACTAAACTTACAAAAACACGTCGATCCACCTCGTAACGTTCGTTCAAAGCCAAGAAATGCAGCATGGACAGCTACTGGCTGACTGCTTCGCATGAAGCCGGTTCCCACAAGGCGTGGGATCTGCCGAATTTTATTTCTCTGTATTTTGCTCTTTCTCTTTCAATCGCTTTCTTTATGTCCCTCTCTCTCACCCTCTTTCTGTCTCTGTCTATTTTAAGTTTTTTTCTATCTTTTTATTTCTCTATCTTTTCGCGTGCTCCACTTCAGTGAGCGGAGTTTTCGTCTAACGCACGCACCAGCTGTACGCGGTAGTTGTGCGTGTGGAGGTCTGTGGCGCACACTTTCCTGGAGTGTTTTTGCAACACCATGGCGAGCTCCAACAGCTTCGCGGTTAAAAAGCATCGGGTTTTGTCAAGCAGGACTAGAATGTTTCGGTAGTGTTTACTAGTCGCGAAGTTTCTGCGGCGTTCTACGGGAGAACTTTACGGGATGTCAATCCTGACCGTGCGATGCCGCCGCCACTGGTAGCATCAAGGCGTGCGCCATGCGGCGAGTCAGTTGGACAAGAATTGACATGATGATTTGGCCACAAATTATTGTTCTATCCCTACCGTTTATCTCTTGTTTGGAGATGAAATCGTCATCAGCAGAGAGGAGAGTGATATCGTCGACTTCTTGCGTGGCACCCTCTCACTCAGTTTACGCTGGCACGGACTGAATAATATCGTTCTCTGTTTCACATGATGCTGAAGGGCGCGAGAAGTTGAAACGGACTGTGCCGTGTAAGGAAGCTGAGATGTTCTCTTTGAGCACTTCATATCTTCGTGTGCCCGAGAAGTACATACTTATTAACAAAGAGTGCACCTTGCAAGGCATTGTTGGGAACGCTGCAGCGCCAAAGGGCTAATTTAAGGACCCTAGTTTTCGCAGCACAATTAATATGTGGGCATTTACGTCCCAAAACCACGATTTGATAGTGAGAAACGCCGTAGCTCGGCTCAGCAGCCGAGCACATTGACCGCTACACCACCGCGGCGGACATGCGCAGCATAACGAAGCTCTTCCGTGCATGTCCTAAGTAACATATTTAAAGGCTACAATGAGTTTTACATACTTTTTGATGTTTACTAAACTGAAGAGGGCAGCACGGCGGCATCAGTGAGAGGGCAACAGTGACAGGAAGACGAAGGTGTGCTCACACTTCTTTCCACTCTCCGCCCCTCCTCTGTGCGACACACCGATGCAGCTTAGTTGCGAGTTGCATTTTGTTTTAGACATGCAGTGTATTGCTGAAACAAAGAATGCATGTCTACTCTCTCATACCTTGACTGGAACAATAGATGTGTTATTTTCTTTGTATATCAAAATTTACAGTTAAATCGATTGCCGACTAGATTTATGTGCACGTTAAAGAGCCCCAGGTGGTCGAAATTTGCGGAGCTCTCGACTACGGTGTTTCTCATGTTCATATCGTGGTTTTGGGACGTTAAACTCCAACAATTACTAATAAATCGATTGCCAACGCCCTCGCCCGACTCCCAGTGACCCCGTCCAGGTCGCCTTCAATTCGGCAAACTGCCAACATACGTCTTTGGTTCAGTGGTTCACTACTGAGCTTATATGTGTTTCAAAAAAATGGGACACGATTTAGAGCTACTATCGGATAGCGGAAAGCTGTCGCATGGCAATCCCACTACTTCCACTAACTACGAGGATGACAACTTGCATAAGGTGGCTCTTTCCAATAAACAACACAAAACGACCTTTATCCAAATACTCCACGTGAAGGCGCAGCTGGAGCTCACGACTGCGAAAATACTGTGACCGATCTCGCTTGAATGCATCGTGTATGGTAACGACCCCGTTACATATCGCTTTTTCATACAACTGTTTTTCAAGCGTTTAACGTTATCGCGAGTATTTTCCTAACTGCATTGTGGATTAGACTTGAGGGCTTTTCCAAGATCAAACAACCTGAAAAATAGAG
Source organism: Rhipicephalus appendiculatus (assembly GCA_030522465.1). Lineage (NCBI taxonomy): Eukaryota > Metazoa > Arthropoda > Arachnida > Ixodida > Ixodidae > Rhipicephalus > Rhipicephalus appendiculatus. Next base: position 26,969 of record JALIZH010020508.1, on the reverse strand, counting down.
AAGTTAGCGACATGCGCACGGTTTCCTTTTTTTAAAACCTGGCACAAATGCTTTGCTGTCCAGGCCGTGTGCACAGGAGTAAAAGCGCGGCAGTTTGCCAGACCCGTTAAGTTGCGAATCTATAGCAGGCCAGAGTTATGTCGAAAGGGCACTGAAAGGGTGCCGCAGATTCTCTGAACGTTGTCTTACAACAAGTACGGTTCTTTCTTCTTCGGGTTTGATCATGGCAGCGTAAGATACCCGAAATTAAAGTACTGAAGTATCATACAAACCCAGGCTTCGCGCATGCAACCACATTATTTTTGCACATCGGGAACACTTCGTGAAAGAAAAGCATCCTGTCTTTGCGGAAGCAGACTTCAAATTTCGCTGATGTGCGAATCACGCGCGAAAAGGTAGCGCCACGTTCACGCCGTAGGCCTGATGCCTGCCCGGCCACGCACATAGGGAGGCTGCTGCCCCGAACTACATTGAAAAGTGCGGCCCGAGCAACGTTAGCCACCGCAGGACTCGGGCGCCTACGAGAGGAACGTACAAAAGCCGCGCGCGAGCGAGCACACAGCCGAGGAAGTAGGAGCTTTGTTCATGTCCTGGTACGCTCTCTGGAGCTGCAGTAGCCGTCCAGTACTGGAAATACACCATATGCATCGAAAGAACAGCGCGCTAAATCGGTTTGACTTATAGAAGTTCAAAGTGATTCATATGGAATCCTCATGTACCATAAAGCTATGCGGAAATTCAGGGCTAAGGAGGTACATTGCAATATACAGCTCGCGGATTGACATTACTCTTGCTATTTACACTCTAACACAGACGCCATGTTTGCTACGAGGGGCCACTAAACGGGAACACAGAGAAGAGAATGCATAGCTCTAATGAAAACACGCAATGGCCCAAATGAATCACGCGACTCCCGCTTGTAAAAGCATGAGGTTAACATTGGTCTCAAAGAATGTATACCATGCACATTGTAAGTAGGAATATTAAGGTGCGCTCTGCGTAAAGCTGGGTGAGCGTGCCGATAATATCAGTATTGTGAAAAAGTGAGGGTGAGTCTAAACTTTCGAAACAAGATTTAATGTCGAAGTGCTCTTTTGCTCATTGATTCAGCCGGCGATGCCCGTACCATAACTGTACAATTATGTCTGCAGTGTATTATATTCAACTAATGAAACCGATGGAGAATCAGGCCAAGGAAGGCATAGGGGATATTATGTGTGGTTTTTTAACTGCAGTCTAATGATTCTCGTTTAAGGGAGAATTGTTGTTGTTTTTCAATTAAGTGATTCTCAATAAAGGGAGAATCATTCTGACGTAATTTGATTGTTGCTTAAGTGAGAATCCAGATCCAGCTTTCACGGACATCGGCGTTTAGTTCGCGTGTCTTCCACCACGTGCCGCATGACTTTTATCTTTTGAATCTCGCGCGAAATCAAGAGTTAGGGCAAGAAAGAAAAGGAAAGAAACAAAAAGTTCAGAACACACAGCTTCACGACTTGGCGTGGCCTGCCGCGTTCGTTGCTAACGGCGACAAAGATAAGACCGGCGAGCTGCGATGTTAAAATGGCTAGTCATTCCTCGATCCTATGGCAACGACTCGTTTCACGCATCAGAAAAAGAAAACGGTGCCCGACTGCACCGGGAATTCGGAAGGGCAGCCAAACGTATTATTTTATTCCGTTCGCATTTTTTACAGCAAGTATGTTATGCCCGCCGTTTGTCCGGTTCGCGATGTAGAGAGGAAACCATGATCTTGCCGGCGCGGCCACGTCAAGAAAAATTAAGAACAACTGTGCCTAGTTAAACCAGTGTAACCATAGACAAGCCTTATTAAGCCATATTGAGCATGGTAAAACCTAATTAACTGCGCATAACTAAGCTAATGAAATCACACCTCAAAAAGCCCTAATTTAGCCGAGCTGAGATTCTCGTGTGCCTAGTAATGCCGAATTTTGTAAGATGCGCCAAGCTTAGCCTAATACTAATTAAGAGTTAATATAACTAGTGGTAGCTCGACTAATTAGCTAATTAAGCTTACATTGACATGGGGTGGAAGCTAATCGAGACCAAGCTTCAAATTTGCAAGTTAGGCCAATTTACCTAATAAAGGTAAGTAAGGTACTTGGTGCTGTGATTGCCAAGTGATTCCCAATGAAACCCGATCGATGCCTATCCGATACTCGTGAATCGCAATGTGATCGCGTGAACATTTCGTGCATGGACGTGTGAATGAACGTGTGCCTAGTCAATTGCCAAGGCGAGTGCCGACCAGCTCTGCTCTGCCCCAGCCTTACGCAACTCAGCGCAAGCTGCGCAAATTTTTTACCATGTTGAAAGGCTCGGCCGATGGCAGATCATGAAGCAGTTGGCGCACATTTAATGACTTGACAGTCGAATGATAGCATTTCGCAATGTTTAGTTCTAGGGTACTTAGCTTGTAGCGTCTGCTTACTTTTCGTCCCCGTGTTTTCCGAGCTTTTTTCTACTGCTTAGGTTTCCCTGGATGCACAGAAAGCTGCTGTACTTCTTATAATAATTGTTGGGGTTTTGCGTCCAAAGAACACGATATGAATGTGAGAGATGCCATAGTGGAGGACCCCCGATAGTTAGACCACGTGGGGTTCTTTAACGTGTACCTAAATCTGAGCACATGGGCTTCCTGCATATTGCGTCCATCAAAATGCAGCCTCCGCGAACTAACATGGTGCTACCAAACGTGTGGTTCAAACTACAAAGTACGGCCGCGGCGGCGCATTTTCGATGGAGGCGAAAATGCTTGAGGCCCATGTGCTTAGATTTAGGTGCACATTAAAGAACTCCCGGTGGTCGAAATGTTGAGAGCCCTCCACTGCGGCGTCTCTCATCATACGGTCGTTTTGAGACGTTGGACCCCAACAATTATTATGACTATTAGAGTACAAAGTAATCGTTCTAGAAGGTCTTGGCTCGCGGTACACACAAATCGGCGCAATAGCACACATGATGACGCACGTGTGCTAGCGCTACAGATTTTCCGGTCACCGGTTCCAAAAACACTACCTAAACATCATCATTCGAACGCCCTGTGGTATGATTTTTTAATGAACGAAAAAATTAATAAGAATAATAATAGTAATATCTGGGGTATTATGTGACAAGACCAGGATATGATGAGGCCCGCGGTATAGGAGAACTCCGGAAATTTTGATCATCTGGCGTTCTTTAAGGTGCTTTGACATCGCACAGTACATGCGGTCCTCTACCATTTCGCCTCCATCGAAATGCGACCACCGCGACCGGGATCAAACCTGCACCTTTCAGGTCACCAGCCGACCTCCATAGCCGCTATGCCGTCGCGGCGGCATATCTACAGTGTCTCCACAGCCACCATTGTCCCCCATGAAAAAAAAAGCATGGAATAAAATTCTAATAAAGAGTCTAAGGCAGGGAGCTACCATCTCTCCAATGCTGTTCACCGCGTGTTAACAGGAGGTTTTCAGAGCGTTGGATTGCGGACAGCATGTGATAGCAGTTAAAGGAGAGTAGCTTAGTAACATGCGATTCGCTTGTGATATTGCCATGTTTAGTAACTCGGGAAAACTATTGCAAATCATAATTACTGAATTAGACAGGGAAAGCAGAGCGGTGGGTCAGAAAATTAATATCCAGAAAAAATAAAGCAATGTTCAGCAGTCTCCGAAGAGAAGAGTGGTTTGCGATGCCTATCAAAACACTGGAAGTGGTAAAGGAATACGTCTGTTTAGGGAAGGTAGTGACCGCAGATACGAACCATGAGAATGAAGTAACCAAAAGTATAAGTATGTTGTAGTGTGCAGTTGGCACGTATTCTGAGATAATGATTGGCACATGGTGAAACAAGCTCCGTCCTGTGTCCTTTCTAAGTCTTCGTGCATTTCGCGCTTGTTTCACCATGAACCTTTACCAACATGCCCAACTGGCAGTCATCCTTAATGATTGGCAGTTTACCACTATCTCTCAAGAGAAAAGCGAATGGTAATTTACCACTATCTCTCAAGGGAATGCAGCGAGAAGACAAGATAACTGGTGGCAATTGAAAGTAAGAGCCTGCATTCTAACAGAAGGCAAGCGCGCGAACGGGAGGCATAAAGTTAAATTGGCAGGTGAGATTCAGAAGCTGCCGGCGCTAACGTGGGCGCAGCCTGCACATGACCGGGTTGATTGGAGAAACATGGGAGTGGCATATACCGTACAATTAGCGTAGTCATGTTGCATAGTCATGATGATGATCAGACACTTGTGAATCGTGAATGCGAAAGTAGCATTTGACGATTCGTACACAGTCTCAAATTTATATATATATATATATATATATATATATACATACATACCGGGTGTTCAAAGCTTAGCTTTATGCTTTTCTTAAAATTCGGCACTGGGAAGAACATGAAAACCACCTTTACAGATAACATATATATCCAGGGGGGACACAAAGTGAGAATATAATTATCACTGTCAGGAGCCCAATTAACCCAGATTCAATAATTAACTTTTTTAGGAACTGCAGCAAGCAAGCATGTTTATATTAAAAAGTTGAAGGGAGTCGCGTTTATTCACAGTTCCATTTGGAAGAATTTTTCTAACATGTCTGTGCTCCCGAGATATCCCGCTGCAAAGTTTAATTGATTACGCATGCAGGGCGCTGTGGATCAGCGCAATGTTCCTCCCCGATGTGACGAACAGTCATTGCTTGCTATCGCCAGCCAGTAGCAAAAGGGCAACCGTTATCATCTTTGCCTGTGCCTTCGACCCGTTATCAGACTAAACGACGCACGCACCTGCCACGGCCCACCGGGGAGGAGCTTGCGCCACCACTGACTGTCTTGCATGCGCAATCAGGTAAACCACAATTAAACTTTGCAGCGGGATATCTCGGAGCACAGACATGCTAGAAGAATTCTTCCAAGTGGAACTGTGTATAAATGCGACTGCCTCAAACTTTTCAATACAAACATGCTTTCTTGCTGCAATCACTAAAAAGTTAATTATTGAATATGAGTTAATTGGGCACCTGAAAGCGATAATTATTGTCTCATTGCGTGTGCCCCTGGATGTATAAGTTATCTGCAAAGGTGGTTTCCACGTTCTTCCCAGTGCTGAATTTTAATAAAACCATAGAGCTTAACTTTGAACAACCGGTATAATGTATTTTTACAACGCCAAAAGTGTGTCAAGAAGCCAATCAGGTTTCGCCTTAGCGAAGTATATGGGGCAGCGCTAGCACGCATACAAGGACGAGAAAAGACAGGACATGCGCTGACAAGACACAGACAGCGCATGTCCTGTGTTTTCTCGTCCTTGTATTTGTTCTCGCGCTGCCCCATATACACTATGAAACCTAACCAACTAGCCCACTTTTCCGTTATTCGCCTTAGCGTTTTTAGTGAGTGTAACACGTGCTTAGGTTTTATTTATTTATTTATTTATTTATTTATTTATTTATTTATTTATCTCAAATGCACTCAAGCGCTTGGGCATTCTAGAGGGGAGTACGGTACATGTGTACAACAATAAGAAGAATACCGATGTTTCAGCGAACACTTTCAAAAACATTTAAAGGTTGGCTGTTAGGTATTGTACAATTCTAGCTCGTCAGCTGGTTTACGAGAAGAGGCTGAAATTACTACACAAAAAATTGAAAGGCTTAGTCCACTATCTAACAAAAATTTACTAATTGTGATCTTAACTAATTGAATTATCGCCCACATTTCAATTCCCAATGTTTAGTCGTGGAGTTCTCAAGGCAACCTGGAACGAATTTTTATGATGCCACTAGTTTCGAGGTATTACCTAATTCGTGAACATTACAGAGAAAGGCATTGCCATTCGAATTATATTCTTAACAAAACATCCTTTCATGTATTGAAGCCCAACATTAAGTCTAAGACGATGTATTTCTTCGACACTGATCTCCACGCTCCTTAGCCTAAGTGCGCATATCGTGTGCCAGCCACAGTGCGTCGCAACATCGCACAAGTGACACGGCTCAACACGGCGTCATACAGACCTCGAACTGCCGATGGGTCTCACCGATCGATATTGTAAAAAAAAAAAAAGACGGCTCAATTGCCTAGTTTTTGCGGAGACTATGGCTTGCTGAACAAGATCACACGTAAGGACATCTATCCCTATAGCCACTAATAGACGACGCCGCGACTGCTGGCATGGAGCATAGTTTTTTTCTCTCTCTCTCTCTATTCGTTGGACCTGCGCTCCGGCTGCTTGCAGCCCGATGGCTGAACTTGACCACCGCTAACCAGCCTTCGTTAGATTCGATGGCTTATATGAATTTATTGTGACGCGATTCGGGCTGTGCAACGCGCTTGCAACATTTGAACGCATGATCGGCATCCTTCGCGGCTTCAAGTGGCAGACGAATCTCTACTACCTGGATGGTACTCTGATATTTTCAGACGGCTTTCAACACATCTACAAAAGGACGTAGCTGTCGTCACTAGTATCAGCTCTAATGGCATTGAGGTAAACTTAAAGAAGTGTTGCTTTGGCGTACGAAAGCTGCTTATTCTGGACCGTCTTCTTCCGAGATGGCGTCCTTCCGGATCCCACGACACTTCGTGCTGCTGCTTCGTTTCCTAAACTGGCAATGAAATACCTTCGCAGCTCTCTATGCCTTTGATTTTATTTTACACGTTTCATTCGCCGCTTCCCCGCAATTATAGCGCATTTCACAGACCTCCGCTGCGGCTGCGACCTTTGAGCGAAGTCACATGTGGCGATGCATCCAGAAAACTCCGATGAATTCTTACTTCGCCTCCAATCTTGCGACATTTTGATTTGCTCGCCCCATATGAGAGAGAGAGAAGTTTATTATGAAAGAAAAGCTGAGAGCACCCAAAATGAAATTGACAAGGACACTAGCGGCGTTGTGTTCGGCGCTGTGCTTGCCCAGCGTAAACGCGGATTTGACGAGTTAGTTGTTGCTTACAGTGTTGCCGTTGGTGGCTACTTTGCGCCAAAGTGGCTACTTTTGGACCCCGTTGGCGACGAAAATTTCCAGTTGGCTCCATGGCTCTTTTTTAAACTTGTGGTTTTACTTATTCAAAATAGTTTTATTTATTCATCAATAGTAAAGACTTGATAATAGCGCTTCTGTTCTGTTTGGCGAGAAATTCGGCGATAGGATCAAATGTCATGGCTGCTTTGGCTACTTTTGGCGTGAGTTCTGGCGCCTTTTCGTGTCACACCCAACGGAAACCCTGGTTGTTTATGCCAGCCATGCACCTACCAAAGCACGCACAAGCATACATAAAGTACGGTTGAACTCCGTAACCCCCCCTGCATCCGCCGATCAATACACATTCTAGCGGCGGTCTTCTTGTCCATCTACGACGCGTTCCCGCTGTAGCCGTCACCGACATGCCTGTGCAGTGGCGCAAAGCCCCTGCGTTGCTTCCCCTATGGTCTTGTTGCGTGAAGCAACCTCACCTACCATCCCTAGAGAAATAAGTCATCAAACACACCATTTCATTCGTCGTGACAGTTGATCAACCATCACAACTACCTCTATGATGGACGCAAATCGCTCTTATTCCGCGCCATCTACGTTAAGACATATGCGCCACCTTAAACGCTGACTCACAGTGTGCACATGCCGAAGGGTTGAAGATTTGCACTTTCCTCCAGCTCTGCTACTATCAACGCAGAATGTACCGCTTCTTACACCGCTACATTTGTTGCGTCGCGCAGCGCCACACGAATCCCCCTTGCCATTTCCCTGCTCCGTAACAACCACTGACTTGCCCTCTCCGTCCCTTGGACTTCGCCGGTGTTGATTTGTATGGACTTCTTTCCATCACTCCTGCTGCCAACCGAAAGATAATTGTTGCCATCGATTACACGCTAAGCAGATACTTCACTATTGCCATCTGCATCGGCCAGCAATGTTGCCTCTCATTTCACACCACGTCATTCTACAGCACGGCGCACTACGTGAGCCGCGCATCGTCCGAAGGACGTGTATTTCGGTCGTCGTCAAGAAATTCTAGAGGAATGCAAGGTCTTTCACCACACGACCACATCTTACAATTATAAAACGAATGGTTTAACAGAAATATTTAATCGAACATCAGGTGATGTGCTGACAATGTACGTCACTTCCGGTTACTAAGACTGGAACCGTGTCATTCTCTTCGTGACGTACGCCCAAAACACTGCTACGCAGACCACGAAAGGACTCTCTCCTGTCTTCTACCTATAAGGACTCGAGCCCTCCTGCACGTTATGCGCAATACCTCCTTGCCACGCTTATGTGAGTGAGTCGACGGCAGTTCCCAAGCTGCTGAGCGCTGAAGAGGGTCGCCAGAGTGCCCGATGTCACTCCACTGCTGGCAAGCAGCGCCAAATACACCATCGAGATGTCTCGAAGCCTTTTAGCGTCGTATTCCCGGGACTGACTTGTGTGGATAAACGGCCAAGGTTATCATCAACTTGTGTGGCTCTGAATTCCTTGAGCTAGCCCCGGTCGGTCAACGAAACTTCTTTCGAAGTACCGCGGCCCGTCCCGTATGGTCTAACAAGCCGCGTACTTGATGTCCGGCGTCAAGCCACTTGAGCTTTCTTCTAATCTAATAATCAACAATGTCGAGGCATGAGATTTCGCAATGGACCTGCTAAAGCCTTACTATCTCAGTGCCGTGGTATACTGCCTGTAATTCGCCAGGATGGCTCTGTTTCGGAAGGGAAGTAAACAGAGAGTTTTAGAACACCGCACGCGAAGCTTGCCGGCATTGCGGGCGTAGCGTTAGCGTTCGTCACTTCTAAAGGGCGCCCGCAAGAGGCTAGCGTACGACGCATGCGCAACGCAAACGCAAAGCTTCGCGTACGCTGTTCTAAAACTCTCTAAAAGCGGCACTGCTTGCAGAAGCAGAGAATGCTGCTTATGTAGAAAGAAAAGACGATTCGGCAACGCGAGCTTTGCGCTGGTTCTGCCATTGCTGCTCAGTCTCCAATAGTATAGTGCTTATTTAAAACGCTTCATTACACTATCAATAGCTTCTATCATGCTTTCCTTGGATTCAATATATGTTGCCTTATTGAGGCTGTGGTTAACTGAAATAGGCCCTTGGTTCCCCTTCATTTGTTGTTTAGATAATGGGTTGCGTAATAAGAAATACTAAAACATGAGAACTTTACTTGCTCCATATCTAGAAGCGAAACCGGCTGTGTAGCAAAGATTCTGCTTGCAACGCTTTAGCGAAAAAACAAGAAACTAAATCTTCAGCAATGACGCACTAGTAATATTAATTGCTGGAACTTTACACGCCAAAACTACGATATGTTTATGAGCCGCGCCGTAGATGAGGTCTGGACTGGAAAAATGATGTCCTACAGCACGCGCTTAGCGCTTAGCGGGCGTCCCCCCATTCCCTGTCGCGGCAGAAGAGTGTGCCGGAAATTTCGACCACCCGGGGTTCTTTAACGTGAATTTACATCTACGCACAGCATCAAAATCCAAGTACTAGTGGATTTTCGCCTCGTTCGAAAATGCTAGAGCCGCGGCCACGATCAAACCGGTGCCCTTCGGGCCGGCAGCCGAGCACCGTAACCACTGACAGCAATTCTGTAAAAAAAAAAAAAAAAAAGAAAAATATTACTGCGATTCGAACCCGTGCCGCATTCACCACGCGTGAGTCGCTAGAACAGGCGCTCAACCATCTATGCCACAACACACACCGGTCGCGAGGCGGTAAAATGGGTCTTATCAGGATACAATGGTCGAAGACGCGAGTCGAAGACGCGACTGTGTTGTAGAAAACTTCATTTTGGAACGTGTTTTTCTTCCCACAGAAACATGATTGCGGCCTCAAATGAAAGCTTCGTCTCCGTACTACTCAGATCTCCGGGAAATTTGCAGGATTCCGTCTAGTTTTTTCAGACGGCCCGTTTTTCGTCCCGAAAAACGAGGCGCGATTTCGGCCGCTTCCATAGGACCCCATTGTTTAAACTTTAGTCGTCGTGGGAACAGAATGTGAAGTCCCGATGTTAACGATGCTGCATTTGTTAAGTGCGGTACAGCTCCTAGAAGGTGCCCCTTTAAGAAGTTTTGGAAATTGAGCCTCTACGATTTTTTATCGTCGAAAAATGACTCTGTCCCATTGAAAACGGGGGGAGAGCTTCCAGCAGTGGCCGCTAGGAGCGCTGATCATTCAATGTCCCCGAAAGCTGGATCTGATTTCATTACAGTCAAGAAACCACAAATGTCCCCTATGCTTTCCTAGGCCTAATTCTGTGTGGGTTTCATTAGTTCTGCATAATACAGAAAATGAGTCCCTTACTTTTGTGTCTGCAATGTAGTACGACGGGCAATCTTCTTTCGGCAGTTACCGAGTGGCGTGTGGTTACACGAGCGCAGGTGTTGAGAACCTGGACAGCGGGATCGGCGTCTACGCACCCGACGCCGAGTCGTACACCATTTTCGCCGAGCTGTTCAACCCCATCATCGAGGATTACCACAAGGGCTTCAAGATTACGGACAGGCACCCGCCGACAGACTTCGGCGACATCAACACGCTGGTGAACCTGGACCCCGAGGGACAGTTCGTCATTTCCACTAGGACGCGCTGTGGGCGATCGTTGGTGGTGAGCTGCCAAAGACGATAGAGCATGTTCAAGGTCTTAAGCGCGAGCCATTGATTGACACATAACCAGGGAAATATTTTAGATGCGAAGCATCTTATGCTCGGGGCTCTGTCCGTCCCTCCCGCGTCCCCCCGTCCCGCGTCCGGCCACTTTCATGAAGTAGGGAAGCACCCATTATGCGAACCAGAACACTGTAGTAATATGAAGGCCGTCAACCCTAACACAGTCATCAAAGTCATGGCCGAGAGCACAGACAGGCTGCTTAGCAATGGCTAGGCAGGTGGTGTCTGTCGCCCAGGTTGACCCCATTCCTTGAATCATGGCCGAGAGCACAGAGAGGCTGCTTAGCAATGGCTAGGCAGGTGGTGTCTGTCGCCCAGGTTGACCCTATTCCTTAATCTTGCTTGCATGTGTTTGGAGGGGGCTTAGTCCGTCCCTCCTTCCCTAGGTCCCACAGCGCATGCGCGTGCCCTCCCCCTCTCTCTCCTAAGCTCACCCCCCTTTCTCTCCTGTAGGAATCGTCTATTCTACGGAGCGGGCCCCGCGTCCCACACCCCCCCCACAGCGCATGCGCGTCCCCTCCCCCTGTGCTCTCCTACGCTCACCCCTTTCCTCTACTCCAGGAATCATCTACTCTACAGAGCGGCGCATGCGCGTCATCTCCCCCCTCTCTCCTCTAGGAATACTGTACGGAGCGGCTCCGGCGTCCCACATCCCCACAGTGCATGCACGTCCCCTCTCTCTCCTCTCCTACGGTCCCCCCCCGTTCTGTCCTCTAGGAATCCTCTACGGAGCGAGGGGAACGACAGGTGGTGTGACAGCTGCATACTCCGCTGGGGGGCGCCATGGTAGTTCCGCGGTAAGAAAATGACGGAGCGCGCGCGCGCCTCATTCTCTCTCCTGCGCAGCGCCGCGATGAGCGCCCGGACCCCTGCCGTGAAATGAGAGCGACGACGTTCCTCCCGCTCAAGCTAATTATCTCCCCGCTGATTTGCATGTACACATGGTTCCCTTTAGCGGTTGATGGGGAATTTTTTTAATCTATATATTTTAACGCGAATCGACATATATTGTACAGCCACCAGCGGGGTACCTTATTCGAATAGTTGGCACTGCAGAAAGGTTCTACACAAAGGAAAACAAAGCTTAGTACTACTACATGTACTCAACTTCAGGATTTGTCTCTCGGCCACGTATCTAAAGCAGTGTATTGGTGTACTTACATAATATTGTTTTTAAGCTTTTAAATGCAGTTTGATTGCGCTCGTGTCACATACATCTCGCTTGACCCTCCGCGGTGGTCTTGTGGTTATGGTGCTCAACTGCTTGCCCGCAGGTCGCGAGATCGAATCCCAGCCGCGGCGACCGCACTTTCGAGGGAGGCGAAAATTCCTGAGGCCCGTGTACTTAGATTCACGTTTATGTTAAGAACCTGGGCTGGTTGAAATATCCGGAGCCCCTACACTACGGCGTCTCTCATAATCATATTGCCACGCGCTATTCTTATTTTCACTTTTGTTGTATTCGGTTTTCGCCCACAGAGACCTTCAGCAAAGCTCAGCTCAAACCACGCCTTATGGTTCTAGAACCTTCGCGATTATTGTAGATCGTTTTGTTAAGATTGCACGCAAGACGCGACCACTCGAGATTATTCCAGAGCTTGCGCGATGACCTGTGATAAGGCTAGAATGTTCGAAGCGTGATGCATAAAAGCCGGCGCGCTCCAACGATGTTCAGTTTGATCGACGGCCGACGCTCCCTTCGCCGCTATCAGTGCCAGCGTGTATTGCTGTAATCTGACTTTCAGTTTACCGGCCACAAGTTCGGCCTAATAAACAGTTTCATCTTGGACACGTCGCCTACTGCCTTGGTCGACGTCACAACCACGTGACATCTGGTGGAGGTGCTTCACGGCCCATGTACCGAACGCCCCTCTCAAGCCGTGAACCCAGCCCACGTCGCGAAGAAGACACCGACACCATCAGCGACAGTCGAGCCAGCCGCAGGCTGAAAGGACTCCCCCCGCAGCACGGACTCCTACCGGACAAGTCAAAAGCCACGGTGACGAAGACGACAGGGACAATGACAGCCGCTGTTTCACCAGCAACGATCGTGATCCAGCCACCGAGAGAGCCACCGACTTTCCATGGATCGCCAATTGAGGACCCTGAGACCTGGCTAGAGACGTACGAACGCGTCGCGACTATGAACAACTGGGACTCGGACGAAAAACTGCGACGCTCCTACTTCTACCTCGAAGACGCCGCGAGGACGTGGTTCGAGAACCGGGAGTCCACGCTTCGAACATGGGACCTGTTTCGCGGCGCTTTCTTGGAGACGTTCGCGAGCGTCGTCCGAAAGGAAAGGGCCGCCGCCTTACTGGACACACGAGTGCAGCTCCCGAATGAGAGCGTCACCACCTTTACAGAGGAGATGACGCGGCTTTTCCGGCACGCCGACGCTGACATGCCCGAGGAAAAAAAAGGTTCGGTTCCTCATGAGAGGAGTAAAGGAAGAACTTTTCGCCGGACTTGTGCGCAACCCCCCGAAGACGGTCTCGGAATTCGTTTCGGAGGCCACAACAATTGAGAAAGCGCTAGAACTCCGCAACAGGCAATACAACCGCCGCCTGCCTACGTCGAGCTACGCGGATGTTCAAGCGCTGAAAGCCGACGACCTACGCGAAACGATCCGAGCGATCGTTCGAGAGGAACTGCGCAAGCTCTTACCGTCGCCCCAGCCTCAAGTGGACTCGATCGCTGACATTGTTCGTGACGAAGTCCAGCAAGCGTTGGGAATTCCCGAACAAACACAGCCCCAGCCGCAGGCCTTGAGTTACGCTGCTGCAGCCCGACGCTACGCACCCTCTCAACGCCCCCCGTCAGGACGCCGCACAGCAGCACTACCGTCGCCAGACGCCGCCGCCACCAACATCGCCGCCATCTCGCCCGCCTGCCGGCCAGCGGTACACGCCGAGGAAGACCGACATCTGGCGAGCCCCCGACCACCGTCCACTATGCTACACGTACCGCCGATGCCAGTACCGACAGATGGGGCTGCGGGGATTCGCCGTCAACGCGCCGCGTCCGCAGCCAGGCGAACGGCCTCGCGACATCGACGACTACCTCACTGGAACACAGTGGCAAGAACGACGACCTTCCCGCTCGCCGTCGCCAGGCCGCTGCATGTCACCTCACCGCCGGCAGTACAATGGCCTAAACCGGGGCCGGTCGCCTAGCCCGTATCCGGGAAACTGAAGGCAGCAACCGATGGAGGTGCGGTTGCTGTACGACGAAATGCCGAAGATCCTCCGCGGCCGCCGACGACGACAACGCGAGGAAACCAGGAGAATACGACGCGAAGCAGACGAAGCCCTGCCGACGAAACGTCGCGGACCGACGGAGACGTGACGACACAACAAGGAAGCAGCGCAACAAATCGACGTAGCCGTGATCCGACGCCGCGACCCAACCGCAACGGACGACGACGAACCAGCGACCTCGACGTAATATTCGACGGTCACAACGTCACCGCTCTCGTCGACACTGGAGCCGACTATTCCGTCGTCAGTGGGCCTTTTGCGACGAAGTTGAAGAAAGTGAAGACTGCTTGGCAAGGCCCTGAAATCCGTACCGCTGGGGGTCATCTAATAACGCCAGCCGGTGTTTGCACAGCAAGAGTCACCATCAATAACCGGACCTATCCAGCCAGCTTTCTAATTCTACAGCACTGCTCCAGGGACGTAATACTTGGGATGGACTTCCTAAGTAAACACGGCGCCGTCATCGACCTAAGGTCTCAGTCGATAACACTAACCCCAGAAAAAGCGCTGCCTACCCAGACGACGCCAGGGAGCCATGCACTGAACGTGATAGAAGAGCACGTCACCGTTCCGCCTCTCTCCAGCGTCATCATTTCCGTCGGCACCGAAAACCCCGCAGACTTCGAAGGCGTCATCGAGGGTGATCAGCACCTGCTTGTAAACCGTCAGATTTGCGTGGCACGAGGCATCGCCGAGTTGCGTGAAGGGAAAGCAACCGTGATGCTTACGAACTTCAGCAACGAATACAAGCACGTGAGCAAAGGCACGACGGTCGCCTACGTCGAAGACGTTGTGGAAAGCAGCGACGCCCTCACCCTCGCCGAGTTTACCGAACATGCTCCGAAGAACCAAGCTCATCAACTAACTTTCGACGTCAATCCGAGCCTTCCGACGCATAAACAAGAACAGCTCAAAACCCTGCTCCTGCAATACAAGGATTGCTTTTCGTCGTCGTCCAGAGTTCGACAGACACCAGTCGCACAACACCGCATCATAACAGAGGAAAGTTCCAGGCCACTACGTCAGAGCCCGTACAGAGTTTCAACGAGGGAACGCGAGGCAATAAAGAAACAAGTCGACGAAATGCTACGCGACGACATCATCCAGCCTTCAAAGAGTCCGTGGGCGTCACCCGTGCTCTTAGTGAAGAAAAAAGGACGGAACCCTACGCTTCTGCGTCGATTATCGCCGCCTGAACAAAATAACGAAGAAGGACGTGTACCCTCTCCCACGGATAGACGACACCCTCGATCGGCTCCACAATGCGAGGTACTTTTCGTCGATGGACCTAAAGACCGGTTATTGGCAAATTGAAGTCGACGAGAGAGACCGAGAAAAGACCGCGTTTATAACACCAGACGGCCTCTTCGAGTTCAAGGTCATGCCCTTTGGTCTTTGCTCGGCGCCTGCGACTTTCCAACGGGTTATGGACACAGTACTGGCAGGATTGAAGTGGCAGACTTGCCTGGTGTACCTGGACGACGTCATTGTGTTTGCTTCAAACTTCGACGAACACCTCCGGCGACTTGACGCAGTACTTCAGGCAATCAAGACCTCCGGCCTCACCTTGAAGCCTGAAAAGTGCCGCTTCGCATACGAGGAGCTCTTGTTCTTGGGTCACGTGATCAGCAAGTCCGGAGTACGCCCCGATCCTCAAAAGACAGCCGCCATCGCTACATTCTCGCCACCCGCCGACAAGAAGGCCGTCCGTCGATTTCTCGGCCTGTGCGCCTATTACAGGCGGTTCGTCAAAAATTTTGCCCGCATCGCCGAGCCACTCACTAACCTTACCAGAACCGACGTCGAGTTCAAGTGGGAAACACCGCAAGAGGAAGCATTTCAAGAACTAAAACGACGCCTGCAAATGCCTCCATTACTAGCGCATTTCGACGAACACGGCGAAACAGAAGTGCACACCGACGCAAGCAGCGTGGGACTCGGCGCCGTCCTTGTGCAGAAGACGGACGGACTGGAAAGGGTTATCAGTTATGCTAGCCGGTCGCTATCCAAGGCAGAGGCCAACTATTCAACAACAGAAAAAGAGTGTCTCGCCATCATCTGGGCTACGTCGAAGTTTCGCCCCTACCTCTACGGCAGGCCCTTCAAAGTGGTGAGCGACCACCACGCCTTGTGTTGGCTAGCTAACTTGAAAGACCCATCAGGTCGTCTCGCAAGATGGAGTCTAAGACTTCAAGAATTCGACGTTACCCTCGTTTACAAGTCCGGACGAAAGCATTCTGACGCCGACTGCTTGTCTCGCGCCCCCATCGACCCACCGCCACAGGACGACCTTAATGGTGACTGCTTCTTGGGAAGCATAAGCACCGATGACTTCGCTCAACGACAACGAGCCGACCCGGAACTCAAGGGCCTTATAGAATACCTCGAGGGCAAGGCCACCATGGCTCCAAAGGTATTCAGACGAGGACTGGAGTCGTTTTTCTTGCGCAACGGCATTCTCCTAAAGAAAAACTTCTCGCCACATCGGGCCCACTCCCTCCTCGTAGTACCTTCAGCGTTACGTCCCGAAGTCCTGGACGCTCTGCATGACGACCCGACGGCTGGACATCTTGGATTTTCCCGTACGCTCGCTAGGATACAAGAAAAGTACTACTGGCCTCGCCTCACTGCCGACGTCACCCACTACGTGAAGACCTGCCGAGATTGTCAACGACGGAAGACACCACCCACTAGGCCAGCCGGACGCAACCCATCGAGCCACCTCGCCGACCGTTCCAGCAAATCGGCATGGACTTACTGGGGCCGTTCCCGACGTCGAATTCCGGAAACAAATGGATCGTCGTAGCAACGGACTACCTCACCCGCTACGCCGAGACAAGGGCACTGCCCAAGGGCAGTGCAGCCGAGGTAGCAAAGTTCTTCGTCGAGAACATCGTACTGCGTCATGGCGCCCCAGAGGTCCTCATTACCGACAGAGGTACGGCCTTTACAGCGGACCTAACGCAGGCGATCCTGAGGTACAGCCAAACAAGTCACCGCCGGACCACCGCCTACCACCCGCAGACCAATGGCCTCACCGAGCGTCTAAATAAGACCATCGCCGACATGCTGGCCATGTACGTCGACGTCGAACACAAGACGTGGGACGCCATCCTTCCGTACGTGACCTTCGCGTACAACACGGCCGTACAAGAAACGACGCAGTTGACGCCATACAAGTTGGTCTACGGACGGAGCCCGGCAACGACGCTCGACGCCATGTTACCAAACGTGACCGACGAAGAAAACATCGACGTGACCACCTACCTACAGCGCGCCGAAGAAGCACGACAGCTCGCCCGCCTACGGATCAAAAACCAGCAGAGGACTGACAGTCGCCGCTACAACCTTCGACGACGCCACACGGAATACCAACCCGGTGACCGTGTATGGGTGTGGACGCCAATACGCCGACGGGGACTCAGTGAGAAGCTTCTTCGGCGATACTTCGGGCCGTACAAGGTGCTTCGACGTCTCGGTGCTCTGGACTACGAGGTCGTCCCGGACGGCATCACGAACTCTCAACGGCGCCGTGCGCGACCTGAAGTCGTCCATGTCGTGCGCCTCAAGCCGTATTACGCGCGTTAGCAAACCTGAGGACTGCACTTATTGCTTAATTATTGTACGTTCTTTCTTTATTGTTGTGATTTATTGTTGCATGCATTTTCCCCGTGTTCTGTTTTAAGCATCGGGACGATGCCTTTTCAGAGGGGGGCATTGCCACGCGCTATTCTTATTTTCACTTTTGTTGTATTCGGTTTTCGCCCACAGAGACCTTCAGCTAAGCTCAGCTCAAACCGCGCCTTATGGTTCTAGAACCTTCGCGATTATTGTAGATCGTTTTGTTAAGATTGCACGCAAGACGCGACCACTCGAGATTATTCCAGAGCTTGCGCGATGACCTGTGATAAGGCTAGAATGTTCGACGCGTGATGCATAAAAGCCGGCGCGCTCCAGCGATGTTCAGTTTGATCGACGGCCGACGCTCCCTTCGCCGCTATCAGTGCCAGCGTGTATTGCTGTAATCTGACTTTCAGTTTACCGGCCACAAGTTCGGCCTAATAAACAGTTTCATCTTGGACACGTCGCCTACTGCCTTCGTCGACGTCACAACCACGTGACAATATGTTGGTTTTGGGACGTTGAACCCCAACAATTTGTAATTATACATCTCGCTTACTGCTTTTCTTTTTCTTGCGACCTTCAATAAGAGACGCTAGTGAGGCGTGGCAAACTTTTGTTAGCCACAAAACGGAACTGAAGTAGCACAGAACTCCTATTGCTACGGTCCGCTTACACTGTTCTAAACTTCACAATCAACAAACTAACGGAAAATAAGTTTTCGCGGACTTCCCATAATTAAAACTTCAGGCAAATTTGGAGTGAGACCATTTCGTTAGTGCCATTCGGCGAATGAAGAATACTTGCACCACAAAGCGTGGTACTTCTTGATAACATGAATATTCCGGAGTATCTTTGCATTGGTAGCGAATAAATGCACGCAGTTTGCTCAAAGTTGCGCAAAGCTTGGAACAGCGAAGCACGGCCCGTCGCCGCTCGTACTCCCCGTCGACCGACACGTCTATAGCTTCGACATGCACTGGTGTGGTATCTGGTAGCTAGACTACGCGATGCTTGCTTCCTCTTCCTTTCTCTCTTTCTCATTTTCTGCAACGCTCTAGTCTCTCCCCTCCTGGTTTCCCTCCTCACCATGGCATCTATTCTCCTCACACTCAATAATCTTTCCCACCCCCCTTGCTTCACTATACTCTGCAAGGCTATGCCATGTCTGCTAGTGTGCTGAGTGGGGACGCTCGCCTTCGGATCGAGGGTACGCGGGTTCGAACCCCGCCTCGTGCAAACTTTTCCTTCGGCAAAAAATTTTCTTGTTCTTGATATCTCTCTTTATGTCTCTCTGTGTTTCTCTCTTTCTTTCGCTCTCGCTTTCTCTCTGTACTTGTTCTCAGGGTTACTACAGGCCACGCCGTATCGGTGAGTGCTGAGATTTGTCCAAATCCTGTGGCGCATGCCCATTCATGATTATGATAGTTTTCGTGCACTGCCACACATTTTACGACTAGCTGGAACAGCTTCGCTGATAGAAAACAAATGACCACTTTTGGGTCGCAGGGAACACTTGATTAAAAAAAAAACAAAAGCAGAATTGGACCTTGGATAGTAACTTGGGGGGTCATCGTTCTTGGAGTACACTGGATTAATAAGAGCGTTGAGTTGGGTGGGTTGGTGAGCTGCATGTTGAATAATTGAATAGCGCGAAAGGACAACACTTGAGCAAACCTTCAGGGCATCCATTGGACAGCGAGGTGATCTGACAACAATGTGATGCTGCTCTAAAGTTGTTTACTGATTCTATAAACCCCATTTCTTAGTTTCAATTTTGTACTGTTCTTTACTTTTGTGAATCGACCTTTTCATTTTACTGAAGATGATAATGAATTTTAATTAGTCTGTGACATAACTTGGAATGGAGCAACATGTATTGCATCTGTGCTTCTCAATAATATGTTTTGGAGTCATCGACTGTCACGTGTAACTTTCTTCTAGTGTTTTAGGAGCAAAGCTCCTAAGGCTCGCGCCCCGCCGTCGCCGCCGTCGAAGCTCCCCGCCGCATGAGCGCTCGCACCCCGAACGTATTTTTTTTTTGCGCCACCCGGTGGCGCAAAATAAAAAGACGTTCGCGGTAATAAACGACAGTAAAATTCCCACGATTAGTTAAGGCGGCTAACAGAACATCGATAGTCAATCAAACGCCGCACGCGGTGTTCCGTCGCCACCGGAAGCTCCCCGCCGCCTGACCGCTCGCACCCCTCTCCCACCTGTTTCTCTCTCCCTGCGCTGCGCGCACCGCACACTCACTCGCTCAGTTGTTCCCGCCACGGAGCGCCGCAGACGCTCTCCCCACCCGCTCCCCACCCTACCGCCTTCATGAAAGCCAGCAGCGAGGTCAGGTGCATAGTAGTTTGCGTCCCATTTCTATGGAACTTCGCTCATCCGTTGTATTGGTACACGGAAGAATGCTACGCATTGGAATGCAGCCGTCATGGTTGGGAATCGCACCCATGTCCTCGACCTCAGTAGCGTGAAACCTTACCTGCTAGGCATATACCACAGCGGCAGAACGAGTGAGAGCTAGAGAAGTGGTTTCCACAGCTTATCGCGAAGTTTGCGCGCGTGGATGGTTCAGCCGCTTGACATGCGGCATGTCTCATAAGCAGCTTCTAGACGCGTGGGCTTCACGGTGCGAACTTCTTACAGCTGTCCTGCGTTCATGGCAC
This sequence comes from Rhipicephalus appendiculatus, assembly GCA_030522465.1. Taxonomy (NCBI): domain Eukaryota; kingdom Metazoa; phylum Arthropoda; class Arachnida; order Ixodida; family Ixodidae; genus Rhipicephalus; species Rhipicephalus appendiculatus. The sequence goes on along the minus strand of JALIZH010020508.1, from coordinate 6,734 downwards.
GCCTTGTGCTACACCGGCTTTCCGCTCGTGTGATCGTGTATGTAACACCCGTAAGCAAAAGGATACGGACCACTGGAGCGCGCGCCAAAATCGCCATCGACACCATTTAGTCGCGATCCGTCTGGTGTTGAGAATATTGCGTTGACGGAATAGCTGACGAGAGCATTACTCTTACGGAATTCTCCAGATGAATGCTCTCGACAGCAGACGGCTCGCGCCTAGACGGCGCCGACGACAATCGTATACGGACGGCAATGGTCCGTACGCTTTTGCTCGCGGGTGTACATTAACCGCTAGAGTTGGCAAAGCGGCTTCATGCGATTTGACCAGATAGGCCTACGTTCAAGGCTGTCTGTTCGCAGGGCTACCCGTTCAACCCGTGTCTCAGTGAGAGTCAGTACAAGGAGATGGAGAACAAGGTGATTCAAGTGCTGAACTCGCTGGAAGGAGAGCACCATGGCACCTACTACCATCTGACCGGCATGACAAAAGAGACGCAGCAGCAGCTCATTGACGACCACTTCCTGTTCAAGGAGGGCGACCGGTTCCTGCAGGCGGCCAACGCCTGCCGCTTCTGGCCGACGGGCAGAGGGATCTTCCACAACAATGCCAAGTCGTTCCTTGTGTGGGTCAACGAAGAGGACCACTTGCGCATAATCTCTATGCAGATGGGTGGAGACCTGAAGGAGGTTAGTTTTATAAACAGTTTTCTCATTATCTTATTTTATATATGCTATGTTGGACGATCGTAAGGTATGTTTAGTCTAATGACATGGACGCCACGAACGAAGCGGACTCTCTGCTAACTCTACGTGAGGTCCTTTAGCCAAATAGAGATTTAAACAGGTCACTTTAAAATAGCGCAAAATGGCATAAGGTAAAGCGATGAAACACATACAGTAGAGAAGACAACAGGACAACGCAAACACTGTGCTGTCTGATGTCTAGCTGTTTTCTCTTGTGCCCGCGTTTGCATGCCTTATGTTCTACAAAATGACATGTTCGCGAAAGCTGGCTACATAACGGCTTTCGTGTAGTCCAGAAGAACTGACATTTGGGCAAGTTGGATTGCGTTAAACATGATGAGTGGTTTTCAGCGCAAAAGGACGAAGACAGAGGAAAAGGAGGGGCACGAACACCAGCGCTGTCTCACAACTGACTTTATTAGCAACGGAAACACACATTTTATAGTACAACCTATCACACGTGGGCCCACGCCGATTACGTCAAACAGAAGATAAATGAACAGATTGAAGGACTAACTGAGAACAAAATGTATCACGTCACAAAACTATTTAAGAAGGAAATTTCTCTGTCATGCAGGGTGATAGATGCCACGCTAACACAACTAAGGCCCTTTTTGTAGATATGAAAAGCCTCCATAATTTCCCTAGTGGCCTGATCGGCATGCGCGAAAATACATATAGTCTCTTCAAACATTACTGTGCAGCCATGTTCTGTGCGATGCCTAGCCAAATGAGAATATGGGTTGCTAATTTCCTTCTTAAATAGTTTTGTGACGTGATACATTTTGTTCTCAGTTAGTCCTTCAATCTGTTCATTTATCTTCTGTTTGACGTAATCGGCGTGGGCCCACGTGTGATAGGTTGTACTATAAAATGTGTGTTTCCGTTGCTAATAAAGTCAGTTGTGAGACAGCGCTGGTGTTCGTGTCCCTCCATTTCCTCTGTCTTCGTCCTTTTGCGCTGAAAACCACTCATCATGTTTCGTGTAGTCAGCCACTCTTGATGGACACAGCTACTACATGGCATGAAAGGGCACCGCAGCCGTGCAAGGAACAAGGGCCACTTCTATGGTGAGCTTTATTCGTGGAACGAGTTTCGAACGACACTATTGGCTTTCTTCCAAACCACCCTGTCAATCACAGGTGCTAGTTTCCGAAAAACCCCTAAAATCCTGATTTGAAAGGGAGGGAATGGGTTAAGATTGCAGTTGTGTATAATATAGAGGACACTAAGGTATGCCATAAACTAGAATTGGAATAAGCAAACTAGTAGAAATTGATATAAGCAGAAATTAGTGTAATCGCTTCGACAAACAGGCAAGCAATTCGTGGTTGTGGTCTAAGTGACGAGTTGTACTGCAAGGTGAAAGCCTTATGTGCCTCACCAAACAAGAAAAGTGAGCGTCAGCACGAACGATTCACAAAGTTACGTGATCAGAAATTACGGCTTGATCGTTAAAAATCGTGACTTTATAGCGTCACATAATATGGCGTCAAACGATGACAGCATCGCGCGGAATCATGGCATTGTCGAAGGTGTGCCGATCGCTGATGCGTGGCAATACTGGGTGACGTGCAGAAAGCTTTCGGGGATTGAGGTTAAAGGATCAATACATCAACTTAGAAGAAAAAGAACATGGCTGACAGGCAATCACAATTTCACCGACACAATCGGGGCGAGTGCTACTCATAGACCGCTAAGTCTTGCATGGGGGTTGCTTTATATACATACTAACGCAGCTAGTCGTGGTTGTCATATTCAATAGCGGCGTACATTTGTCTGAAAGCGAATGTCTTCTGCTGCCCCGGCATTTTCTGAATGTTGGTGCGGAAAGAAAGACAACGTTGAAATCGTCGGCCTATGTTTCAAAATTCGTCCAGTGTAGCTGTAGTTTCATATTGTCCCGGTGCGCTTTCGAGATGTTCTTTCCACGCTTATTATTTGTGCCACAAGAATGTGTGCAGGGGTGTCATACTCACCTCAGCTGGTGGGCCGCAGTCGCAAAATTTAGTTCCACAAGGCTCGGGACAGTGACGAAGGTGGGAGCGTTGGAGGGGGGGGGGGTTATGTTGAAGAAAATGTCACTTAGCGTTGTCATTTGAAAGAACGACTTCCCCAAATCCCATATATGGGTCATTTTTGAATGGGCTTTGACGTGAGACTTTGAAAATCATATCGATACTGACTGCCACAATGACGAAAATCTCGACCCCGATTCCGAAATAGTTTGCGTTCCACGGTGATGTCTCCATTCATAGTGGCCACATGGGGTGCCTCACGAAAAATAATAACGCTTAAGGCTAGTCCCATCTGTGCAGCTTACCCGAGCAAAGCACTATTAGTTGCAATAGGGGAGAAAATAATGCGAGTACTGTTTTGCGAAGGGACAGAAATTTATTCCGTGAGAAGCCGTGGGCAGTTATAGAAAGGTTCGTGGGCCGCGTGTTTGAGACCCCAGGTCTAAGCAGTAGCCCAGTCTACCGTGCGCTTACGCCCGGTTGCGCACTCGCCATTAAGAGTCACGAAGAGTGTCTGCGCAGAAATCTAAGCGATTGCGGCATTCTGGCGCTGCACAGGTGCAGCTGGTGCTTTCAAGATTACGGGTTCGTAGAATTTTTCGAGTAGCCGTTATGAGCCCGCTGTGTTTGGTTTCGTTTGCTAGCTACCCAATCTAACAGTATTCTTAACATCTTGAGAACTTTGTGATTGAATATTGTTTGCTCAGAATGAGTACATACGATTTATAGATTATAGGACACCTGTATTTGAAATAGTGGTTCAAAAAGATGTACACCGAAATGCAATGGTAATGCAATAGCAGTTTTATTGGGCACTAAACTTGCGTGCGCACCACCTCAATGAAATAGATTGTTTAAACATACTTTAAAATCCTTCATGTCCATCGGGGTTTTTATGCAATGCATCGCATTGGTACACAGGCTATTTCAAGAAATGGGTCCGAAACTCTCCACGAATCAGGGAAATGCGCTATTAGCTCGCTGCCTTCACATCAGGGTTACTGTTTGATTGAATTGAAAAGGAGGCGAACATAAGCCAAAAGCAGCCATGCCATTTAATATTACTGCCAAATTTATAGTCAAATAGAAAAAAGTGGTATTGTGAGTAGGAATTTCCCCTCTCTTGCTCGGTGTTCAACCCCCCAGAGAGGAGCTGCAAATAACTGAATAAATCATAATAAATTCAGTGCGCCTTCATATCGTTCATACAGAATAGGTAGAGTTCTTGCAAGATACAGAGTAATATTGGACCGTTGCAGCAAACAAATCAGTAGTAGCATGAAACGTTGAAGTAGCTTTTCCTTGAAGTCGCAAACGAAATTTGATGAGGAGATTAGAAAAAAATTAAAAGCAAGAACACATGGGACAAACCGAGCGGCAACACGGAGCTATTAACTTACGTAGTGGTAGTGATAATGAGACAAAACCAATCTTACACAGATCATGCACGCGAGTGCACCGTGAAACAACAAAGTAAAGCGATAAAAACACAGCTTGTTGAGGTTTGCTCTGCGTTTTTATCGCTTTACTTTGTTGTTTCGCGGTGCACGCGAGTGCCAAAAGGTGCCAAAAAAAACAAGCGCCTGAAGAGGGCAGAGGCGCTGATCACGTAAGCATCACGCGGTACGAAACAAGTTTATCCTGAGAGACGGGAACGGCGACCTAGCTCATCATCCCTGAAGCACCGCATATATCACCACTACCTCTTTCAAGCTGGCCATTTCTCCTGCCGATGTCCCTAGTCCAAGAAAGTTTAGGAGAGCAGCGCCTGCCGCTACGGCAGTGAACAAGTATATCAGATATAATATCTTCATTAATGTGCACAAGGCATGATAACGCGCAGGACACAGGCCCTAATGTACACATGACATGTTAAGGCAATGAATGAAGAGTCAGCCCATGCTGCAAGTGTCCTGGAGACGACATCCACGATATTCGCCTTCTAGCGCCTGGGGAGCATGTCTGAAAATGATATGTCACCATCATCGCGATTTTGAGAAATTTATGTTGAGTAAACGTCTAAGTTGAGCTCCTCAGCAGTGTTTCGCTCTTGAATAAAATGTTTAACTGACACAGGAGCATTTGTACATTTCACGGTGATCTATTGAAGAGGCTCAACAGTTTTCAGGACGGAGAGAACTCCTTCTGGCATAAGACTCATGAACAAGGGGTTATCAAAATATTTCATACTCCGGAAGTTCCGCTTATAGCTAATCTTTTTCTTGTACTTTTGAGATAGTGCTAAATGCTCGGTTTGAGTTGCGCAACAGCGATAAATCTCAGGGGAATACAACATGCGCATGCATACTCACATAGACTGTTCAGTAGAGGACTGCCTGGTAGTCGACGACACTACTGACCGCCGTAAATCTGTGGGGAAGGTAAATGCCGCACTGCTCGCGTTTCTTTGCATCCCGACTGTACACGTTAGCAACATCCGACTAATTTCTTCAAACATGCTTTATGACAAATAAACACAAATGCTAATACAATGTATGTACACGGTAGCAACATCGTGTACACATAGGATTTCGATTGAGCTACAACGTGGGCTGCATATACAATTAAAGTAGCCGTAGTTCCTGAAGTTTAGTGGTCAGGTTGAGTTAATCACGTGCAACACTACACTGTTCCAGCCAATCTTTCTTTTTTTTTATTGACTGCGCATTATACGACACCCCTATAGGTATCTTTCAAGCTGAAGTAAATTATGATGACGAATGAGCTCCTTCGTTGCGAACCCAGGTGTACGGCCGCATGGTGCGAGGGGGTGCAGATCCTTGGCAAGAAGCTCCGTTTCTCCCGGGACAGTCGCCTGGGCTTCCTGACCTTCTGCCCCACGAACCTCGGCACCACTCTCCGCGCCAGTGTGCACATCAAGCTGCCTAAGCTGGCTTCCGACAAGTCTGTGCTCGACTCCACCGCCGCCAAGTACAACTTGCAAGTTCGAGGTGGGCTGTGAGAGGGCGCGAGGTTGGCTCATGAGAACGTAGACCATTGATTTTGTTTTAAGAGACACTAAAGAGAGAAATTAGTTGCAATCTATTTATAAATTACTGTTACACAATACTCAGATCTCCATACTTACCACAGGAAGACGCTTGGTAAGCTAGAAACGCGCAAGAACATAAATGTTGTGATACCGTTCTCACCGGTGCCTAGTCGCCTGGACGTCACACATGGGATGCCTTGTGTCCTAAGACAGCCAGAAGCGCAACATGAAAAATTTGTGGTGGAAGGAGCAAAAAAAAAAGGATGGAATTACGCTACGTCACAGCAATATTTTCGTGATGCCAATTGGGCGCGAAATTGAAGTGTGAAACTTCGCCGTTATTTTCTCTTTCAATAAGGCATCTATGATCGTGAAATGAAAGTCTAAACTAATTTCAGGCTGCATTTAGTGTCGCCTTTAGATTCAGATTGTACAGGAGCTTAGTGAATCTTCCATGGCACTGCTGCTCATAAAGTTTTGGTCTTGGGTCCGGAAACTATCCACTCACGGACTGGTTAGTACAGACGTCATTTTTATGAAAGAGAACATGCGAGCGCGTGGCAAATACCTCGAACCGCGAATGTGACGAAGCAGTGGCGAAATGTCAAACTAAAGGGACAGAGCGGTGCCGTTCCTTCTATTGCCCTGAACCCTTCTTGCAGTTTTCCTTGTTTTTTAGCACTTTGTGTTGTTTTAAGAGCCGGAGACCGAAGCTGTGATAGCCACAGTTTTTATTGAAAAGGATCGTTCGCTGAAACATCCTAATTAAGTATGGGTATGAAGGAGAAAGCGTAAAATAAAGACAAATGCATTCGTGATGGTAGTGGATGCAGTAGAAGGAACGACAACCCAGGCAGCACACGACGTCGGGCCGATATTGATTTTAAGGCGGCTGTGGGCGACCTAACCACGGTCCGTCGTTGCCGGCATGAAGCCAATAGGGGCGGAGCCGTTGACTTTCGCGCCAATATTGGGCCG